>JAPZEB010000023.1:33542983-33555200 GCA_029783705.1 Chaetodon striatus
CTTTTTTCCCAAACCCAACCGCGTGTTTTTTTTCTGCGTAAACATAACCATGTGCACTAGTTGTTGGAGGAAAACAAAAACGTCAATTTTGCGGTGTTGTACTGACGTAGTGCTTTTATTTTGACAGAAACTGTATGTAAACAGTAAATTTCCTGTGAAAACGGAAGTGTATTTTAAAAGAGGACAATGTATATAACAGGCTGAAGTCGACAGGATGTCCCAGAAAATCAACAATCAACGCACCCTGGGTACCTTGCACGTCATCGATATGTGATGAGGTCGGAGTGAGAATTTGTTGCAAATCCAATCAGCGCAAACTCCAACACTGAGGGACTGGACAACCCTGTCTCCCTGCCGGATCAGCAAACTTTCTGTTGCTGCTGTCGCACAGGTTAGACTTGACCCCTACGAGTCTGAGTAGTAAAACATTCAGGATGCCACAGTTTACTCCACACTACTGAAGCTGCTCCTCTTTTTGGAACCACCAAGGAGTCAGTAATAATTGTGCTTTCAGATATGCTTGTTGTTGACATCAACATGTCAGCAAGTTAAAATATATCGAGTTTCACGATTTGAATTTTCATTTCATTTTAAATATTATACTGGTATTGTGAACGAGGTGATATGGCACACCCCTACGACCAACAGTCCAGAACCCAAAGACACTCAGTTTACCATCAAATGAGACAAAGAAAAGCAACAAACTTAAGAGGTTTTAACCAGATGTTTCTGTAATTGTTTCAACTTTAGTATTAAATTTGAAATGAATCCTCGAGTCAACAGTGAAGACATGACAGTGTGAAGTCTTTTTTGTGTTAATTAACACGATCACTTCAGAGTTACTGGTGTCTTCAGCCAGTGTCGTGAGTTCCTGTACTTTCATTTTACCTGGCAAATTCAGACGATGCAACATCCTCATTCACCACGTGAACTCTTCCCTCCCGTGTCAACATGTGCAGTTATTGTTGTTTTGTCCTGCAGATTGCAGATTGAGATGCGCTGCGATGTCGCCGTCCTGAATCTGTCATGGCAGATGAGACGCAGAGCTGCACGGGAGCCTTTAGCTCAGCTGTTACTCATCAGTCGTCTCCTGCTGTCATCCGACATGTTGTCTTCAGACGTCGCTTCCCGCAGAGACGGAGCGGCTGAACCCCACCGTCTTGTCTGTGTACATAAAAATCAAACGCACCTCTGTGTAAATTCAGTTGTGTCACATGCAGCAGTAAGTCAGAAGAAATCCTCCTCTTGAACCCCTCATCGAATCTGCTTTGTTACTCCTGACAACCATCGTCTACTGTAACAGAACCTCATATCACAACACTGAACCCTCACCGGAGGGAATTACACACCAAACTGTTGATGGTTTACGCTTTCAAAGTTCAGAGTTTGGAAGTTTAATGCTCCCTCTGCCTTCAGGCGTGAAGATTATCCAGCTGCACATTCAGACATGTTTGCATACAGTGATGGCTCCGTAATGAAGAGCAGTGAATGAGGCAGATTTAGTGCAGGTGGTTTGGTAAACTTCTGACTTCAGTGGATTTAAAGGACTCTGTAATCAAAATACTAAAATACAGAGTTGAACCAGCGGCCTGTTGAGGCTATAATTTCATTTCACTAAAGGAAACGAAACTAATAGATGTGATCACAGCATCAGACACATTCAGTCACCAGCATTACAGCTCCGGTCCAGCAGGGCTGTTCATTACTCAGTCACAGAGCAAAGTGTTCCTACATACTGATTTAATTGCCAGCTCCATCAGACAAGTGCTAAACTTCACCACACCACAGACTGTACGGGTTGTAACTGTTAGTAGAACAATCAGATGTTGCTTTAAATTAAAGAACACTTGGCTGTGAGCTAAACTATACAATAAGGTTGCAGTGATATACTGGTTTCAGTATACTGTGATATAAAAGTTGACGGTTATTGTACTGTGTACATTTGCCTTTCTACAATATAAAACAAATGCAACTGGATGTTGAATCTCTCCTTTATTTTAGTTATTTTTTATGGGGAGAATTTTTACACACGTGTGCACTAACAAAATGATTTCAGGTTTTAAATATAGTAATAAAAATTTGCTCAGCCAATAATAACCGTTTTGTTTATATTCCTTTAGGGTCATTCTGACTGATGATAATAATAATAATTCTGTAATACCTTGACACCATGAAACTGCAATATTTCCTGAGATGGTTATCATACTGTTGCAACCCTACTCTACAAATTGTCTTGTTTTTTTTTTATCTAAATCTGCTACAAAAAGGTTTGAATGCAGGTAACGTTTGACTAGAGTTTTGATACTATTTGTTGCAGGGTTATTTTGGTCAATAGCTTTAAATATTGGGCCGGCTTGAATGCTATGTTTTTTCAGACATTCATACTTTATTCTTTATTTGAAGGATAGCCCCTTGAGATGTACCATCTCATTTTTGAGGGGGTCCTTACAAATAATGACAAACAATACAAACATAATAAAAAGTAAATACTAAACATATTTACTCATGTTTACTGCAGGCCAGTTGTTCACAGTCCTGTAACATTATCCCCACCAATCACAATCACCATGTTTGTCAGCTCAGCTGCCAGCAACTAAAGCAAAAGAAGCAAGAGCCCTCTGTCTCCATCTGTAGTACATTTCAGTAAAGTGTCTAACACCTTTGACACGTTTAGCCCTTTAATAAAAGACAAAAACTGATTCCTGACAATCAAAATTGATTCTCTACAGTTTTGCAATTTGGCTGTCATTAACTCAAATAATGCATTCTCTGTCATTAACTCTCCAAGCCTTGTATTGAGTACTGATACCCAGCTCTGCCACAACCAAGACAGCCAACTGAGCCTCTGATGGGAGACAGTTAATAACATGCCTGTTCAGGCCCCTGAAACATTTATGTTCTCGAAAAGAAAAAAAAAGAAACTCAAACATTTATTCAGAAATTCACCACTCAGACTCACATCAAAAGAAGTGAGTTTATCTACTGCAAACAGAGCTCGTGGAGAAAAGAGGAACTGAAGCTTGATAACAGCTGCTGGTTGTGACAAGAAATTAAGAACTGATGCATCTAATTTGAGTGTTCACACAACAAATGATACCATCCTGATTTTCACAAATGAACTAGAGGTGACCGTGAGCTGTTTGTAAAGAAGCCTGATGTCAAACACTGTCAACTGTGTGCGTCATCTGCGCTGAAATTAGTCTCATTTTAATCAGACTTGAATTACAGTTGCTGAAACAAAATGTAAAGTAGTCGGAGGAGCACTTGCTTCTCTTTTTGTGACTTTCAAGTGACACTTTAACGCTGCTGCAACAAAACAGAGACATCAAAATATTTATCAGGAGGAATAATGGAAAAATAAATGGGCAGTGTCGGCGCTCAGAGTGACACTTCAATAAGTCTTCTGTTGGAGCAAAAAAAACCCAGGAGCCAGACAAAAGCTGGAAATTCAATTTGGAGTGTCAAAATAGTTACGCTGCCCGCGACTGACACGGAGGAAATTGTGGTATTTCAGAGAGAAGTGAGAGGACGGTCAAAGTCCTGCAGCTCCTCAAGGACGCTGAAGCTGCGATCAGACAAACACATGATGAATCCATTAGGATGGATTTACACTTCATTTCTCCTGAAGAGCCACAGAAACGTAATGTAAACAAGTTAATAACATCCAGAAGACAAACAACATCTTTCATAGATAGATGCTTTTATTTGTCTCCGTGGGGAAATTGGTTCCCAGCACAATCACAATTGTTTTAAAATCTGGTTTATTTTACATTCCTGCTGAAAATTTAACAAATAATACCACTCGGACTGTCTTTATATTCTAGTTTTCTGTCGTCTCGGATGAGCTTAATGACAGTATACTGCAGGTGCAGATCAGAGTTTGAACTAGAATAAAACTGCCAGTAATTTAAATACACAAGCAGACACTGATTTTTAATTTAAGGATACAAATTACTAACTAGTAGTACTCCAAATTCCTCATGGATAGAAGATCTTAAAATGCTCTGAGGAGTGTCACTTCATGTTTACATCAAGCAGCAATCTCCAGGGCTGAAAAATGAAGCCAAATCAGAAATGCTATAATCTGCACTTCCTCTAATGGCCACTTGAGGCTGGCTGCAAGAGTGAGTTTTTTTTTTTTAGAGAACTCACCTGTTTAGTTAAGCATAATTAAGGGTAGGACGCTTTGACTAGCAGGCTGTCTCGGAGGCGTCACAGTCAAAAAGTCGGGAGATACACAGTCTGTTACTTCCTGCATGAAGGCTTATTTAAAGACACTGAAGGCTGTATAAACACTCATCAAATTGCTGCCTGCTGAAGCTATGAAGAGAGAATCCCACAATATTACACATGATAATAATTGTTATGCCATTGTTATTGTTTATAAAGTGCTGCTGAGGCTGTTGTGTTGCACGTCACGCCCATCACGGCTCTTTTGCTCCTAACACTGGGGCGGCATGATGCCTCTAAATGCAAAGGTGATCCCTGTGTAAAAAAGCTTATGAGTCAAATCCACCCCTCGCTGCTGCACAGCTCCAGCCTCTCATCCAAATATGGGCACTTCTGGCTCCAAAAAATCCGAGCTAGCCAAAATGCAAATCAAGGCTTTAAAACGGAAAACCCATGGAGTTTACATTCAGTATTTCTCACCTGAACATTGTGTGTGGAGCAAAAGCTGAATGCATTTTCTTTCTGCTGATTTCTTGAACATTTGAAACCAGCATCTGTTGTTTTCTTGCTAGCGGTCGTCTCCACAGCCTCTGCTGGTGCATTGCTGTGTTTCTTGGTGTGTTACTGCCACCTGTAGATCAGCGCAGTAATGTGGAACCACTGGCACAAACTAATGTCACACCACTGATGTGGTTGTGTGCATGTGCAAACAAGTCCAGGACCCACTCTTACAGACATCACTTCAACACTGCTATCCATCCATCCTTCCGTTCATTTTCACTGCCTATCCAAAGCCGGATCATGGAGGCAGCAGGCTGAGCAAATCACTCCAGACATCCCTCTCCCCAGCAACACTTTCCTGCTCCTCCTGGACGACCCTGAGGTGTTCCCAGGCCAGATGAGATATGTAATCCCTCCAGCATGTTCTGGGTCTGCCCTGGGGCCTCCTACAAGGTTGTTGTTCCCCAGAAGGATCCTGATCAGATGCTTGAACCACCTCAACTGACCCCTTTCGACACGAAGGAGCAGCGGCTCTACTCCGAGCTCCCTCCAGATTTTTTGAGAGCCTCACCCTATCTCTAAGCCTGAGCCCAGACACCCTTCTGAGGAAACTCATTTCGGCAACTTGTATCCGCGACCTCATTCTTACGGTCATTACCCAAAGCTCATAATCATAGGTGAGGGTTGGGACGTAGATGGAGCAGTAAATTGGTCACAAATTACACAAGATATCTTCACGATTGACTTCAAAATAACAAAAACATGAAATCAAACTCACAGCTTTGACCTTCCACCTCACTGATCTGACTTGCTTCAGGTGTTTTTGCAGCTGACTCTGAGCAGTGAACAGTCTGCAGGTTTTTCTTCTCTCTTCTGTTCCAGCTGCTGATTTAAAAATGTTCCTTTCACAGGAAAACCATCTGAACCTCCTGCAGAGACAAATAATGGGCTCTGTAATTATACTGTAATTGTCTGTGGGTGGCTCAGAGTGTGTGTGTGTGTGTGTGTGTGTTTATTTATGCAGTGCACGAGTGTAAAAGTGTCCATTTCTGTTCATGTTTCTGTTTAGAGGCAGAAACTGAGTCCATCTCCTCTAGCTGTGTCCATTCAAAGGCTGCACACATTTTACATTAGAATACTCATGCTACCATCCACATACATGAGTGTACGTGCTCATGTTTATGCTGTGTAGCTGAGTAAATACAGAGTGTATCTGCAGCTATAATGAGATCAGCGGTGCAACTGTACTAGAAGACAAGACAGCTTTATTTGTACAGCAGCTTTCAAACACAGAGCGTCAGAACGACAGCAGAAGTGAAAGATTGATTCAATCTGACTGAAATAAATACAAACAGACAAAAACAATAATTAGAACAGAAATACAGTTGTGTTGTGGTGCAGCTACAATAAGCTGTGTAATGCCCCAAATTCAACTGGGAACAAAAAATGTACAGTCGAGAAATGAATCAATGAAAGGTGCAGCAGAGTTTGTGTGTCTGGTTTTAAAGTGGCTAAAAATGGGTCATATTTAAGTCGTAGGTTTAATATGTGTGCAGCATCATAAAGAAAGCCGCTTTACTCCGTTTTGATACTCGAGGCGCCGACTGTTCCAGTCAACTGTGAGACAGAGAACAAGAGGATTTTACTGAGCGAGTTTTGCTTTAGGTCAAGTCTTTCAGTCTTCAGTGCTTCTTCCACCAGTGTCTCAGTTGCTTGTTGTTGTTTGCTTCTTGTCAGACTGGTGACGGGAAAAAGGACTGACAGACTGAAGAGATGAGCCCGATTCAAACTCATGGCGATGATGTTGTTCTGGCTTCGGGAGCTGTTATGGTGTCTCTGAGATTAAGTGAGGCTCGGCTGGAACAGTCACCAACAACTGGAGGTTTCTGTATGATAATACTTCAGTTTAATAAAGAGAGCGAGTCAAATTCATATTAAACTTCCTGCAAACCAAAGAAGTAACTCAGTCTAATGGAAACAGTCAGGTTTCTGTGAGAAATAAGTCTCTGAGCAGTGAAATCTGTGCTTATGTGATGACAGTACAAGATCAAGGGTGAGGCTAGAAATTGAAATGTAAAGTAAAATTTAAAAAAAAAAAGCTCAAGTAAAGTAGGCTACAAGTGCCTCAAAATGATACTTAAAGCTGAAGGTAGCCAGTTTAATTTTGGCATCATTAGGCAAAAATCCCACAACAAACTGGTCTGAGGGGAAGCTAGATGTCTGCAGCCCCTCTTGACTCAGTTTTCAGGCTTTAGAGAATAGAGAATATCCTGTGACAAGAGACTTTGGCCAATCACAGGTCATTTCAGAAAGACAGCGATCATATTGGCTGTTCCACAAAGCAGACGTGCATGCAGTTTCTCTTCAGCGAAAGCCTGACTCTGTGGCGGAAAATCCTGCAGAGAAAGTTGCTATTCCAGCAGCAGCAACATCTGTCTGCACTGCAAAGCAACCTAAAAAAAAAGGATTTTGGGAGAGTCTGACAATAAAAAAAAAACAAAACGCATCAACATCGTAGCTAATGTTAGCTAATGTTCACAGTGTCTCTCCGCCTCACTCTCCGCCGCCACAGATCACCTTAAAAGGAAGAGAGCGGGCAGCAGCTCTGCAGACCAACCTACAGTCAGCATGTGTCTTGTGCTTGTCTCTCTCGCTCTTTTAAGACACAACTGCCAAATGCGAGGAATCAGTAAGTAATTTAGAAAACACAACAACAACCAGTTCTGACACCTGGTTGGTTCTAAAATAAAATAGAAAACAAAACAAAACCAGATGCAGCGAAACTGTCGGCGCCTCAGTGATAGTTTCAGCTTGCTGGGAGTTTGGTGGTGCTTTGTGGCCAGCTTTTGGCCACAGAGTTGCAGTGCTTTCACCTCTTGCGTGAACGTGGCATTCTCACCCAGGTGCACTCTATGTGTGTACTGAAATTTGGCACAGATTTATTTACCGTAAATCTTTGCTCAGTTGTACCAACATTATTCGGTCAGTACCCTTAAAGGATCACGTTGACTACCCAACCCAACAGTCAGCGGTTGCAGAAACAGAAATCCAGCCAGCTTAAACCCCAGCTCTTGGGGACCGGACAGTCCCGACTCCCCAACAGATCAGCAAACTTTCTGTTGCTGCTGTAACACAGGTTAGACCCAGTCCCTTTGACACCCGGTACTGGGGGGTTTGCGTTGGCATAATTCCATCTGCTACAGCTGCTGAGGGTCTGAAGCTGCTTGCCTTCTGTCCTCCTGTCGAAGCAGTCCACAGTGGTAGGGAGCAAGGCGGAGGGACCGTGGGGTGGCTAACATTAGCCAGCTAATTCCAGTCTCATTTGTGGTTTGATAAACAGGAGGGGCTGAGCAAATGAGCTGCGTGCTACTGCATGATGAAATAAGATTAACAAAGCAATGTTTGGGGAAACCCTGGGTTACTGAGTGAAAGGTATGCATACGTTTGTGGTCGCCTGGTGGGAGGAGCTTCGGACAGAGAAGGGGGAGGTGCAGGAGGAGGGTATATCTTCAAATTCTGCAGGGTTTTTTTTCTGCCTTTTCCAAATTTCTGTCGCCCCCCCACCTCTACGTACAGCACTGGAGTAAATGCACTTTGTTACGTTCCATCACTGGTAGTTAGAAAGTGCTTCGCCCTTTAATGTATTGATCTAAATGTTCTTGAAGTGGCCACATGCGACCTAAACGTCCAAAAAAGCAGTTTGGATGTTTGATGTTTGTTGTTGAGTGAACAGGCTGCAGCTTTGGAGGATCGACATGATTGTGGAATGCATTTAAAATCCAGCAATCGATCACTTCATACAGAACCTCTTTTTCAGCCCGTGGTTTTAAATCAGGGCTGTCATTAGTATTAAAGCAGGTGCACCATCATCGCTCCTTTTATTGCTGCTCTTACAGGTATTTCACAGCAGAAAGCCATTTTCAGTCCCAGGCGGCAGGATGCGCTGCAGAAAGCTGTGAAATCCTGTTTGTCCCCGGAGTGATGAAAGCACTTTAGGAGTTTGTGTCTCGGTTCAGAGCCTGTTGAAACTCCCTGAAGCGTTTCACATTTTCTGCCCCGCTGGAGGAAAAAACAGCAACTTCCCGCCGATACGTTAAAACACCTCCGGAGCTTCACCGATGATTTTACAGAGAGAAAACATGAGAGTGTAGAAACCTTAAGCACTTTTATTCTCCAAGAACAAAACCTATGACGGAAGCAGGCGTGTTTGGAGAGGGAAGGGTTGACTTTAAAGAGCTTTCAGATTGAGTAGTTTCTCTAGTGTTGTGTAGGAAAGGCCCGATGGTACCAAACGAGACTTCTTGAGATGCTGTTCAGAAGCTTCAGAGGCAGAAAAACTCTTTGCGATTGCCCAAATCTTTAAAAAGACATGGAACAGCATTGATCCCAATCTTCAAACCACAGTCAATATGAGAAGCAAAGTCAAATAAGACCTGTAATGTAGTGACTGGATCCACAGCCCTGACACTAAGGCTTTCTAATCTTTTACTAATCATGAGGTGGTAAAATTGGCGATTAAGTCACAATGAAAAACTAAACATAACTTTGTGTAGCAGGAATATAGTTTTTTCCTTTTTTCCCTGGTGTTTGGATCCACTGGATTTCACCATGTGACAAAGTGTCCACAATTAGAGATGCAGGATATTGGTGTAAATAAATCTAATGTGTGTAACATAGTGAAACAACACAGTGAGTCCGAGAAGGAGATCACCACTTTTGTCTTCTCGCGTTTTCCTCTCTGACTTTGTTGAAAATGACGCTGACACTGACAGCTCTCTAACAGCAAAAGAAAAGGTAGGTGATTTCAATCAATCAATAATATTTCCCATATGTTGGATCTACATTTTAAATAAATAATAGTTAAATAAATTAAGCACAGCTTGCGCACTTTTTAATATGTTATTATTTATTCAATTTTTCCCCCCACAGTCTGAGCCCTACCCAACCTGACCTGGCCACTCAGCGTACATTTTTGGCCCAAACCCAGTCAGACCCATCAGCCTATCTGGGACCCATCAAGCATTTCAGGACCCATCAGGCTCCGACTGAGACTACGAATTCTAGTGAACTCAAGCTAATGTATCCTGAAGCCTCGGGGCTGCAGCAGAGAACAGCAGCTGGCTACAGATGTCCGGTAAGCTCAGTTCTTTCTCACTCCACACCTCCAGATTTTTTACATTTTCAAACTTGTAGTCTTCCAACCTGTTCTTATTGAACGTGCCTACCATGACGTCACCCACTGGTTTGTGGACTCCCATTCTTAAGCCTAAAGTTTAGCATTTCAGTTGTCACCATCTTGGCTTTTTGGGGCCAGAAGTGACCATATTTGGATGAGAGGGTGGAGCTGTGAAGGAGGGAGGGATGGATCTGACTCATTACTGTAGCAACAGCCAGTCACTCAAAACAGCCGTACCATTAATATGTGTAACTTTAAAAGTTAATCAAATGTAAACAGGTGAGTTATATAAAAGTTCACTTCCTGTAAAATTGTCATGAATGTTGAAATTAGCTACAGAGATGAAAATAATGTTTGTACCAGGCTGTGAAAGTGTTTATTTCTGTTGTAAAGTTGGGCATCTTAACATTGGTGTCTGTGGGGACTTCACTCTGTTTTGGAGCCAGCCTTAAGTGGCCATTAGAGGAACTGCAGTTTTTGTCACTCACCTCACTGGCATTGATGTAACTGTTAACCTCAGGGGCTGCCGCTTGGTATGGACAGAGAAATGTTGCTAAAACACTCATGTGTAGGTCAATATTTTTCTTTTTAAAACACTGTTTTAAAATGAAAGCATATTAGTGTGGCTGCAGCCTGAAAGCAGAGGGAAACAGCTCGCCTGGCTCCGTCCATCAGCAGATAACTGAAATCTATCTGTGTTATCGACGTGAGAACATTCACTGCTGAGAAAAGAAAACTATTAACAACAGTCAGTCAGTGAAGTGCAGCACTTGAACAATGAATTAACTCCATACTGTTCACGTCTCGCTGTTTAGTGGGGACTTTGGCAGGCGCTCCATCGGCCCTGATGGGAAATGTAGATCAGTGGGTAAGCGGATGTAAATTTCCTCCAGTGGAGAAGTTACTGAAGCTGTGTGGTGCATCAGATTCCAACAGCATTAATTATTTAACTTGGAATTAAAGACTGGCACGCCTCGCTCCCATTTAAAGTTTTTAGGCGCTGTGAAATATTAATGCAGACGAGAGCGGGGTCACTGCAGAGGCAAAAAATAAGAGTTTACTGTTGGCTGAAGAGCAGGGAGTAAAAAGGTAATCAAGCTTGTAAAAAGGCATCAAATCAAACATGAACATCTGCATGGTGCTGATAAAATGCCTGCTGAAGATTACCTGCAGGTTTTAGAGGAGGTTTTCTCTGCACCACTGCTGAGTTCAGACTCTCATAACTCTCTCCAGGCTCAGGGAAATCTCCTTCCCTTTTTTTTTTTTAACAACAAACTAATATTTAACTGGAGTGTGGTTTCATGCTGCAAGGAGGTAAAAGAGCCAACAGGAGCTTGACAGAGTTTTCTGAACCCACACAGGAGCCCGGAAACCTTCAACTGAGGTGAAAACAAGAAAAATCAATTGAGGTTGAAGCCTCAAGGTTTCTGGAAGCTGAATCATTTGGAGAGATGAAATTCTGGACGTGGCGAGAGTTGGCATAACACATGGCCGGTTCTACCTGTGTTTGTGAATACCAATCTGAGGTTTGGGGACATTCAGGGGTTTAAAGCTTCGGAACAATGTTGTTTTACAAACTAGGCCAGAGGTTTTTCTTTCTCTGACTGAGGCGAAGTTTTGTTTGTTGGTCCACACTGACACAGAGCTTCAGTATCAGTCATTTCAGGACATGAACAAAAACATGTTTACGTTCAGCGCAGAGGCAGAAGGAATTATGACGGGAGCAAAGCAGGAAGACAGCTGGCGTTATTATAGACTGACAGTCTGTGTAGGGAGGAGGTGGAGGGATGGAGAAACAAAACATCAGACTCAAAATTAGCTATGTTGATGAACACGGATGTAGCCCTCTGTCTGTACTCTGGGTGCATTTTGCCCGTATTTGTTCGCGTTTTCTTAAAGCTTACAGATATGAATGAAACAGAGCAGCACCAGTGGAGATCACGGAGGCAGTGTCGCGTTGTTCAAGCAAGATACGACTGCAGGAGACAAAGCAGAAATTTAAATAATGGCAGAACAAAACAAAAAGACGCAAATTAGGGCCGTGTACGATTACTCATTTCTACCCTCGCTAGTTGGCTTCAGAAGTACTAGTAGGTTACTAGTAGTCTTATATGCACGACAATATATGAAACGTTACTAATCATTGCAGTGATTTCTTCTGTCCTGTCTAAATTAGGTGGGAATGGCCTCTTAAAGGAGAAGTCCAGTATTTTGCACTTTTAGCCCCATTCCTGGTTGTTTATGATGAAATAGAGTGGTTAAGACCAAAATCTTGACGATTGCTCCTTCTCTTAGAATTTGAGAGAATTTGTCTTTCCCCTGCCTGGCTTAACAATGCTGTCTATGGCCATGTGTAAATCTGTCCTAAAA
>JAPZEB010000023.1:33569267-33581107 GCA_029783705.1 Chaetodon striatus
CTGTAATCTCGACGGCATTGGAAATGAGGGAAACCTCAATGTCCTTTCGAGAATAAATAAAGGTTTCAAATCAAAATCAAAAATTGTCAGCAACATTGCCCTGAAAATATTTCACATTAAGAAGCCTTTTGTTAATGAAAGAATTCTGTCCACAGAAAGGGCATGTTGTGATGTCGTCTGACTAAATCTGCATAAACACAGGTTAATGACTTCAGCTGTGTCGTATGCTCGGCTATATCCACGTTTAAAATGTGTGACCACAGAAAAAGAGAGATGTCAAGTTATAGTAACTGTCCTTGACTGCCAGTAGTGACAGACCATCACACCTCAGTTCAGTCACCTCCAGCTCACTGTAATCACCTATACTTAATTCTGACACAGCCGAATTCAGGACCAAGTACGGGGTGTGGACTGGTAGCCGGAGAGGTGCCAATTTGCCTCCTAGCCACTACCACCCCCAGCTGCTCGAGGCGGCACCCTATGTAAGGCAGCTCCCTCGCTCTGACATCTCTCCATACCGCATTGTTTGTGCATGTGTGTATTACAGGACTGTGTGTGTGAAAATAACAGGGTGAAAAAATTTAATTTCCCCCCACAGGATTTATAAAGTATGCCTCAATATAACTGCAGTTAAAATGAGTGATCACAGAGAAAGTTAGAGGCAACCAAAGTTTGCGTTCTTCACTTTAATTCCACACAGCCTCCGACCCTCACTGGACAGCTTCACCACCCCTCACACACTGAAACACCCAGTGTCTGTTTTAAGATTGATACACTCCGGAGGCTGTTTTGGTATAACTCAATTTTTGGGAGAGAAAAATGCCGTTCTAGTCTGGACGCTGATCATTCAGGTCCTGGATTTTCCTCTCCACTTATTCTCCTGTGTGGAGTTGCAGACGAATATTTATGAGCCCTGAGGAGCTTACTCATCCTGTCTCCACCCGCCCGTGAGAGTTAAAAGTCGAGCACTCCCTCCTGCTTCTAAATCGCCGGCTGCTCTCTGTGGGATAGATCACTCAATGCGTGACCCCAGCGACCTCCTGCTGGACAGCTGTATGAGAGAGGGAGGACATTGGACTTTCATCTGGCCGTGGCATCCCGGTTATTCCTCCTCTTTGCCTCGCTGACTGCTGCATTACAGAGACCACCCGCCACTTTGTTCACCCCTTTTCAAATGAAAAGTTTTCTGTTGAAGAGGCTGAAAGAGGAGGCTGAATCTGTCCGGCCTGTTCGGTGCATAAAAAGCAGTCAAACAAAGGGTTTGAAATATACCCATCAGCCACAACATTAAAACCGCTTACAGGTAAAGTGAGTAACATTGCCTGTCTTGTTTCAATACAGTCTTCTGCCGGGCGACACTTGACACGCCCCACCCACCCAAGCACTGTTGTAGACTAAGTACTTCCACTCATGGCAACGGCACTCCTTGATGATAGTGTCCCCCCCCAGCAGGAGGAGGACTGTGACAGTGAGCTCAAGGCGTCAACCTGACTGCCAAAGTCCTCAGATCCCAATCTGATCAAGGATCCATGGGATGTGCTGGTACCCCAGCTGTGGAGGCATGGACACAGAAGGTGTTTCTTAAAGTCAAGGATCCTTCCTTGGGAGGACGGGTCCTGTGTTGTGTCGTTGGGTCATAGCATGTCCCACGGTGGCTCAGATCGGGATCTGGGGAATTTTGGAGGCCAGGTTGACACTTTGGGCTTTGTGATGTAACATGGTGCATTGTCCTGTGTGTGTGTGTGTGGGGGGGGGCACTGCCATCGGAGAGTGCCATTGCCATGAGGGCAGGGTATTTGGTCCACAATGGTGTTTGGGTGGGTGCTGTGTGTCAGGTGGTATCCACATAAAGCCAGGACCAAAGGTTTCCCAGCAGAGCACTGCACTGGAACGAGACGATCAATGTTACTCACTTCACCTGTCAGTGGTTTTAATGTTGTGGCTGATTGGTGGATGATAACATGTTGAGGGCTATGTAGTGATACATCTTAGTAACACAGGGTGATTGGTTGAAATTAAGGCCAAAGGATAAACTTTAACTTAAAATTCTGAAAGTGCATCTTCCATAAAATACACCTTTATTAATCCCACAATTGAGATATTCCAGATGACATTAAAATTGAGTATTCCATTGCATTGTTAATGCCTGTGTTGGTGGTTCCTCTCACTGTCAAACATCTGTCACCTGTGAATTTACTCAGCTGTCAGCTGACCTAGTCAAAATACAAGATAAAACTCTGTTTTTGCTTTGCTACTCTCAGCCTGTCTGTATTACTGCATTTATACTCTTTACCCCAGAGATGGTTTCTTCGAGTAAGACACAACTCTGTGTCAATTTGATGCTTGAAAAGATTCAAAAAAGACTGTGCACTTCTCAGAAAAGAATAAAAGAAGTTTTTATCCAGATAAAATCATGCTGAGATTTTTGAGTAATGAAAACTTATCTGGCTGACTTGAGAGGGAGAAAAGAACCCTGGAAGGAAACAAGCACCATTTTATCAGATTATATTCATGTAGAAACAGGATGAGTTAATTATGCTTGCTACAGACTTATCTAGTTTAATACAACAGGCTACAATACGTGCCTCGAGTTAAATTGATAGAAAGTAATCACAAAATCACAGTGGCAGTTCCTTGGCAGAAAAAGTTGCAGTGACATAATTTCCCAGCCCAGTCTCACGAGCTACTCGACAAATACTGAGGGTTGGTTAGTGGACCTCGGCATCAGATGGACGCACAGAGGGGTAGGGGGTAGTAGGGGTATTAGAAATAAGGTGGCGGCATTTTTTGACCACATAGGGCGGATGCGAGGGGAGATGGATTGGTCAAACAAACTCTCAACTTTCACCTGGGGGACTGCTGTTTGTTTCCATTTTGAAAACAAAAGTCAATTGAGTTTCTCTACTAACAACCTAGTGTGGTCACCATCATGGCCAAAATGATCATTTTGTTTTGACAGATACTAAAATCACAATTTTTTTTTTATCACAATACGTCATCTTTTTTATTTCCCTTTCACATTTAAATAAACAGCATTGCTTTCACGTCCATGTCGTGCCACAGTTCTGCTAATGTACAAATCTTAGCATCAAATTAAGACTTGAAATAAGTTTTTTTCCACCTGATTACAGCACATCTTCATTAAAAATGGTGCCAAAACTTTTCCACCCAGACTGAAATCAACAGAACACTGCTCTCACTTTCTCGTTGTGCTACATTAATGCTAATCTTAAAAATCCTTGCATCAACATAAGACTTAAAATAAGCTCCGTCTTCACCTGAATTCAGTGCATCTTCTATGATGTAGCATTGTTGTCGTAGCTGTCTGAGTTGCTGCTGGATAAGGACGGTGATTCAGTGAGGTAACATTAGCAATCCTCGAACTTTGTGTGTTCATCAGATTGCAGTTTGTGGAGTTTTTCAGATGGTTAAACAAGATATATATATATACTAAATACTGTCAGATAACGGATGATGATGGTCGGTGAACGGATAGTTGTCATTAAGAAGCTTGATTTTAGTCTCAGGAATGCTTGATTTGATATGCAGTAGATTTTTCTACGAGTGAAGCTTGTATTTTAAATGTCAGTATTTCAGCTGATCATGTTCATTTAATTGCAAAAGTCAATATCGTGATCTTGATTAAAATTCAATCAATTTGTCCAGCCTGAGTATGCATGGCATGTCATGGTAGTGGTGTATGTCATGTCACGTACATTCTTAACAAACATACTGATTTTAAGCCAACCTTAGTTTTTTTGTTTTTTTTTTTAAACCTAACCATGTGCTTTTGTTGCCTTAACCTGAGGAAGTGAAGCTAAAATGAAGTTGTTTTTTTAACCTATGTTTTAACTTTATTATGAAAAGGGGTTATATGCCTTTAATGAGCATAAATTCTACATTTCCTGTGAGGATGGAAGTTTATTTTGAAAGGACACAACGTATGTAACGAGCATAAAGTGACACGCCGTCCCTGAACATCCAAAACCTTTTGGGCCCTCTGATCAAGCGTCTGTATTTGAATGAGAATGTGATGGTTTTCCTAAAATCATCTGGTCTTAAATAAACTATAGTAATGTCCAATATGTGGAATTTGTGTGGTAGTGTTGGTCCTGTGAGGTCAGATGGAGAGCAGAGCAGCAGCATGTCGGCAGGTTACTGATTGTTCATACAGAAACACAGTGCACTCCAGTATGGATACTGACACTGGGACAATCCTCTCTCCAGATCTATTCTGGGAGTTTTCTTTCTGCCTCTGTTGAGCCTCTCACGCTCTCATCCCCACAAAAAGAGGGAAAGACAAAGATTATGCAAATGGGGAGGAAATAAGGTTTGGCAAGCGCTGCGGCGCCGCCTGAACAAACCCAGAGTACAGTTTGTGATTCTGACACACAGTGACTGTTTGTGAGAGAGGCAGCGTCTCATCACGGCTGTCACTCTCTTGTCTGACATGTTTGTCTTCCCCCTCCGCCTCCCTCCATTCTGATTGGCTGACGTTTTGGATGGATTAATTCACATCTTCTTCTGCTGTCTCTCTTGATTTCTGACACAGAGGCATTTGCAGAACAAAACATGGCAGCTTACACTGGAGATCAGTTTTCACTCACTGTTGGCTATCAGCTGCAAAACAAGCAATCTGTAACAATACAGCAACAAGATTTGGCTGTAGCATCACAACGTTCCCACAGCACACCATCTCCTTAAAGGTCCAGTGTGGAGCACTTAGGGGGATAAACTGGCAAAAATTAAATACAGTAAGTAGGTTTTCTTTAGTGTATAATCACCTGAAAATGAGAATGAGATCTTTAAATCTACATAGGGAGCCTGTGAAGATTGCCGTGTTGCACTGCCATGTTTCTACAGTAGCCTTAAACGGACAAACCAAACACTGATTCTTCATTGGGACATTCACATTTTTGTGTTGGCCACTGTAATTCACAGCCCATCCATGAGAAGAAGAACGACACAGATCTTGAACTTAAAACTACTTTTCAGTGTTTTTACTGGTTTCAGTCACCTGGTCTGTTTGTTTTGGAGAGAAAGAGACCTCTGTGGATTATTTGGCTCTCGGTAAAAACCTCATGAACAATGAACACTGAAGGAACTCTAACCAGGAGAAGTTTCAGCTGGTTGTAATCCACAGTCCTCACTGCTCGATGCCCCTAAATCCCCCTGAATCTTACACACTGGACCTTAAAAACAGACACTTACCCTAAATTCTTGACTTTATTTGCCTCACCTGCGAGAACCAGACCTTTATTTGAACTATATTATGTATAATATACGGCATTTATGATATATAATATTAAGGATGCACTGATGGGGAAATTCTGGGTTGAGATTAATGTCTAGAATAAAATTTTGGCTGATAATAACACAGAGGGCTTTACAGTAAAAACAGAACACATTTAAAATACATGGAGAAAATGAAGTAACTAAGACCAAAACACTAGGTACATAATACGGAGTAAGATGAATTAAAATGTCTTAAAACACATAGGATAAATTACTGAAAGAAATCACATGTTAGTAAGCAAAGCTAAGTTTTCCTGTTTTCTAATCTGCTACCAAGGTGCAGATTTTACTTCTTTTTTCTGCGGGCCAAATGGCTAGTTAGTGTTCAAATTTTACCAGCCACTCTGTAGATGACCATTTGGTTTTCGGCTGGTTAGTGAAGAAAATCTATTAACAACTTGTATATTTAGCACTCTGCTTGCTCCAGTCTTAATTTGCAGTTGATGCTGTCCTGCTGTTAAATGTGTACAGAACTCAAAATTAATTAGGCAGTGCTGATATGCTGTCAAGAGGTGTGAAATAGCTGACAGATGATCACAGGTGAGACAGGTACGTGTGGTTGATTTTTCACAGTAAAACTTTTTAGTCCAAGTAAAAAAAGAAAAAAAGCATCTTTGTGTGCAGCGTGAGTTCGAGCAGAATAAAGTAAAAATCAATGAACTTAAGAGCTTGTTTTTTTTTTTTCTTGGGGTTGTTGACATCTTTTCAAACTCCTCAGGTGAAGCCTATTGTTGCTAATTGTTCGGCACAAGCAAACTTTGGGTTCTTTATTGGCTCGCAAAATTGCTCTGTAGAGTTTTCAGTTCTGATCTGGCTCAAACATATACAGTTTATGGCTGTGAGATTTGTGTGTGTGTGTGTGTGTGTGTGAACCGTCATAGCAACATATGCTCATGGCTTTGTTGTCTCTGCGGACCTCTAGCTCAGTTGCATCTAATTGTCCTGGTGTCTGCAGAGTAGACAATGTTAGTCATCATTTGATGACTGTGAAACACATTTGCACATGTACTCCTCATGTAGATACAGAGGAAACTGCAATTCTTAATCACGTTTTCTGTAGGTTTCACAATAAAAGCCTTCCAGCACCTCAAACGACACACTCTGTCCTCTCTCTGGAAGGCTTTTATTGTGAAACAAATAGGGATGCACCAATATGGATTTTTTTTTTCAACTGATACGATAATTGATAATGTCACATTTTTGTATTTTGATAAAAAGTGGACAACCTGTAGTTTATGTAAACCTGAGGGTAAGAAAGGCTGAGATGTAGTGAGAAAATATGGAAGATTTAATATTCCACAGCTCTGACCAAACCAGATCAACCCGACATCACTGCTGTTATCACAACAAAATCAAACAACAGTTCTTCTTTGTACCTGTCAACATGAGGTCTACCCTCAATGCCCAGTGTCTACCCTTAATATTACTGGTGCTATTTATTGACCATAATTTTAATTATCGGAATAATTCATAATTATAAAAATGCCCCATTATTGGCCCATAATTTATCAGCCCTATATTTATCGTGCATCCCTGGAAACAAATCTGTTTGAATCTGCAGGAAAGTGTGTAGTGTCACTCACAGTAATGTAACTCTGACCAAAAACAGCAAAGAAGAAGCAGTTGGAATTAACTGGCAAATGAGAGCGCTGTTAGTGTTACAACGAGAAACTGTTTTCAGCAAAGCGGTGAATAATATGACATGACTTTGTTGATGGAATTAGTGCAGTGGCAATTGAATTTATCCAGTGAGACATTATAGTGCAGGTAACTCCACCTCCTCCTCTATGAATTTTACCCAGCCTTTCTTTGCCTCTTTTATTTAAATACTGTTTTTTATTTAAGAATTAACATAATGTATTCAGGTGAAGTTTGACAATTCATTATGATGTGTCATTTTAATATCTCTAATGCCACCGCAGTAGTTTCCTGATATCTTGAATTGCTCTAAGGTGTCTTTTTCTACAAAATACCTTTGTGCATTGAAAAGATATTATTAAGTTGTCATCTTCTCTGATACAGTAATTACAGACCTGCTGAATCTGTCGTCTTGTATCTGACAGCTCTGGCCCTCAGTGGTTCTCAGCCAAAAACTGAGATTTCATTTTAGTAGAAATTTTCTTTTTTCCAGTGAGGTGATACCTCCATAGGAGCTCATTAAAACCTCTAACCATCTCCATTAATCCAATAAAACCAGTCACTGTGGGGCCTGCAGTCAGCAACTCTACTGTGTCTCAATTTTCGAGAAGCTTATCAAAAAAAAAAATCTGCTTCGACAAGCACAGGAACGTACATCATTAAGGTTTTTTAACTGTGTCCTGAAAAGTTTTGAAAAGTCAGCAACAGCAGTGACCTGACATACAGACACACACACACACACACACACACACACACACACACAGCTGTAGTCCTCATATCCAGTTGAAATGCTAATGTGTTCTGTGTAGAGTTTGCATGTTATCTCTGTGTGAGCGTGGGTCTTCTCTAGGTGATTGGTGATGGTAACTTTAAAGTGTGAATTGTGTGTCAGCCCTGTGATAGTCTGGTTACCTGTCCAAATTGTACCCTGCCTCTTGTCCAATGTCCGCTGGGATAGGCTCCAGACAGAAAAAAGGAAGGTCGGGGGGACAGTCAGTCAGCCATTGTGTATGGACAAGTGACAGGGGTCCACAAAAACTGATCTAATTTGGTGAATAACACACCTTTTTAGAAAGTGCAAAAACTGATATGACATATGAGATATGACATTAACCTTCAGGGGAAAGGAGCAGAGGTGTGACTTCACACAGTAAAGGCCACGTATTTAAGGAGGGTGTTGTTGTTCAGGCATCGTGAAAGAAAATGGATCAGCAGGTGAGATGCGTCTAGCAGCATGTCACAAAGTCAGGAGGTGCACAAATCCGTCTGAGCTCTTTAAACACCAGACTGAAGACAGTTTAAAGTTGAATATTTACCAGTCAGACGTATTTTACCTTCTGGGCTCATACCATCTTCTGAGAACTGGCAACATATTGGCAGAGTTTCATCGACAAAACAATTGATTGATGGATTAATTCATCAATATTGAAAATAATAGTTGCAGCTAGGGATGCAACAGGACACACACATCATATTTCAGTTCATACTCTGGTTTCAGAGTCACCGTGTGGTGAGAGATCAATACAGTGAAAGGAACAAACCCAAACCCAAACCAAATATACTGTGATAAATAAGTTGATGTGTTGTCATAACATGCTTATCTAGGATATCTCTGAGTTGAATCTCTCCTTTTATTAATTTCTTTTCAAAGTGGAGACTTTTTACATAAACTTCCATTAACAAAATGATTTTAGGTTTAAGTTCT
This sequence comes from Chaetodon striatus, assembly GCA_029783705.1. NCBI lineage: Eukaryota > Metazoa > Chordata > Actinopteri > Chaetodontiformes > Chaetodontidae > Chaetodon > Chaetodon striatus. Next base: position 33,577,906 of record JAPZEB010000023.1, read on the forward strand.
AATAATAAAACATTTGTTTTACCAACAATAACTCTTCTGTTTTCACTCTTTAAAGGGCCATTCTGATTGATAATAGGATAAATTCTTTAAAACTGTGATACCTTGATACCATGAAACCACGATATTTTCTGAGGTGGTTATTGTACCGTGAAAATCTCATACCGTTGCAACCGTGTTTTGACAGACATGTGTTGAAGACACAAAAGCCTTTGCTGAGGTAGAATTTTAAAAGCAAACTGCACAAATACTGAAAACCCTTTCCCAAAAGGCAACATGTCACAACTGGTGAAAAACTGAAAACCGTCTCTTATAACACGATATTGGGGGGGTGTCCTTGTGAATTACTCTCTGAATTTGGAGGGTTTTGTGAGTCAGTGAATGCAGCACAGGCAGCAAGTTTGTGTAGTTGTGAGTTGCAGGGTGGATAATGGATCAGTCAGTCCGATCGGAGCTGATCAGATTGATGGATGAGAGGAGCAGCTGTTTGTGAGTGACAGAAAACTTTTAAACCCAGTGCAACTCTCACTGAGCCTGGATCTCTGCTGCTCCAAAATGTGGCGGCAGATGTTTTATTTGTGGCGGCCTGCCACAGCTTAGTGAATGTGTGGGAAACACTGATTTGCTTTTTCCTTGTCCTGGTGATCGGCACATCTGGGTGATGCCATCAAATGTGCGTTAGCATGTGCATGTTCGATGTGTTTCCATTTACACACCCTACAACTGTGGAACAGCGCTGACCCACAGTACTCACCTTACACACATCTCTCCCTTCGTTGCTGTTAGAGCTAATCGAGAACCTGCAGGCGGGTTTTCCAACCCTGCCGTTTCATTTGCCCTTGCCATAGCGTGACTGAAACGCTAGCTTGTTGTTCAAACTTTAGCACTTGCTGCTAACTGCGTACCGCTTAAAGTTTCTGGGCGGAAGTCACACAAGTGAACTTGGATTCCAGATTACATGCTTCAGTCTATGTACCCTGTGTTCTGCATGCGGCCGCGTACACAAGACTGTGACTATTCGGTATCAATTCATGAACAGTTCCAGCCCTAGTTGCTTCCCTCATCACGATGTTGTTGTTCGTACTGCGGCTGTGATGAACAGCTGACTGCTGTTGTGTTTCTCATCTCTCTCGCCCTCTGGGAGGATTACTGTGATTCCTACTGCAGAGGAAACTCCTCCAGCCTGCATGGAAATATCCTTTTTAGATCTGTGTTTTCAACCCAAGGGTGAGGAGATAATACAGATGATTTGTGGCGATGCATGGATAAAAACATATCTCCACTGCACAGACAGTGTGCATCATTGTACCTCCTCCAGTTTTTCTGAAACACTGAATATATGAACCCTCTGATGATGATGATGAAATTGATGTAACGACATGAAAGACAAAAATATTCTCCAGTTTAACAGTTCATTCTGGCCTACATTCACTCTAACGAGGCCACAGCAGTGTCGGGTTCAACAGGTTCAATTCCCTGTTACATATGTGCAGTGTATATAGATGTGTGTGTATATATAATGAACCCGACGGCCTTTCTGATTTTTAAGTGCGAACCCAACCCGAGCCTGACGCAGTTTGTTACCTGACATAGTTATTGTTACCATGGTTACAGCTTGTCTGTTTACCGTGGTCACACATGAACAGTGTGTAAATGACCATCAAAAAGCTGCTGTTACGCACAGCCAGATACGCCGCACGCACAGCAGCGGAGCATAGCCCACTCAGTTGGAGCGGAGCCTGTGTTGCATTCAGGTGTTGTCAGGTAAATAATAAATCCACCACTTGAATAGGCCACAGCACAACACAGCAGCGTGTCAAGTGGGCCGAACCTGAGCAAAATTTCTGATTTGTTATCCAGTCCCAGACCGACCTGTTGGGATCCGATGGGTCCCGTCGGGCTTGGGTTGGGTATCCACACTCTGGCCCACAATAGACCAGATGACGGGTTTCAGAGCCAAAATAAGTGAGTCTACATCTGACAAATTAACAAACTTCAGTCGGACTGACACAATAAATCGATTTTCTGTAATGTCATGTAAACATACAGATTGTTTACAAAATATGAGTCAACAAACAAAGCACATGTTGTCCGTTGACCCATATTTTCTCCAAAATCGAAATCACTTCAACACTGCTGATTTATTCCTGAGCAAATAACTTAATCCTCGTCTCTTTCTCTTGGCTTGTCATAATCTGCCTGCTGCTGTTTGATGGTGACAGGATTTCAAAAGAAAGGCGTAACCTAAAGATGATGATATGGGTTAATGTTTTCGCTCTGCATCGATGATATTGGATCGTTGATCATTGAATTGATGTATCGATGCAGATCGATGGATGGTTACACCCCTAATCCATGGCCATTTCATGCATTGTTAGTATAAAAGTATTGATTAGAGCAGGTTTGAACTGTAGTCTGAGATTCTGTGAGGTTACATGTTTGTACTCGGTGGTTTGGGTCGTGTGTGGAGCCGCAGGCTGAAGCAAGAGGCTTTTTAAAAAAATTAACCTTTTACTTTTTTTCTCCTGTGGGACGTGTAATGCGGATGTGAGATGTGAGACAATTTAAACAGGAGTGTCTGTGTCCAGGGTCTGCCTGCCTGTCTGTTTTCTGCTCTCGTCCACAGAGAGCCTGTGACTCAGTGCTGAAGTGTGGTTTTAAATGGGTTTTAATAAATGGGGTTCTTTGAGCGCCGCAGAGCTGCTCTCCCTCGACACACTCCCTCCTCTCTGCACTCGCAAGCTGCTCCTGACCTGATAAAAACCCCTGAAATCACCTGCTGAGCCGTGTGAGTTTTATTTTTTATTTATTCAATAGGTGGAACTGCTGGAGCGTATACGCCCGTGGCAGCTGGAGGTTTTATGTTGTAGAAAATGAACCTTCAGGTTGCAGCCAACACTGAGGTGCGCATGTTGGAGTTCACCTCTGTCCATAATTAATGAGAGTGCTTCAGAAAATTGGAGATTGTAAAATAGCAATTACATATATGAGTTTAGAGCTTTAGTGGATGGTGGGAGAGAGTCGCGTACAGTGTGCTGGTTGTGTTGGGGACAGGGGAGCTGTGGATTCAGGTGATGATCTTCTGTAGGTTCATTACTGTGAACGACCCCTCTCATTGTCACATTGTCATTAAAGGAGCAGTCCAGTATTTTGCACTTTGAGCCCCATTCCTGGTTGTTTATGATGAAATAGAGTGGTTCAGACC
>JAPZEB010000023.1:33589603-33606231 GCA_029783705.1 Chaetodon striatus
GTCAGTGCTCAGAATAACATGGTAATTTACTACATGTATGATATTTAACAGATTTATGTCAGTTGACGATGTCCTTGTCAAACAGAGAGGTGTTGTGAGGAGTTACTTCCTCGTTGCCGGGCCCTTTAAGCCTGTGAGGCTTGAATGATAATGAAGAACTGTTTTTTTTTTTTCTGATATAAATATTCATGTGATGCTAATGAGATTGGATTATGTTATTTTCATTAAAAGACGAGGTCTGGCTGTTATGAAGGCGTGTCTGTGGAAATTGTATTTCTCTGTATCATAAAGCCTGTGATTTGAATGAGTTAATGAGCTGAGTGATTCATGTGATTTGTGTATGAGTATGACATTACTCTGTAGGATGAGATGAATTCATTTACATATGTTGTATTTGAAGAAAATATGCACTGAGCTGTATCAAGCCTCTGTTGGTTTGAAGCAACTTGATATCTTGTGTGGAAAAAATAAAGGGGATGAGTTTACGCCAGCAGTTTCTCCAGACCTGTGACGGAAATGTCTTTACGCTTTGTTTTTTTGGTTGCTGGGAAAACAAAATTAAATAGATAATTCCAGACACTGACGGATAGATTTCAGTCGAGGACATTCCTAACTAGACACAAAAATCAGTTATATTTACTGTATAAATTTAAAAATATTCTAAAGCAAAAGTCCCACATTTTCTACCTCAAAATCAAATCTGAAATTTGAGGTGCTATTTATTTAAAAAAAAAAACAAAAAAAAAAAAACATTGCTCCATAATTCCTGATATAACTGAAATATTTGAGTTCACACTCCACCCATACTGAGAATCAAATATTTTTACTGTCTCAAAGTTTGTTAATGGTAAAATATCTATATTACATATATTTGTCATGAGTGTATCTGGCTACCCACACACACACACACACACACATATTTACACATATACATATAACAATACTTGCTGATATATTGACATTCAAATTTTTTTACTCCCTAGTGTTGGTATCAGTCGGGCTCCTCTGTCTTATTTAAAATAAAAAACAACCATTGAGCAGCACCATCGAGACTCAATTAGCCAATCAGCATCGCAGGTGGGACTAATGTCGTTGTGAAGCGGTGTGCCAGAACCATTGAGGAGTAATAGGTGCTATAGATGAGTCCATTCTAAATTGAAATGTCTTCTAGGGCTGCACCTGACGCAGCTGAATCAGATGGCTGTTTTCAATCTGAAGATCTGGACAATGATGGACAGGAATTATATCCAAGTTATAATAAAGGGGAATTATCCCTTAAATTCAAATTTATAATTCCTGAGATTTTCATGAAATTAAATCTTCTTAAATTTTTATTTTTTATACATATATCGATATATTTTCAAGCAAGATACAGATTTAGATAATATAGTTTATATCAATGTAGGGTCAAGTTGCATCACAATCCAGTGTTCATCTCTCCGCACTCGCACACCTCTCACTCAGAGAGACACAGAGCTGCTCCTCTGTTTAATTTGTCTGTTCATTAGTCTGCAGTGTGACATCAGTCTGCATGTTGCACGTGCTACGCTAAATCAGTCTTTGAGATGAATTTACCGCAGCAGCACACGTACAATACTGAGGGCCTTTTCTTCTGTCGCTTTCAGCTGCGTCCAGTCAAGCCTTGCTGTGCTGATTTGTGTTTCCGTGATCAGTTTAGACGCATGGTGCCACGCTGAGCTGCGTACCTACTCCTTCTCTGTAGTAGGTCCAAAAGCCGGGCCACCTGCACTCAAGCGGGTAGCGGTGGCGTCTCGCCGACAGCAGCCCCCCGTCCACCCAGCTCGAAGAAGCCATGTGTGTTGTGAGATCCTACTCACCTCTGTCTGCAGGTGACCAGAGAGTCAGTGTTTTAATTCAGTATTTATATCTCAGTGTAATAGCTGCTCCAGAGGTGATTGCTGCCTTCAGCTGATGTTACCACAGTAACTGGAGGTGTCACCAAATAAACCAGGACTGAAACCTTGATGATTACAGCTTTTAATGTTTTGCTTCAAACAATAGATGATCAATGCGTCCTTCATGTATCAGGGCCCCGGTGTGACAGCTCACGTCCCGCAGCTCCTCTGAACTTCACAAAGTGACTCTGAATCATCGTTAACTTTGAGTCCACTCTGATACTGTCACCGCTGTTTACAGAGCAGTCAGTCTGTTTTTGACCTGGACGGGGACGGTGAGCACATCAGGGATAATCCTCCCGTCAGCAGCGTCTCGCTGTGTTTTCAGCTTCCCTACAGCGGCATCTTGATGGAACTCAAAGCGCCGCAAAGCTCGTTGAAGGCAGGAAGTCATCAGAGCCGGAGCCGCTGCGCTCGGCTGCAGATCACAGAGGTCTTGTCAGGCTGTGTGTCTCCGTAACATGATTATTCAGACTATCTTCCGTCCCTTTGTCAGCCCTGAGCGCAGGCTTGAAAGCTGTCTCAGGGGCAGCTGACACGCCTAACAAAAGACAATCTCCACTTTTCACACCAGCTTATCATCGGCGGCTTGTTGTGACGTCTTACTTAACGTCTCAGAGGATGCAACATCTGCCGCTTCAATCTGTCCTCCCTCTGGGAAGAGGGATGTATATTTATCTGTCTTTGCTCTCAGTTTTTAATCCCTGCTTGTTGTTCATCGTGTGTTTTCCTGCAGGATGTGGTCGTGGCCTCCGGCTTCACTGTGGGCAAATCTCCCACAGTGAGTAAAGACAAGCTGCACCCCTGTAACCTGCTGCTGTCAGGAGACGACGCCCACGTCTATGTGAGCACTTTTTTTTTTTTTTTTTTTTAAATCTAAGTGATATCTTATGAATGTATGCATTTATAACAAGTTCTGTTGCACCATGGGTAATCTCACACCCCACCCGTTTGGTTTGCTCAAAAAAAAACTCTGGTGCATTTGAGCTGGTGTAAAAGCTGTCGATCAACCTCTGGGGCCAGATGCACAAAACTCATCAGGTTTATAAATCACTGTGGAACCAAATGACACGTACACCAGCCTCATTTTCACTGCTAATTAGCCATAAATGGTCCTAGAAATACCCTTTAGCATCTTTTTTACAGGCAGATGGAGATATAGATTAGAAACTTTATTAATCCCAGGTTATCTTATATGACACATCCAAAACACTGATACACACAGGGACTATTACAGAGAGCTGTCATTGTAACGAATGTGCCAGTGGTTGCAGTGCAAATGTACGCTAAGTGACCCTTCGCTAAGTCTCGCCCACGGACGCAGACTGGCCAATCATAACATAGCATCAGGCCGCCTCAGACCAGGGTCCGACAACAACACAGCAGTGCTCCATTGACTCTAATGCAGTTGTTTCAGATTTCCTTCATTTTCAGGCAGCTAGCTACTGAAGATATAGCCTACTGAATGTATACACATGCTGCTTTTGCTTTTGAAGTGAAGGGAAGCAGGGAAACTTTGCTGATATTCAACCAGCTGTGTGTCATCGCAGTGTGCGCAGATGAACGTTGTTTGACTTCCCTTGAAGATCCCTGCCCGTCCAGTGGTGGAGGTGGGGATGCTGGCAGCGATACGTGGTGATTCACTTTTACACTGTGATCTGTAGCCTACAGTCGGGCTTTAGCTTCTTTGCAATATACGTGAAACCTTTTTTCTTCAAACACTGACAAGCCAAAGCATGTCTAGTTCATCTGTCATTAAAACATAATTTAAAAGAAATAAACAAACCCCATAACACTGTAATTATTTAGATACTAGTAGCCAAGGTGATTACATTTTTACCGCTGTCTAGTTTGGACACAGGCGATGCATCCGAGTCTCCTCCGCCACCTGTTTTGCCCAAAATGGAAGCAGACCCAATGTGTGTGGCTACATGCTTCTTGGTCTGATTGGCTAATTCAGTCTTAAGCTTTTATAAAGAAATTATAACAATATTATTATTATTATTATGTAATATATATTTAAATATCCAACCTCAGCAAGAGTTCTATTGTTGACCGCAGCATTCTGTGCGTTTTTGCGTCTTCCTCTGATTCCACTTTTCAGGCTGCTAAATTGAACCAGTCGGTCACATCAGAGCTGTGATGTCAGCGGTTTCATTTCTAGCTCAGAGTAGTTTCTCTTCGTGGCCGTATTATGACTCTCCATGACGTAAACTCTCAGGACGAGGCCTCTGAACTTAGAACACACTAGGATGGGATATTTAAATGATGATTGTCGTCAGCTGCCACATTTATCAACACCCGATCATTCCTAAACTGTGACTGACAAGATAAGAACGTTTCATGAATCACAGGTGAACCCTGCACTTGATCTGCATTGGTTTTTACGTTAGATTGATAAATGAGGGCCATCAGACCTTTCAGTGAGACATGCAGCAAAGAAAATGCAGTTTGACTGACTGTGGCAAATCAATGTAAGCATGATTTTTGGGCGCATCTGGCCCCTGGTGTGGGCCAAACAACCAGACCGCCTAGAAAGACTGCTCAGACTGCTTCCACTTGAACTCTGATGCAGCTTGTTCATGGTCAGAAAAACAAACAGACCAACCACATTATTGTGATTTAAGCGGGAATATAAAAACTAACTTCAACTTCAACTTTTAGGTACACATCACCTGAAGAGCCTCTGCACACTTCACAAGTTATAAAACACGACATCAGGCGTGAGACTCCACATGTAAAAATACACACACGTGTTAAAAAGCCAAACAGAAGTCCCTGCGTGCTGTAGTCCATCAACTCTTAAATATAAAAGCCATTTGATGCCTGAACCCTGACACCCAGAATCATGATCAGGTGACTCAGTGAGGTGGTGACCCCAGGCGTGCGTTTACTGCTCATCCTCGCTGTCCGAACTAATGCATCACAGCTTCGTTAGCCATATCTGTGTGTGTGTTTCTGTTTGAACCTCCATAGTGAGGACCTTCCTGCTTTGTGAGGACATTTTAGATGTCCCCAAGACTTTAAAAACACAACGTGAAGGTCAAGACTTTGTGTCAAGGTTCAGGTTAGAATTAGGTCTAGATTGGGGTAAATTGTGATGTTATGTTTCAGGGCTTGGGAACACGTTATATCATTTAGAGTCCTCGTAAGTGTAGGAAGACAAAGCCGTGTGTGTGAATCCAGTCTGCGGGCTGTAACAGTCTGTTGGAGCATGAGATTGTGTGTGTGAGCTGTAAATTGAACATGACTCATCTTCATCGTCAGACAGACACAACAACAGAAACTCCACCTGGAGACGAGTCTCTGTTTACCTGCTGATGAATCTCACATCCTCCTCATGTTTTACCTGCAGGCTCGGCCGTCACTGCATCAACACGCAGCTGACACTGACTCACCTGTTCAGTCCTGGACGTGTCCACAGGTCACACGTGCAAGCTCAAACTTTTTTATGCTTCCAAGCCGGCGAGAGCCACAGCCAGAGGCATAATCAAACACAATCATACTCAAAGATAAACTGATTAGAATTTTGAGGTTGAAGGTCAATGGTTAAGGTCACTGTGACCTCATCTCTTTCATTGTCGTTAACAAGATATCTGAAGAAAACTGTTAGTAAATTTGCTCAAATTTGGCACAAACATCCACTTGGACTCAGCAATGAACCTACTAGAATTTGGTGGTTGACGGTCAGAGGTCAAGATCACTGTGACCTTGTCTGCCTCATTCTCATGAACGCAATATCTCAAGAATGCCTTAAGGGAATTTCTTCACATTTGGCACAAACATCCACTTGGACTCAACAATGAACTGATTGCTATTTGTGGTCAAAGGCCACTGTGACCTCATCCATCTAATGCTCATGAAGGCTATATCTCAAAAACACCTTGAAGGAATTACCTTAAATTTGGCACAAAGGTCCACTTGGACTCAAGGATGAATTAATCAGAATTTGGTGGTCGAAGGTCACTGTGATCTCACAAAACATGTCTTTGGGCAAAACTCAAGAATTAATATGGTAATCATGACAAAATTTCACAGAAATGTCTTATAGAATAAATCAATGAGGTAATGAGGTTTTATATCAAAATCAATGGTCAGCTTCACTGTTCTGCTTAAATACTTTTCTGGCCAGTACTCAATGTCATTTTCTCAGGAACAGAACCGGAGATATTTGGTCAGATACTGGATTGGTGACTCTAATCTTGAAACTGTGCTGATTGTAGAGGTCTTCTGTGCTGCTGGGGGGACGATGTGTGTGAAGCGTTCATGTTTTCACAGACATGGATGTAAACTGTAGGAGAAACTTGACTGGTGCGTGGAGGTGTAACTCTAAAAATCAAGTTGATACTTCCCAGATATTATTCCATTCTCCTCTCTTCCTTACTCATCCTGTCACTTTGTGCCTTTCCTCCAGCAGCAGCGTGTCTCCTATGATGTCTCTGAAAACACATCACTGTAACGTCTTCTCTCTGTCTTCGTCCTTCAGGTGTCCCGCCTGCTGCCTCCTCCTGATCCCAGATCGCCGCCGGCTGCCAAGAGGAGCTCAGCGCTCTCCGCAGAGGTCAGAGTCAGAGTCAGAGGCCTGGTTAGCTGAGGAGGTTGCTGGAGTGCGCGTTGTTGTGTAGGTCTTGTATCTGTCAGGATGCTTCATGTCAGCTGTCGGCTGTCCCAGAGCCACCTCGGCTGGATCAGACCTCCGTGTCTTTGTAGTGGTGATAATGTGGAGAGGAGGATTGTCGCTTTTTTGATACATGTGTCTTTAAACTTCAATAAGTGCTTTGAGCGACCTGTCGCTTCAAACATTTAGTGCAGAGAAAGTAGAAGCTGACGAACTCTTTTATCACTGGAGGTCCATCAGAGGAAAAATCTGACATAAGAGTGAAGTTTAAATGTTGTGAGAAAAAAAGTCAAAAAGCAACGTATCCTCACACAGCAGTATGTTATCTGAAGAATCAGTGCCCCTGTGGTTTAGGTTAAGGCAAAAAGTCATGGTTGGGTATTGTCACATTACATACTTAAGGGGTACTCTTGGTATTGGTCAACCTGGACCCTATTTGTATAAGTGACTAATGGAGACAGTAGTTTTTGACATCGGCCCAATATTGAGAGGGACCTTGGGAGGCCGGAGTTCATGGATCATGTGAAGTCAGACTTGACTTATTTCAAGGTATGTAACTTAACGTCACGCCGTCACATTACGTTAAAGGGTAACTTTGGTATTCGTCAACCTGTTTTCCATGTTTTTGTGTCTACAAGACTCATCAGAGGAACAATTTCAGAAATCTGTCTAGTATTAAGAGAGACTGCTGTAGCCAACAACAGCATCGTCAATTTATGTCCACATGATTTTGCCACTGACAGGCGCAGATTGTTGTTACGTATCTGACAACATTATGGAAAAGATCCATACAGAGAGAGGCCTTTTTGTCAAAGAGTAAGATCCTTTTTGTTTAACTAGAAACAGCCCTGAAATCACCATCGCCAAACCCACTATCTAAATAAACACTAATTTTTAGCGTGTATAGAGTCAGCATAATTATGATGATAAAATTACTGTTTATTTAAATGGAGTCTGGAGGGTTTGGTGATGGTGATTTTGGGGCTGTCTATGGTTAAGCAAAAAGGGTCTTACTCTTTACCAAAAGGTCTATCTTCGTATCTTTCCACAATGTTTCCAGACACTTAGAATAACAATGTGAGCCTGTCCGTGTCAAATACACTTTAAGTGGTGGTACTCTGACATAGCTTAATTGCCGTCAGGGATTACATTGCAGCCCCTTTTGGTCTCACTCAATACTGTACCACTTTCAGAAATTGTTCATCCAATTTTTCACATAGACACAAAAAAATTTGAAAACAGGGTCCAGGTTGGAAAGTCCAAAAATGACCCTTTAACGTAATGTGACAATGTGACGTGATGATGTAATTTGATGACGTGACGTTATCCATGTAGGCAACTTAAAATAAGTCAGCGTTGACTTCACACACACCACGAACCCCGACCTCGTGGGTCAAAGTCCTGTGTTTGTTTGACCCTTCCCTCTATCCTATATGGACTTTGCTGCTCTACACTGTGTCATCTGACTTCCTTCTTCGTTCCTATTATGTGACGGAGGACAGTCTGCAGGACATAGACCACATGATCACAGCCTCCTGACTCACGATTTTGTGGGTTATATACAAATCATATTACAGTACTTTTGGTTCATACGAACAATGAATGAGAACGGCCTTAATAAATCCATCGTATTGCTAGAAAAAGGCTCTAAGAACACAATGTTCAATGCTGTGATCAGATCGGATTACATGTTCATGTTTTAAACTTCCTCACAGTGCTAGGACAGACAGATTTCATAATTTAAGGGATAAAATAAAACACTTCTGTTCCTCAGTGAATTTTAAGCTAAATTGCTAAACTAAGTCGGACCTTCATGATTAAAGCTCGTCTGACTGTCAGCCTGCAGAGACACATGAGAACGAATGTTGAAGTCAGCTGTGAATTCTGGGTAAAGACACTACAGAGATAATCTGTCACCACCGTTAAAGATAAAATAACATAACAAAACATAGATACTAACTGCTTTACAACCACAGGAAATAAAATATTAAGCCAATGCTTGATCAATAAAACATAGGACAGTGACGTGGAGCTGTGATAAACATTTTTAGACCAGAATAAATTAACAGACAGAATAATAGTCCCAGAAAAAGGAAAAAATAAAAGATTAAATATTTTCAGAAGCCTCTGATCAAAGTTTAAACGCCCGCCTGAAAAGCTGGTTCTTACTCTTTAAGTTTGATCTGAACAAATGCTGGTAAAAATACATTTTTGGACAGACTTTCTCTCTGTTTTTCTTTTTTTATGAGCGTATGCTCATTTTTCAGATCTTTATTATTTCTCTCCGAATATCACATCTGACTGAGGAACCATTAAAGAGACGGAGGAAGTTGGAAACTATCAGTTGCTCTGATCAGTTGTTTCCTAAGCTTTTAACATTTATCAGAGATGACATTTGTTTAGTTAAATGCCAAGATTACCCAATCTGTCAATCTCAGGAAACGTGATTATTAGTTATTCAGTCTTGGAAACATCAGTTGTGTCCTCCGTTTGTCCTCACCGCAGTCTGCAGTGATGCTACAGAGAGGTGATGATGAGATCCTGAGGTTCCTCTGTCGCCTCGCTGTTCACACACTGTGAGCATGTTAGCATGTGTGTTTGGCAGCTGTCTGCGCACTGTGATGATGGATGTGGCATAAGGCTTCACATCATGAACCGCCAGCAACACTTAAGTTTAATTTTAGATATTTTTCAAGGTTTCCAAGGTGAAAATGTCGAGTTCATGCATGTTCATGCATAATGTCATGCATGATAACATGATAACATGATAACATCAGTGTGTTAACACCAGTGTGCAGCATAGTGTGATAACCTGGGCTGCTGGTGCTTCACTGTAACTTTGTTTCTCCTCAGGTTTCCAGAACGGCCAAGGCTCCAAAATACACGTACGTCCGACTGTGCGACCTGAAAGCTGGATCTGTAGTCAACGTGTACGGAGTGGTGGTCTTCTTCAAACAGCCGTTCAAGAGCCGCGGCACAGGTCAGTGATGAACAAAAAAATAGATTAATATTCAGTGTATGTGTGTTGGAAAAAAATATCTTATTTACAAGAGAGCTTATTTTTCTCGGTTTCATGATTTCACCCTGAAGTTTGTCGTTCTGTTCAAGTGTAACAACATCTTTGTCCTGTGGAGCTTTGGAGCAGTTCCTGTTTTAAAACCAGAGTCAAACAGTAAAAAAAACTTTGAACCTTTTCAGCCCGACAGACGGAGACGTTAAGCCACTCAGCAGCCGTGTTTGAGATTTCTTTGGAGTCGTGTTTCAAAATGTAAGAAAGATTGATAGTTATTTGTAAAAGGGACCCAAACACATAAACCACATCACCTCCTATGAGACAGAGATGAGCCGACAGACAGAAAAAGAACAGAGGATCTTTCATGAAGCGATATAAGCTGGATCAGCGCTGAGTGAGAGCAGACACACAGTTTTATATAGATGGAAGCATCTCAGATTATTACTATAACACACTCAGAAAGGTGTGGAGAGGAGTGGGATGGCAAAATATATTTTCAGTTTATGTGTTGATGGTCCAATAATGGAAGTGTGGCTTTGAACAGACTGCTCGGGCTATAGAGGCTTCAGCACGCGTCAACATCACGCAGAAAGCTGCACTAATCTAATCCACTGAACCTCTGGAATAATGTTTAGGCACTGACTTCGTTTCTCGTTAACACACTGCAGACGATACGATCATGAAGTGCAGGAAGAGCAGTTGATACTGAGGAGCAGGCGGAGGTTAACACTCAGATGACAGAGTGTCAGAAGAACGAGAGAGGAGCGATGGAAATGGTGATAAGATGATAAATATGAGACCGTTCAGTCCGAGTCGACCTGCAGCCATGTGGCACAGGGCGATGGTGCGTGTGTGTGTGTGTGTGTGTGTGTGTGTGTGTGTGTTTGCGTGCGTGTGTTTGTGTGTGTGTGTCTATCTCGGTCTGTTTTTATTGTGTTTTTGTTTTCGGAGGCGATGATAAAGAAAAAGCAGCGCTCAGGCTGGAAACTGTCCGGACTCTGTCATCATATCTGTGGATCCTTCAGGCGTCTCTTAAAGTAAACAGAGATATTAGAAAAATCAATCTGATCAGACCCTTAAGAGACACACACACACACACACACACACACAAGGTACAGGGTCATAGACACAGATTCAAACACACATGTCTGTATATATACAGAATATATTAAGACTATACCTTCTGTGTGGAGTTTCCATGTTCTTCCTGTGTCAGCGTAGGTTTTCTCTGGGTACTCCAGCTTACTCCCACAGTCCAAAGACACGCAGGTCAGGTCAACTGGTGTCAGCCCTGTGATAGTCTTGGCAACCTGTCCAGGGTGAACCCTGCCTCTCACCCAGTGTCAGCTGGGATAGGCTCCAGCCCCCCTTGACCCCTAACAGGATTAGTGGTTATGGAAAATGAATGAATGAATGTTCAAGGGATTCTTTGCTGATTTCCAACCAGCTTTGTATCGTACCAGTGTGGGTCGTATGGGTAAATGAACTGTGGCAAACTTCCCTCCATCTTACCAGTGCCTAAATATCCCCTTCCTCTCCATGGCTAAACTCCACTGGGTGACACAAAACACATCATTCAGTGGAGTTTCGCCAGCTCTCCCGGAGTGTTGCTCGAACTTCAGGCTGTACTTGCTTGTTTTTGAGTTGCCCGCCACCCGTGCCATCACTGTGGACACAGAGTATAGACGCAAATGAAGAGGCACACCCAACCGTCTCTCTCAAACTCAGACTGAAATCAAATCAGATGTTAAATCTAGGCAGGACTGATTGAATATATATCAAGGTTATGTTACTGCACACATATTTTAGTGCTCGTTTTAGCTGTAATAGCAGGAGTTTGTGAACAGGAAGTGGGCACCATACTGTCTCTGGCACAGTGAAAACAACGGCTGAACAAAGTTAGATCAGATGGTAGCGCTGATCAAATAAAAACCAACATTCTGTCACTATGTTACCTTTGTCTCTCCTCAGGTGTTTTCAGAAACACATTATTGCCCACTGTTTAGCTGTAATGTGAGATGGTTTGTTACCAGCCAGCTGCCATTGTGTCCAACCGAAGAATTCGCATTACATCACCCAACAGCAGGAGTGTTCATTGGTCCAGTTCCGCGCAGTGCATTCTGGTAGTTGTAGGTTTTCTACCTTCTGCAAAAGCAGATACACCATCATCTTGCCAGCATCCAGATCTCCCTGCCCAGCCATTATAGCTAACTGCCCCATTTATGGGAAATACACCAGGTTACATTAAACTGCAATTTTTGTTTAACGGTGTCTGGTATCGTCTGATATTGTTATTTGTTGCTCCAAACTCTGAACCAGAGTTCTTTCTAAAACCCCAGACAGGTTGGGAGTATATTAAATCCTCTATAAAGCATCTTGGTGTCAGTGCTGATTCTGATCTCAGCTTTAAGAATGCTGCTTTAATAATGTGACATGACTTGACATTAAGTTTAATATCAACCACACTGGGTTATATCACGACGGCAGGTGAACTTTAAAGTGTGAATATGTAATGTAATGATCACGCAGAGCCAAGTGATAAACGCAGAGCTGTTCATTTTATTGCCAAAGTTATGTTTTTTAGTGTAAGTGTTTTCAGTACTGTGATTCTTACGTTTGTCTCTCAGAGCTTTGACCGCAGCAAGTTTTCTCTCCACAGACTTCTGCTCCAGCCTGAAGATCACCGATCCGTCCGACCAGAAGATCAGCTGCACCCTCTTCTGTGAGAAGCTGGAGGACCATCCCAAAATCTTTCAAATCGGTGACATCGTCCGCATGCACAGAGTCAAGGTCCAGATTACAGATTGCATCTTTCAGTGACCATATCGTGTGTTGCCAGATTTAAATATGAAATGTTATTCTGTCGTTCAGAAAGCAGGAAGTCAAACATGTAAAACCACCAGTACAGCTGTTAAACTGAGATTATGTGATCTATTGATAAATTGATGGAGATTAAAAAGGTCTGTGATAAATGATTCCTCATTTCCTTCACAGACTCAGTTCTTCAACGACTCCATCCAGCTGGTCAACACCTTCGGTTTCTCTGTGGTGACGTTTGACGGGACAGAGGGTGCTCCCATAGACCCGCGGACCTCCAGCCGCTCCTTCCACTTGGACCAGGACGTCCGTCGGACTGTGGAGGAGCTGCGATCCTGGGCCGCCAGCCAGGCTCTCCTCCCGACGGTCCCCTCAGTCCCTCTGTCTGCTGTTCAGCCCAAAGCTTACTTCGACCTGACCTGCCAGCTGCTGGCCAAAGCTCCCATCGACACCACCTGCACCCTGCTGAGGGTAAGAAAGCCTCAGACATGGTGAAGCGCAGATAAACCTTTTTAAACTGACAAGCCAGTTTACAGAGCATCACACAACAAAGGCCCCATATTTAATGAGCAAGGCAACTGTTTGAACAATCACCTCGTTACTACACTGGTAAAAAGACTTGTCAGGATGTGTCTGCTCAGCAGGAGACGGATACATCGATAATTAATCAAAAGTGAACCTTCAGAGTTTTAACACGTTGGGAAGAATAGAGATAAATGACTGACTGAATCAGTTTTACATGTAAAAATGTAAAAAGAAATCCCCTCGGGCCTCCCTGCGGGGGTGTGGTGTCAGAAGTAACTCTGAGGCTGAAGTTTACCTTCAGTGTGTGATGCTTCCTGCTAATAAACAACAGAAAGTTCCCATGTGCTCACAGTGCAGCATTACCGTCACCAGGAAGCTTCCCTGGAGGCTGTTTACAGTCAGCTTGTCTCCATTTGTTCTTCCAGTCTTGTTTTTATTACCCTCAGTCACCTGCTCTTTTTCTTGTTGTCGATGTTAATGTGAATTGTTGTGTTGTTATGAAGCTGCGTCGCCGTCTTGTCTCTTTTAAAACTTGAACCTGCTTTGATTTAGAAGTTGATGTAGTTGATATTGTATTTGTCCCTCTGGAATAATGACGTTGTTTGCCTTCAGTCTTCATCTGTCTGCGAGTAAACTGTCCTCACAGTCAGGTGGCCTCAGTGGGAGTCGGTCTCATGTATTTTATCTTGAGTCCTGAGCTGTTTCACCAGCCACCTCCAGTTTTCAGAACAGAAATGAGCCTGTAAGTGATGGCTGGTTTCCTGCCAGTGAGGCTGATAGAGGAGATAAATTTGAACAGGATTTGGCAGCGACTGCTGGTGTGCTGCCAGTCTGCTCTCGCCGATTTCCAAAGCTTCTCTGAGGGTGCTGCAGCCTGCTGTTACGCAACAGCACAGTCAACCAGGAGAGGATGTTCTCCAAATTGTAACAGTTTATCAGATGATGAATAGATTTGTATACCTTTCCTCAAACACCTGTCGTCGTCATCAACTAAGAGTCTGTGAAGCGTTCTTCGCTCTCCACTGTGTTATTGTACAACAGCCAGCTTTGACATAATTAAATCAAACTGTGAAGATGCCTCAGATGCTCTGGATTAATTATTACAGCCTGTTCACATCATGAATTCAACAATCTTAAGGCGCCTATTTTGATGGTGACGTGAAAACTTAATTTCAGTTTTCACTTTGATGAATAATAGAACGAACTCAATGAGCCTCAGTTGTCCTGACTTGAATATATAAGTTACTACGGCACAAAGGCGACCAGAGAAGATCTGTTTTGGCTTCATCTACCCGGCTGTGGGAGCACAATCCCCACTGGAAACACAGCAATTTCTCAGTACTCAACAAATATGGTGAGGCGTAGCTATGAACACCCACATTTGGGGGCTCAAAAGCCACAGGAAATACAGCGATGACTCACTAAAAAACAACTGGTGTTGTTGTTTGTTGGCCTCAAACTGTGGTCTGACGTCTGACACGCCACCCACCTTCCCCTCCACCTCTCCATGACAAAGTCAGCTCATATACGACTAGTCCACTTTTGAAACTTTGATGTGAAGTGTATGAAACATGCAAATTTAACATATTTGTGTTTTGCAGAAATTTACAGTGTCTGCATTTTCTTGTGGTGGATGCGAACAATGACAACCCAGTCTCACTCACGAATTGTCAAATACTTACACTTGTTTATCGGCCTTCAGCGTTAGATATCAACACACTTAGGCACCTTTTAGTGTTGGTATGAGATACACCGGGCAGCGGCAGTGTTTTTGATGCTTAGAGCAACAACCATAGTATAAAGAGCAAGGAAGTCTGCATAAGGCGAGAGGGAGGTAGAAGTGGATGGGTCAAACAAACTCCAGACTTTGACCTGGGAGCCCACTGCTGGTTTCCCATGTGAAACCAAGTCAGTTGAGTTTTTTTAATCACAATATAGCATGCTTGTATGTCTATTTTGCAATGCCGGCATGCTACGTAAAATCACACAGTGGAGCAGCATGATGTCGTTGTTGGTTGCTTTGTGCAAAAATACAAAAGTGACATCGAGAAGAAACTTCTTAGCGGCGCTGTAGCGTGTTCTCTGTGTAAAAAGAGCTACTGCTGTGTGACCTTAGGTTAAGACTCTGCACTGTGTGACTCAGAACATCTACTAGGCTTATTTTAATCTTGAGAGAGCCAGAGCCTTCTCACAATGGCATGCCAACAAGGCCTTTTAGAATACCACACTGTGACCATGGACAATGCACAAATCATACATGCCTTCACGTCCAATAATTTTTCTACCACAGATAGTAGAGACATGCTTAATTTTTTTTTTTTTTTTTTCAAACAAAAACATAATTTGTCTGGTTTCAGCTTCTCTGTTGGTATATGGGGAATTTAATGCAGTTCTCTCTGTTATGTCAGTGCAGACTAAGTGATTTTTAAATTGTTGGGATTGTTTTTGTTTCTAAAAGTTCCTTAATAAATGCTAAATAGACTGGTAAAAACAAACGAAAAAAACATAGAGTAGTGAATTCTTGCACAATAATGCCTCAGATGCTAAATGTAGTATAATGTACAGATTCTGAGTCTCATTATCTTTGTCATGTTTTTGTGATGTTTTTCCAGGTGTGGGACGGGACCAGGTGCCCTCACACTCTGCTGAAGGTGATAGTCGAGCCGAACGTCACAGAGGGGCCGTCCTCCTTCTCCAAAGACAGAGAGAGCCTCATCGCCAACGTCCTCATCTACGACAACCACGTGGAGTCAGCCAGGCAGCTGAAGGTCAGAGCAAACATTTACTACAGCTGACGGTTAAAATTAGAGTTGCTGCGTTAAACATTGAGATGGTGATTACCAGAGTGAGCACCTTATTGGCACATTTTGCATCAGAAATGTCACCCTCTGATTCTCAGAGCCGTGTCCTCCTCCTCCTCCTCTTGCATCTCCTCTTTATCTTTTGTGTAGCGCTCATGTTCCATCGTTCTGTTGTCCACATCACACCCTTTATACTCCTCCTTATCTTCTTTGAGCTTTATTCTTCTGATTTGCTGTAATCCTCTTCATCCCTCTGTCTCCGTTTTCCCTCTTTTGTTTTCCTTTCATCTTTTCTTCTTTTCATCCTCATCGATAGGTCTTTTTCTTTCATTTGTCTGTTTTTCTCTCTGTTTCTTGCCCCTCCCTCCTCTCCTCCATCTTTTCTCTCTCCTTTTCCCTCCTTTTATTCAAATCTGAACCCAAAGATATCACACACACAAACACACACACATGTACAGTAAGCTGGTGAGGACAGATAATCAGAAATGGAAACTCTTATAACATCAGGTTTTGATGTTTTCTTGTTTGCAAACAATAGCCGATGCAGTACATTTTTTTATGGTTTAGATTTGTCCCAAATTTTGCCATAATGACTGACTTGCTGTACATCCTCCCTTATTTGTTCGTTAGGTAGCGAGTCCACTAAACTTGCATTTTGGCTACAGTGACGACATAACAGACTTCACATATACAGCACAGGGTTATGGAAAGCCCTGTTTCCACCAAAAACTTGCGTTATAGTACATTTGGAACCAAAGGTAACCCATCAGACATGGTACCTGGACCTTTGGTGTGTTAAGCGTAACCACTCCTCTTAAATGTGGGCGGGGTTGTTGTCACTCACTGCTCCGTCCAGCACTCGCTGTATTTCCTCCTTTATCAGTCTGCACCTGGTTTATCGTCCACAGAACGAGGCTGCACGCCCACATTTTCAGAAC
>JAPZEB010000023.1:33619536-33631186 GCA_029783705.1 Chaetodon striatus
TGAAATATTCATGTTCTGATCGCTTTATAAGAGGCATGCAGATGCAGGACAGATCAGCGTCGACTGACTTTACTACAGTGCAAGAATTCTTGGTCAAGTTTGATGATTTGTAATCAGAAGCTAGCAGGTAATGCAGGCTGGTTTAATTCCTCCGCAGCGCAGCTTGGACGGTAACCACACTGTGTACCTTCACTAAACAATGCTCTGACTATCACATGGAATCGTGTAACATCTGATCTTTCTTTCCACACTGAATCCAATTAATGTGCACTTCTGGTACTTCATGTAAACAAACGATGAAGAGCTCATACTGGAGACACAACCGCCTAAACGATGGTTGAGTAGCCTACTTGCCATCTTCTTTACTTTTTAAACAGGAAGCGCAGGTTTTATATTGTGATATAGAGGTTCAAGGATGCTGTTGTCACGGTCTTGTGATCGAAGACAGCCTGGGATAAAATTCTGACAGAAATTTGGGATGACCATCTCACTGTGTGACTGCTGAAACCACCCACGTCTACAAACCAGCCAATAGAAATGCAGCATGAAATGACACACTGATCAGCGTGACAATGCTAAATGCTAGTAGATGCTAATAAATACACTTGGAGCTCTTATTACAAAGTTGGCATGCCAAGTTGGCCTCTTTTACTCAGCTTCGACTGTGTCCATGTCCTCCTCCTCCTCTGCCTCAGACTTTTTTCCACACACATAAATGTCACCATAGCGAGGGCTCAGTTCAGTTTGTTTTCATTTTTCTCTTACCACTACAGCGGAGTCGATGGACGACACACATGATGATGTTTTGTTCTTGCGTATTGATATGATGGACGTATCTATGGACGTACGTCATGGCACTTTCATCGTAGAGTCTGCAAAGGTCAACTTTGATGTCGTACCCAAGTTTATCAGATCAGTGTTGCACAGTGTATCTGCACTAAACTTATAAGATTGATAAAATCTCACAGTGTGTAGGAGGCATTGTACTAAATACGTTAAGTATGCATACATTTAATGATAAATGGCAGTGCTCAGGGCCTGCGAGGGTTTAGTCCAGAGTGAGCAACGTTTGGATTCAGTTGTATTTCATAACTTCCTCTGTGGTTTTTCTCTAATGGCCACATCCTGAAATATTGTGGAGAAAGTTTGAGCCATTGATTGCTGTGTTCACTCTCAGTCTGTGTTCAGCTCCGACAGCTTCCGCTCATTATCTCAGTTTTAGCACTCACGGTCGACTGAGTGCACATTTCCATGTCATTGAATGTTTTTTGGGGGGTCGTGAGCTAATGCGGCACGCTCTTCACTCCCACACTGTTTCCTGTTTAGTGAACACAGCTCAGAGGAAAATGAGGCTCTGTGTCGGCCGGCGGGCTCAAATCTCCTCCAACAGCCACCGACCGCAACACAAACGCGGCTTCTTCTGCCGGCGCTTGAGAAGGCAGCAGAGCATCACTCAAACAAGCGAGAGTTCAGATCCGCGTTCACACTGACGCTTCATTACACAGCTCTCGTCTGTGTGGAGCTTCATCTCGTGTACAGATCATTTATTTAGATATTACAGCTTTGGACAGATTTATCTGTGTGAGTGTGAGGGGGTGTAATCTGAGGAGCAGAGTTTAAAAAAAGCCTTTATTTTCCAGCATTTTCCTCTTGTCAGATTGACTTAGAGTCTGTTATTTTGGCTCTTTATCAGCCTTTTGGTCAGAAAAACGAATGTTGTGTTCATGTCAAGTTGCCGGGCCAACTCTGCTCCCCAGTTTGAGTGTTATAGCGTGCTGCTGAAGGTTTTTCAAATGTTGTGAGGGACAGGACTTCCCGGGTGCCCTGGACAACATCCTGCTTTTATTATTCATGAAGACAGATAAGGAACCAGAGAAGATCCTCTCTGATTACTCTCCCAGAGATAACAGTAAATAAACTAGCGGTTTGTTCGGTGGTTTAGTGACGTTGAGTATTGATGAACACGCAGATGTCAGAGTCAAATCGATTGCTTTCTTATTAGTTATTTAAAGGTCTAGTGTGTAGGATTCAGGGGAATATATTGGCAGAAATGGAATATAATATAAGTATTATTTCTGTAGTGTGTGTTCACCTGAAAATATGAATTGTGTTGTTGTTACCTTAGAATGAGCCGTTTATATCTACATAGGAAGCATGTCCTCGTGTACAGAGTCCACCTTGTTGCATGGTCGTGTTTCTACAGTAGCCCAGAATGAACAAAACAACCACTGGCTCCAAGTATGTCCTTTTGTCTCAGCCACTGTAGTTGGCAGCCGCTCTGTAACGAGAGCGTTGTTCCATCCTTCCATTTTCGACTGCTTATCCGAGGCCGGGTCGCAGAGGCAGCAGAATGAGCTAAGCACAACAGACTTCCCTCTCCCCACCACTGCTTTCCAGCTCCTCTTCGGGGATCCCAAGGTGTTTTCAGGCCAGACGAGATATATACATAGTAATTGTTTTACATATACAGAAGTTTTGTTTTTTAGTCAAGTATTGGAAAAAAAAACAAAAAAAAAACACAACGTCCGTATTGCAATGAATTGTGGGTAATTAAATCAGTGAAATCTGCACCCTCGTTGACTCTTTGGAAGTCTGGAGAAAGTCTGTTTTAGGCTCCTTGTGGACTGAAGGAATTACGGATTTCGACAGCCCTAAGCACTCCCAGACTAACGGGGGAAGAGTCTGCAAATGTGGTGAAGTCCTGACATTTGGATTCAGCCATCGTGATACCTGAACCACCAAACTGGCCCCTTTCGATGCGAAGGAGCAGCAGCTCTACTCTGTAAGGCTGAGCACAGCCACCCCACAGAGGAAACAGAGCGTTGTAAAAACTTTTTTTTTTTTAAACCTGAAACTGCTTTATTTGATGTTTAAAGCCCCAAATGGCGTGTACCAAAAAATATCCTGAATTATAAAACCATTCATACGCCTGCCATTGTGCAGTTTGCTTTCATAAATCCCAAATCAACTTGGAATTCTGCACCTGGGTCAGCTTTATGTCCCGCCCTCTACACGCCCACATTCAACTATAAATGATCAATGTGAAGCACCTCATGAATGTTGACATGAGCCGACTGATCAATGGTTCTTTCCGGTGAATCGTGGCAACAGCCAAGTGTCACCGTAGTATTTAAATGTTCACAGCATCAGACTGATGGCTTCACATCTCGCCAAAATGATCATGACAATCAGTGTATCCCAGAACCCTGGGATATCATCTGAAGATGGAAGTTCATAGGTGAACACACTTATTATGTTATGGCGATCTTGGCTGTCATTATGATTAAGACTCAAAATGAGGATATGGAGTTTAATAATTGAATTGAATTGAGAAGTGTGTGTGTGGCAGCCACGGCGATGTCTCCTCTGAACTCTGTGTGCACACAGTCGTGTTCATTGCAGCGATTTTTCACACTATAGCTACATGATACTTGATTATAATATATATTTAATTGAACACCGTTTACAGTCTGTTTTGCAATTATTTAATGCTATCTGAAGTGCACATTTTAACAGCTGGGGTGCGCTCCACAGCTGAGTGTCAGCAGCATACAGTCTGACCCTCTGCTCTGCGCTTAGGGAGAAGAATGTGACGGTAGTGATGATAGTGGTGATGAAATATTGAGGCGAATTTAGTGTGAGGGTTGAGTTAGCTTATAATTTTTACCACTGAAAGGTGCTCATGAAAAAGTTATGACTCTCTAGCACAAACACAAATTAAACAGCTGGCTTGGATGTTTATGATGAATTGGATTTACAAGTATTGTGAAATGACGCGAAATTAAATGTGTAAGAGACATTATTATACGTATAATGATTCCTCTCACATTTAATTTCTACGGTCTGACTTCACTTTACAACCTCACCATCTCTGTCACCAATTTCCCCTGTCTTCAAAATATTTGTACGCATGGGTCAGAGTTTCAACATGATCTTTGTTTTTATAGATCACAACCTTTGTGTTTGAAGGCACGTACACCTCTTTCAGAACTCGTTTTCTGTGTACGCAACGGTTATGAATGAGACCCCAGATGTGCTTGTTTTGGAGAGGAAGAGACCTCCGTGGATAATTTGGCTCCAGTTAAAAACCACCTGAACAATGAACACTAAAGGAATTCGAACCATGAGAAGAGATGACATTTTATGTCCAAAAGGTGAAAGGTCACCTTTATAACATTTAGCAAAAACATTTTTCGTCATGACTCGATAGGTGAGACATTTGGTCAGATACTGACTTGGTGACACTAGTGTTGAGTGTCCACTGTGAAACTGGGCTGATTGTATAGATTGAAGATGTGTCATATCTCTGTATTTACAGGCTGACTGGCGATACACAATATATATCTTGGTATTTTCTACGAAATTAGCTTCATCAGCTGCAAGTCAAAGCCACATTTGAGATGTCATCTGATCCACCTCACACACAAACTAGCAGCGCAGCGATGGTATTACACCTGTGCTGCAGTAACTTCATTCATCTCACAGACTGTTTTAGCGTAGCTCGTTCAACATACAGACCGATGTCTCACTGTAGACTAATGAACAGAGTGTGCGGAGAGTGTTAGCGAAGAGAGATGAACACTGGTATGTGTCATGTAACGCAACAACTCTATATCGATATAAGCAGTGTTGTCTTCATTTATATCTTGCTTGAAAATATGATATATCAAACAAAGTTACAGGAATCCATGTTTTGCCAAAAAAATGCATTTAAAGTCCTCACTACATATGTAATATTTGAGCCTGGACAGACATAGATGGAAACTGCAACTTGACTGGATAAGAAGGCACACAACTACGAGTCAGTATTCTTTATTATTTGAAAAAGAAAATGCTGATACTGATATCAGTGATGACATAAAATATGCCACGTCGATTTGAACTCTAGCAGTGATGAATGAATTTAATCAGATTATTCGGTGGCGCAGCTAGTCTTTAAACTCTGTCCTTGATTGTTTTATTTAAGGCTCAGAGTGCAGTGGAGGTATTTAATCTGAAATGAGGTGTACTTCAGTCGGTCACGTCCCCTGTTCCCCATCGAGTTGATTTTCCAGCACAAAGAGCCCCGCTGTCGAGTTAGGCTGTATCCGTCTGGCTTTTAAAGCCCATTTCCTGCTGCTCCATAAAGAAGCCAGTGTGAAATGAACAGTTTCTTCTTCTCAGCGAGGGCACGAGTTTTTTGGCTGCTTTATTGAGCCTCAGCTTGACGAGAAGCCGTGGAAGCCCAAAGCAATCTTTTGAATTTTAAGGAATCCCTTTTTACTGAGCAGCCGAGCAGCACTAATACCATGAGACAGCGGCAGCGGCGTCTTGGCTGTCGGGCGGTGGGCGGACGGTGGAGTGTTTAGTTTTTTATACAGATCAAGTACTTACAGAAGCCGCCACAGGCTGCTCCACTCTGTTCCCTCAGCTTCTTTAAAAAGAAAATGGTTTGTTTGCAGGGGAAGCTGCAGGGAGCCATTTTCTGTCAGACAAGACGATCGTTCTCAGAGATGTGGACCAGTGTGTCCTACAGTCCCTGAACGCCCCGCGCGTGCATGTGCTGATGGTGATAATGTACCCATTATACTAAATGTGGTCTCAGCTGAGGGATCTGATAGGTCAAACAGCCCGAGAAGACGGTCACAAAGCTCCAACAATACCTCTGATCCTCCTTCTCTTGGTTGCTATGCCAACTGTTATAGTAATGATCGAACTATGAGGTGATTTTCTCTTTTCTCCCCTGCTTTTATTTCCTATAAAAAATTAAACACTCTCAGGTAATCTTGTTGTTATGAAGACTTTAAATTATCTTAACCTCACACAGAAAGCAGAAGAAGTCTCTCTTGATAACACAAACACCATAAAAGTTTAGGTGAGCTACATCTGTGGCATTTATGTTAGATATTTAAAGTTACCAGCCCTCTGGGTCCAGTCACCTGCAGTCACACATTACAAACAAGCACAATTATGATACCTGAGTTTTGCTACTGATACCAGATAAACACCCTTTGCTAACCTTGCTTTAAGGAGCATTAGAAATAAAAAAAAAAAAATCTAGCTGCCTGTTGATGCATTCAAGGACACCCTGATAGCTAAGACTGTAAGAGTGAGCTGTAGCAAAATTCTCAGTTGACATGAAAAGTTTACATAATCAGTAGGCAGTGAGCTAAAATATGAGAACAAAAAAACAGTGGTATGGTCCTTTAGTTTTAAACAGACCTGACCTGTTCTTGTTCAGTTGCAGTCTTGTCAATACTTTTAATCCTAATGCCAATACCAAAATCTTTTTTGATGCCTTACTTAAAAAAAAAAAAAGTGTCCCTCTACAAAATCTTTTTTCACAGAAAAAAAAACAAGTTGCTAATGCTTAACATCTAAACACAGGAAGCTAAAGAAGATTTTTTTCTCAATAAAAACATATTGAAATTGTCAAACAGCTGAAATCAGTAAAAATCTGATTAAAGAGTAAAGAAATGAGGTGATGAAACCAATCCTGACATCCAATGCCAGATTCATTCGGTAGTAAAAAGGTGTAGAGGTAGTAAAATCATCACCAACAAAAACAAAACCATAAAACCAAAACTGTTTCACTTTATAAGGTTTGTTATGCTGGAGCCAACTGAAAGGAGTTTTATTTGTTTGTTTCTGTTGTTTTTACTTCCTTTGCTATTTTCATGGCTGTAACGATTTGGTTTGGTTTGCTACACAGAGGAAATAGTCATTAATGATCCAAACACTGGAGCAGTTTGACTCGCAGGACTAGAACCAGGTTAATCATAACTGGTTTTGGTTCTGGTTTCAGTCTCTCCACCAGATGTTGAACCTGCTGCAGGAATAAGCTCCCATTGAACCACAAGAACATCAGTGAGGTCCGACACTAAAGTTAATGGTGATGAGGTTTGTCTTACAGTCTGTGCTGCAGTTCATGCTAAAGGTATCGGTATCGGTCGAGGGCGGGGCTTTGTGCCGACCAATCAAGTTCATCCACATTCCTAAAAAGTAAAGTTTCAAACTAGAACCACAGAGGGTTCCACTTTTTGGTTTCAGGTGGAAGATTTTGTGAAGTTTCACCAAGAACCCTCTTAAAGGGTTATATCAAGACCATCTGTGAAAAGTTTCATCCATAACCCCCTATGAGAGGTTCTACAGAGAACCCTTCTACGGTATAATGGTTCCACCCAGAACCTCACTTGCCATTTCTCCACTAACATAGAACTGATTCCATTCTGGATCCCGCACCTAATTTTGGACTTTTCAGAGTATTTCGACCAAAAAAAATTGTTTGGGAAAAACTGTTTGTGCACTGGTCTCATTGATAGTTGTCCCTTGCTTGTCTTTAGATTAACACGTATCTATAATAACGGACCAAATGGAAACTCATTTCGGCTACTCGTATTCGCTTGAGGTCACGGATACAAGTAGCAGAAATGAGTTTCCTCCGTGGGGTGTCTGGGCTCAGCCTTGGAGATAGGTTGAGGAGCTCGGACCTCGGAAGGAAGCTCGGAGTAGAGCCGCTGCTCCTTCGCATCGAACCCTTTATATTCCAGGTGTTTTATCTCTGTTGCACCCAGGTGTTCTGTTAAAATAGTAACTGATTACATTACCCATAGATCTCTCTCCCACTGATCGTAGCTTTAGTTGAACAGGTTAACCTGGTGTCAATGGATCCACTTCCAGCAGCCTTGGGATTCTTGAGGATCCAGACTGTAATCACAGAGCCCTTAGTCAAAGACTTAAAGGACATTATCCTCAAAAAAGGGATCTTGCAAAGCATATGATTTTCAGGAAGATCCCTTCTGCTAAGCCCTTACTTCTAAGAGTGTACACCAATCTGGGAATCCCCTCATGGACCTGTCTTGGTGCACAGGGACATTACAAAGACACCTGGCAGCCTGTTTTTGTCACTATGTGGAAATCTGAGAGTCTCTTATCTCCCTTACATGGACAGCAAGAAATCTGCTGTTGTCTCTTCAGGGACACCTGGGAGCCCGTTCTGTCTCATGTCCACTAAGGGTTTAAATCCTCCTCCAAGCTGTGCCGACATGAATCAGGATCCAAAAAACAAACAAAGACGAATGAAGTACAAGTTTTGTCACCGTCAGAAGAACTGCAGGGCCAACTTTCATCAACAAAAGCATCTCAGTAAGCGACTGTACTTTTGGACATACTGTGACCTTGGTCCTCAGATCAGATGAGTCATGTTCTGGTCTAAACTTAGTGCTGCTTCCCTCAGCTGAATGTCTGCTTGTTATAATCACACCTGGCCTCTCAGGACCGCTGCAGAGGATTTAATATGTGGATACAGACAGGAAGCTCGAACGGGCGAGATCAGAGCCAACGCCACATGGCACCGCCTTTATTCGCCCTGCCGTCTGTCCTCTGGTGTTTTTTCACAGCATTAGTCACTCTGGCAGTTCTCTCTACACCTGTTTCTAAACTCAAACTGTGGTAAATTCTGCTAAACTCTCATGTAGCTCTGAGAAAACACAGCCAGACTCACGAGTACTTACCGTTGTTTTCTTTTGTCTCATTCTGCTAAACATGCGGGTCTCTGGAGACGGAATAAAACCCCGCGCAGACTCTGGGATTCTGCAAACAAAAATACTGTCTGTTTGGTCTCATTGTTTGCTTTCTGCCACAGTGGGATTTATGTGCTCTTAATAATGATTCACACTCAAACAGCATGTTTTCGTACTTACTTAGAAAGTGTTACTGAAGGAATGAGGAGGTGAGTGATACCTCTGGCCTTGTTGCACTAAATTTAACTTTGTGGAAATCAAGTTTTATTTCAATCAAAGGTCCAGTCTGGAGGATTCAGGGGGATATATTGTCAGACATGGCATTTGATACAGTGCTTTCTTTAGTGTATAATCATCTGAAAATAAGAATCACGTTTTTGTGACACGATAATGAGCCGTTTATATCTACATAGGGGGCGGATCCTTGTTTACAGAGACCGCCATGTTGCACCGGCATGTTTCTACAGTAGCCCAGAACTAGGGTTGGGCGATATGACCTCAAATCAACATCACTATTAATTGAACATTTGACCTTGATTACGATTACTGAATGACTATTTTGTGTTTTATTTTTGCCCCCATAGTTCACTGACAAAGTTTGCACTGTAAATATGCTCAACTATTGAAGCTGGAATATTTTGTCTAATGAAAGCGGGGGAGATATCTTGTGATTTTAGAATAATTGAAGGAACTCAAGGACACACAGATGAACTGTTCATGGTCATTCATTGAATATTTTGAATATTTTGTAGCCTTCGTAAATATTTGTGTTATCGAGAGCTGCGTGTGGAGGCACCTGTTGCTGGGCGCCTGTCAGCCTCTTTTTTTTTTTAAGCCATGCACTGTTCATATTCACTCAGGCGATTGTGCCCCAAGTGCTGAAACAGATTGGTGGTATTACCTTTGGTCACTGAAACCATTTTAATGCAGTGTTTACTTTTGATTTCCCTTCTGTTCAGTGTCGTCTTCACAAAAGCCAAAATGTGTGCAAACAATGGACACGACAGTCTCTTTGGTACAAGCTGCTCAAGTTGCTCAGTTGGCTTGGTGTTTGAGTTCCCCTCCAAGTTGCTTCCAGGTCATGGACTGGATGGTGCAGAGTCACATGACTGCACATGCTGTGGTTTGTTTTTAAAGGGACAGTATATGAACACACACACAGCACAGAAGTTTTTAACAGAATGTAAAAAAAAAAATTACCGACGTGGGCAAGATTAGTTCGGGTCGAGTTTCTGAATGTGTCAGTTTGGATTAATGTTTGATTAATTGCCCAGCCCTACCCAGAACAGACAAACCAAACACAGGCTCTAGATGGGGCCACACATATTTTTATTATTTTTTGCTCTGGACACTATAGTTGGAAGCCCTGAGCAGCATCAGAAAAACACAGATTTGTTTTGATTTCAAACTGCTTCATTCTGTGTTTTTACCGGACTTAATCACTTGGTCTGTTTGTTCTGGAGCGTAACAGACCTCTGCAGATGATTCAGCTCTTGGTAAAAACCCCCTACACGTCTGGATCATCAGAGGAGCACACATAGCAGGTGCTGAGCGAGCGGGCTGTCTGTGACGTGCAAAACAGCGAACAAGAAACACTGATTTGTAACATGTTCTCTTACCAGTTTCAATCATCTGGTCTGTTTGTTTTTGAGAGGAAGAGCCCTCTGTGGATATTTCAGCTCCCAGTAAAAACCTCCTGAACAATGAACACTGAAGGAATTCAAATCAGGAGAAGTTTCAGCTGGTTGCAATCTACAGTCGTCACTGCTGGACTCCGCTAAATCTCTCTAAATCTTACACACTGTTCCTTCAATATAATAACAGAGGATACTTTTCAAATGGCCCCTGGAAGGGTCAATTTATTTTAAATCTTATGTCACAGAATCATCTGGTCTTTTGATGGGATTAAATAGGAAGTAGAACCAATTTAATTTCTTTTTGGATTTCTTTAAACTCACTTAAATGGCAGAGCTTCTCCTTAAAGTAACACCCGGTTATGTGGACATAAATCTAGATAAGAGGATAACTCAGAATAATAAAATGCTTCCATGTGAGTCGGGGCAGCTCTCCAGTCCTCCCAGTTCATCTCTCAGCTCCTCGTGTGGATCATCAGAGGCGGCGAGACCTCAGGAGGCCAGCAGTTAATCCACCCTAACTTAAACTTCACTCACTGTACGGAGAAATTGGATTTAAAGGAAGCTTATAGAGGATCCACTTTCTGAGTCATTCCTCTGCTCTGCGGCTATAATGCAATTAAAAATCATATATACTATATGTGGGCATCTGGGCTTTATATTGACTGAACCCTGTCATGTAAAAACAATGTACAGGCTTCCTTTGTAATTTCTGAAGAGTGAACATTTGATCAGTGAAGCGTTTGTTGATGCTGGGAGTGAGGAAAGATTTGTGTCGACTGCAGGCTCGTCGTGACGGAGAGCTGAAGGGAAAGAAAAAAAGAAAAATGACAAACCTCCCAAACCAAGTCGTTTGAGCAGCCTCTGAATCACTGTCATCACAGACTGTAAGTTTGGTGCAACGGCGCCATCTGCTGATTGATAAAACCTGATGAAGCACTGACACCGTCACAGTGTGAAAAGTGATGGAGCGTTTTGATAAATTCTTTTGAAGCACAGCTGCTCGTTGTCACAGAGCGGCGATGGTTCAAGAGGTGCTGAATGAGCTTTGTCAGATTTTAACTGTAAGGCCATTGACATACATTTAAAAACAAAATATTAGAAATTACAATGTGCAATGTGAAAGTTGTCACTTGTAGTTGTGAATCCACAGAGAATTTTCACCAACTCTGCAGCTGTGCAGAGTTTTTTTTTGCCTCTTTTAGCTCCCAGTTTTGGTTTTAAGGCACATTACCTGTCTGTTTCAGTCTCAGTGTTTTCAGTTATAAACCCACTGTACACAACCTGCTCAGCAGCAAACAGCAGTCTGACAGCGTTAGAGACTCGCTGGTGAACATACTGGACAATTTAGCAGCTAGAGACAGGTGTTTACTCCAGGAGTTGGTTATCTGGGGCCGGGCTGAGGGGCCAAGCAAAGCACCCCGGCCATCCCTCTCCCCAGCAATGTTCTCCAGCTCCTCCTGGGGGACCCTAAGGCATATCCAGGCCAGATGAGATATATAATCCCTCCAGTGT
>JAPZEB010000023.1:33687341-33701157 GCA_029783705.1 Chaetodon striatus
TTAATTGGTGACTCTAGAATGTCCGTAGGTGTGAATATGAATGGTTGTCTGTCTCTATGTGTCAGCCCTGTGATAGTCTGGCGTTTAAGTACCAAGAAAATGACGGTTGACATCAGGTCTGGCTGCTGACTCAGACTGTCCAAACCAAGCTGATAGAGCAGGTTTTAAGAGTTGACGTGGGCAACGTTGTGGGATATCAGATGTGCAAATTGCAAACTGAATTCCAAATTGTTGAAGAGCAGCTGCACGTTTACTCAGGAACACTCCCTGAGATTCAGTCAGATGCTGTTTCGATTAACTCTTTTCCATGCAGACAGGATCACTGCAGGCTGTAAAAACATGGGCATTATAGTTTTCAAAATGTGGTTCAAGAGTGCTTTCACAATGCGCTGTGGCCACATTATGTCAACTTTCTATTGTCTGACTATATTTACTGCTGTGGTTTGTTTGGAGTCCGAGACAAATCAAGAGGCCTGAGGAAAGAATGTTTTTCACATGAAAGTACAAAGTCAAATTTAATCTGTCTCCATGGCACAAATTGGAAAAGTGAAAGTTTGACTGCAGATCTCACTCAATCTGTACATAAATATTCATCTAAATCAATGAATCATGAGCTGACACAGCGAGTCTTTTCCCTCTGTGAGCCTGTGTATAGAGAATAAGAGAGGATTAAGTTTTTGAGGGGCTTTCTGGCAAAGGACACCTACCCTGGATGAGGTCAGGTTCAGGTCCCCCCAAATGACGAACCCTGCAGCTCCCAGAGCAGCACTTTCCCCGATGGTGTGGATCAAGTCTTTCTGCAGGAAACACACAGAAACAGACGTCACTTCACAATCTCTGTCACAGACATCTCTACAGCTGATATCTCCAACACTCAGCTCACACCGAAACAATCTAGACTGATAGACAGCACTACAGGAAGGAGGAAAGATTTGTATTGTTGTTTCTGGGGTGAACTGTCCCTTTAACTCAAACAAAACTGGGCCCAGAGTCTAAAATATGAAGCAATAATTAATTTTTAAGGTTTTTACAAGTGACCAATCGAAGCACGAGAAAGGAATTAATGAATGAACCAAAAACTTAAGTCAAATTTTTTGTGAACTAGTCTTTTTTTTACGTGACATATCATACAAAATCATGACTTTTATTGAGTGTAAAAACAATGCATATTATTTGAGCAAAGAACAATAATGTGAAGCAAAGTCCCACAAGATGGCTCTTCTGATTCTGTTCAACATCGAGTGAGGAAGAACTGACTCAAATAAGCCATAATTAAAGAGACCAAATCCACTTATTTTTGATTATATTATATGCCTTATATCTGCATCACACAGACATGTTTAAGGTTATTTCTAAAACTCCTCAATGAATGTGCAGTGCTGTAAGGCAAAAGAGCAGAAAGCCTCTGTCTGGTTGTGGTGGTGTAGTTTAGGGAGAGCAAGGAAACCGCAGCATTCAAGGTTTGTACCTGAGCTGCTTTTCTCTGGATCTCCACCAGATGACAGCAGAGAGAACGTAAGCAGACCTTCAGTCAGTGCAAACAGCTGTTGTCAGTGTGTATGTCAGGGATTTTAATGTGTTGTAGTGTCTTAAATAAACATCCTTTATGAGTTGCATTAGTTTTACTGTGGCTGATGATAAATATTGTTCTGAAATCTGCCAGTCTGCATTATGAGGGCTTTTACTTTGGTGCTCCTTTTGTTCTTTTACTTACAGTTTTGGGAGCAGGACTGTAACTTGTGACAGAGTATTTCTGCCCTGCAGTGCTTTAAGTTAATTCAAATACCTGAGTACTCACTTCTCTATAGGATACTAGAAGAAGAGTTAATGTGCAATATGACAAAACAAAATTAAAGTAAATTAAAGAATGTATAGTTGCTGCTCAGTCTAGCATTGTGCAGTCATAAATAAATCTGTGAGGATGAATAAATACTCTTTAAAAAGTTTGAAATAGTTTTTTTAATGTCTGTTATAATTTAATTAATTTACTGTACAGATTCAAAGTCTCGCCGTCGCTCTTTTGCTTCGATGTCTGAGGATTCTTCGGCTACCATTATGTGACAGTTTCATTCTCTGCCTCGTCTGCACTGTCTGCTAAATTGCAATGACTAATAATGTTCCCAATAAAACAAAAGCAAATTAATTTTGTTGGTTGTAACAAACTTTCAGTCCAGTCAGCTGTCGCTGTAAAGACAAAGGGGCGAGCTGTAGAGGTGAAGCTGTAAGCTAAAAGCTGACGCTGAAATTAACTCTATGAGCTGACACATGAGATTTGTGTTGATTTAAATGACTCAGCAAACTAAATATTTTGTACTCATGACAGAGAGAAGACCAGAGGGCTCCTGATGGACCCTGTGAGGAGTCCATGTTTCCCGCCCTGAATACTTGCCATCCAACAGAGCGCCACCTTGGACTGTTGCAGCCATCTGCTGGACATCAGCTTACAGCCTTTTCCAACCACTCCTCACCTGGTCTTCAGCTCTGTGTTGCTAATGCTGCTGGTGACATCCCACGGACTCGTGAGTACTAAATTAACTCTCGTGAGAAGAATCATGTTTTTTTTCCAGTCAGAATCGAGGTCGGGCTGCTCTTTTTATGACAAAAATATTAATTGCATTCCCTGTTGTTGAACACTGAACAAACAGTGTGACTGTTATTGGTAAAGGATATATTTTATTAAAGAGACGATTCATATCTCTTCATGTAGGCCACACAGGAAAACAGAAATTAGAACAACTTCGGTAATGTGATGTATATCTGAGTGGTTAAGAGAGAGATTTATGACCAATCATTTAGATCTGACAGGTTCAATATGAAGCCGTAGCTGTTAGCTCCAACTTTAACAGGTAAAAGTTCTCCAGATGAATGTTTGAAAAAAGCAGATTGCTCATTCCACATTCAACATAATGAAACTATACCAAGCTAAAGGACACATGAAACGGGAAATGGATTATGTGTGCCAGTATGGAGGCAACAAGACAACATGTCCTCATTCAACGGTTCATATGATATCCTCCTGTTACCAGCTCCCCCTTTTTCTCCCTCGAGGGCGGTGGCCTTGTGGGTAACCTGTGCTTTGTTGTGTGTGGTGTGGAAGCAGCTCTCTCTTGGGTGTGTCATGGTGGAGACCGTGTGCCACAACAAGTGATGATGGCCAGCAATACTAAGTGTTTAGATAAGCTCAGGGCTACTGTTTAACCTCATGGGGAGGCCATGTTTATTGTTCTTTAGCGAAGACTGCAGAAAAGCCACTGAGAGCACCTGAGCACCTCGCTGTCCTTCCTCCAGCAGAGTGGTCCAGACTGCTAAAAGCTAGTTACCAGCTAATAACAAGCCAAGCTAAATTACTGCTACTAAGCCAGCATGTTCTCAACTAAGGTGTGGAGCTGGTAAGCTGTCACGCAGAGGTAACACTGTGAATTAGCACCCCATGAGTGACATTACGTCCGTAGTGTAAAGTTACAGAGGTTAGGTTTAGGAATCATGGTGATGATGTACCTTCAAATTATTCAAAGTTCAGCACATCAGTCTCCTGGGGGAAAGTCCTGGGTTTTGTGACCTGTTGGATACCCCAACCTGCCTCCTAACTGCACTGCTTGGGACCATTTCCCTCTTTCCCTTCTTATTCTTACTACTGAACCAAGGGTAAAGAGTGTTGTTGTGATGCGGTTGTTCTTACCATGGTGAGGAAGGCCAGGGCCTCGTCTCGGTAGCCCAGCCGCAGGTACACATAAGTGGGGAGGTCGTACTCCTTGGAGGTCAGCGAGGCGATGCGGAGCGACTCTCGGATCCTGTGCTGGGAGAAGTGCAGGTTGCTGATGCTGTTGGTGTGACTTTTCCTGATCGCCACGGAGGGGAAGAGCGCCGTGCTGCTGTTCCACAGCCACAGCAGCTCGTCGTTCCTCAGCCTCTCCAGCAGAGGGCACAAGCCCGTGTAGTTCTGCTCGTGCAAGTTGTAGTTGTGGCAGTCGGGGTAGAGGTAGAAACCCCAGAGGCCGTTGGGGCGAAGGCGTGTCCCCAGCTGGATAGTCCTTTGCATGAACGCCTTGGCGCTCTTTTCAAACCGCCGCCGTGCCAGCTCCTCCACCTGTGCTGCTGTCACATTGACGTAGGCTTTGGCGGTCAGCTCTCTCGACTTGCGTCGGTAGATGTCCTTCTTGTGCCAGTTACGGCTCCACTGAGGACGCCAGAACTCCCAGTCAATGACAGCCAGGCCACGGAAGTCCTCTGAGGGGATGAAGTGGTTGATGTCCTGGTAGGCCTTGAACAGGTGCTGGTCCAGGCTGCAGTTCTGCGGCAGGCCGCCGTGCACAGCGGTGCCCTGTGGCGTGTAGTGAGGGTAGTAGCCCAACCGATTAGCGTAGAAAATAGTAACGTTCTGCCCTGTCCAATCAGCACGTGGGCTCCCGTGGATGTGGAAGAGGCGGTCGGCGTTGGTGGTGACGTTGTATTTGATGGTGCACATGTCCAGCGGGGCATTCCAGGCGGCGATGAAGGGCTTACGGCCAATCAGAGGCAGCTTGGCGGGTTTCTGACCGAAGGCGGCGTGGAAGAGCAGAAGCAGCCAGGAGCAGGTGAGAGCGACAGGTACAACGTGGTGGGAGGAGGATGTCCCGCCCACTGGCACCACAGGCATCCTGGGGTTCAGGAGGAGCAGCTGTCAATCATCCTGAAGGGAGAGAGACATGATTAACATTTTTTAAACTTTTTGAATCATCAGCATTTTCAGATCCTGAGAAATCTATTAATTAAAATTATTTTGAGGTGGTTTGGGCATCTGATCAGGACGCCTCTGTGGCGCCTCAATTGAGAGGTTTTCCTGGGAACATCACAGGGAACATTTTCACTCTTCTACTTTGCCGTCAGACAGCAATTCCCAAGAGGGAAATAAAGCCAATGGATCTCTCGTCAAAGCCAGACTCCACTGAGAAAAGCAGTGATTTAACATCGCTGAACACAGGAGCTGCTGGTCTACCACTGCCTCGATCTGTTAGTTAGTTTTAGTTATTGTGTGTCTTTGCCGTTTAAAAGCGTTAGTTTAGATTCACCAAAGTCACACAATATCACAAAATAACTAAATGAATGAAGCAGCGGTAGACCGGCAGATTCTGTGTTCAGTGTTGTAAAATCGTTGCTTTTCTCAATGGGGTCTGGCATTGACAGGAGCATAGACAGAGAACCAAAGCCGTTAATGACTTCTCTGTCTGACACAAAGGTGAAGCAGTGAAAAGATTGTCAATATAGCATGCTCTTAAACTGTCACAGATCTCTTTAGTATCCAAGTTTATATTGGGAATCTCCAGGAATGCTGGTCGTATATGAAGTGGCGTGACCCTGAGGTTGAAACACTCTGGCGTCATGTGTCCTGCAGCTTTTCACAATGCCGACAGAATAAGCAGCAGAGGCACTAAACCCAAAGCTTTTAATGACAGTGTGAAGTGTTTCAGCCCATCTGCAGAAGTCTCTTCAACTTCATTTGACCCTCTGACTGTCTTTTTTTTATTGTTTGATGAGTTTATGGAAGTCACAGCTGGATGAGCTCAACAGTTCCTCTGATTTTACATCCACAGTTTCTGCCTTATAAATAAACATCTGTTTTACTGTGAGCGTTAAAGCACAATAGCGGATCACGAAAGCTTTAGCATTTGCTTTTACTTGTGAGTTTATGGGCCCATAGTTTTTCCATGTTTAAGTCTGTGAAAACATCTGGGATGTAGTCGGCACGCTGACATTCAACAGAAACTAAATCTCATTTATTTTCCAGCTGTTGACACTTTATTTAAAATTCCTGGAAGATTCCAGAAGTTTTCAGAGAATACAGACATACAATGGACAGACAGACAGAGAGACAGACAGGCTGAGGTTTGGGTAAATTTATGCACCAGCCACTGGAATATTTTAACTAATTGAATCTGAATATTTTCCTCATTGTTCTAGTTAGTATAGACTCTATTCAAAGGATGACTAAACAGAAATTTAACTTGAAGCCACTTTGAGAAATGAAAGCAAAATCAGGATTCAGGAGCTAAAGTTAATCATGTGTGTTTGATGTTTTGGTTTATGAGTAACATCACGTTCAAGTTTGTTGTCATATACATTAAATAAGTAAAGTGTGCATTCAATGTAATGAAATACTTTTTGTCCTGGCTCTCTCTCGGCCCTTAAAACCTTTAAACAATGAAATAA
Organism: Chaetodon striatus; assembly: GCA_029783705.1. Classification (NCBI taxonomy): domain Eukaryota; kingdom Metazoa; phylum Chordata; class Actinopteri; order Chaetodontiformes; family Chaetodontidae; genus Chaetodon; species Chaetodon striatus. The sequence goes on from JAPZEB010000023.1 coordinate 33,693,528, forward strand.
ATAAAAATACATACCCTGAAAATGAAACAATACCAACATATAATTAAGATAATAGCAGCATATAATAAAAAGTGGTAGCATATAATGGACATAAAAAATCCACAGCAGCCACAGTCTTTAAGTGCTGCTGTTCAGCTGTCTGACGGCCTGGAGGTAAAAACTCTGAGACAGGAGGTCCGAGCTCCGATACCGACGCCTCCCCGAGGGAGGATAAGAGAAAAGGCTGTGTGCTGGGAGGCTATTGTCCTTTACAATACAAAGGGCTTTCTTCCTGCAGTGGGTGGTGTAAATGTATCTGAGGTCATGGTGATCCTGTGATTTTTGACGCTATTTATACTATCCTGTTCAGGTGTGTATGATCCTGTGCTGTGGGGTTGCCAAACCATACCAGTATGCATCCAGTCAAGATGCTTTCTTTGTGGTCCAGGAGAAGTTGATGAGGGTTTTTGTGGACATGCCTTGTTTCGTCTGACACTTCAGAGAGTAAAGTCTTTGTTGTGCCTTTTGAGAAGGGAGAGAGAGGCTCGTGGCGTGTTGCCCTTGGTTGGCGCCATCTTTACCATCTATCTGGCAATTATTTGGTATTTATTTCTATATTTATTTCTATATCTGTGCGTCAGTATCCTGCAGAGTCTTACAGCAATTAACCTCATCATCTGTACAATTTACTTTTTTGAACCCTCACGACAAACTATGACAATGGTTGGCCGGCAGTCAGTGTTGGGCTATTGGTGAGTGTCTGTCGCCCTACTCCCACAGTTGGCCACCAACGGCCCCTGGTGGCTTTTTTTTATGGACATTTCAGCATGTGGAATCGGTGCTGGCAAGATTATTTTACTTTATCCATTGAGCTCTTAAGCAAAAATGTTTTCTGATGGTTTGTGTTTTTGTTCACTGGCGCATGGTAAATTTTTCTTCTGTTCTTTCAACATTGGATTGTGTTGTTAATGTGCTTACTGGATAACTAGCATCAAGACACTCTTCTGATGTTCCTTTTTAAATGACAAATACAGACTTGCAAACACAAATATCGCCCCCTGCTAGTGTGGAGAGTTATTTCCTCTCACGAAGGCACAGAGCGTGCATGCTGGTTGGCCATCGGCTGTAGTCCATGTGCAACTTTTTAGCCGAGACGCAGGTGACGTAAGGAGATGAAACAGTTGGTTTTTGTTGCCGCTGATTCTTTGAAGTTGGTTTGGTGTGTCTGGGCCTTAAAAGGCTGTGGCGTGCTTTTTGAGCTCGTGCCAAGTAGCTACAAGTGGTGAAAGAAGACAATCTAAGGCATCCATTGGTATCAACCATGTCAGTATGGCTTGTCAGGAAAGCAGCTAAATAACGCTCCAAAGTTAGGCTAAATTATTTTGAAGGAACGACTTCCATGGCCATTTTCACAGGGGTCCGCTGAACTCTTCCCTCAAGATATCTGAATGAAAATGAGTTATAAAGGCAGTTTTCCCTGAACTTGGGAAGGTTTGTTTCCAGTAAATGATTTGTTCCTTACAATCAATGTACTCCTCTCCTTCAAACTGAACAATGAATCAGCCAACACATGTACAGATACACTGCATATTCAAACAGTGTTGGTGTGAAACTCAAAATGTTGCCTGCACCAGTACTGACATAGTTTTTAATTGATACTTCAACAGCGTGATGGAAGTCCTGAAATTCAGTTATGGGTTTTGGTTTTGGTGGACCACCTCAAGATTTTCAGTGGCCCCATCTGACCACTTCTGTGAAAAATTTCTGGGGGCACCAGTGGAGGTATTTTGAAAAGTACAGGCTGGATTTGCAATAACTCTGCTGTAGATGGGCTGCTGCTCCCCAAATCAGATTTTTCCTTGATACATTTCTGCCCAGTGCATTTACCTAACCACTAATGGCTTTTTTAAAATTCCAATTCATATTTTGCAGCAACTTTTTCATTCAAATGTCTCAATTTCACATCCTGACCAACGCTGTCCTTGAAGACAAATAGTTTTTGGCTCATTTCCATGTCAGTCAGGGGTCAGAGGTCACGGAGAGGAAGTCAGTTGACACCCAGGGATTGGAACGAAGACTTGAGCTGAACAGACCGCTGCTTTCCTGTCCACATCTAGTCCTCCTCTGACCAGAGCTGAAGCCTCAGGCCATAATGACAGGCTTCCCTGCCAAATGTCTCAGTGAGGTTCAGCGTTTGCTGTGTCTTTGCGTCCCATATACAGCTGGTTGAACCAAACATCCAGTCACAGAGTCCAATCAGACGTCTGAGTTATGCTCTAGTTTCTTTGTGTGTCACGTTTTAACCTCACCGGTTGACTTTTCATTAACATACTGAGGGCAGAGCAGCGGTGACTCTCTCATTTACCCTTGAGACATTATTGGACTTTGATACCTTAAGGTTTCCTATCTCTTAACTTTTATAAGAATATCTATTACTTTATTTACTGTAGCATTCAAAAGTAACTGAGTAACACTCTCTCTTAAATTTGACTCTTTACTTTGTATATTAAACAGTTTCTTTTTAATCCAAGAAATGTATTTGTTCACACGTCTCTGTCACCTGACTGTATCAGCTAACTGTGACATTTAAATTAAAACTTCATGTTGTGTATGATTTCACACTCTTTGAAGCAAAAACCTGCAGTGCCCAGTGGCTCAGTGGGTAGAGCTGGCATCCGATGTAAAAAGGCAGGGACCTTGCGGCAGTGTCCGTGGGTTCGACTCCAGCCTGCGGCTCTTTGCTGCGTGTCATCCCCTCTGTCTCTCCACCTTTTACACTTAATCAATCCTATCAACCAAAGGCAAAAATCCCCCCAAAAAGTTATCTTGAAAACCCCAAAACACTGCTGTGTTAGCAGGGATCCTAAAACTCAGTGTAGACTATGATAAAGTATTAAGGTCCTGTTGGACACAATACCATTTGGTGCACTTGTTGCTGTGTTCAGTGCAGCGGTGGCACACAGCAGAATTTTGTCATGGCGGGTGCAAGCCTTTGAAAACACAGTAGTGCCATTGTCATGTAGAGCTTGAAAGGATCATCAGCATACACCAGAATGTTTCTTGACAGTGTGTATGCTAACGCATTAGCATGACGCCCACTGTAGTTGTGGGGATGGAACTTGATTTTCTTTATCAATTGATCTGCAGATACTCTACATAGTTTCTTTCTACATTAATCCTTATTTAACAATTTGTATGCCAAATCATTAGCATGGCAGAGCGGCCTATCACCTAAGAACGTTTAAACCGAATCACTGTAACATCACGCTAACAACTACCACTTCCTGGTACAGAACTGGGAATTGTTTTGAATTGCGGAGTTATGAAGAATCAGCCAACTTGTTTATATCTGTTGTCATTTTCAGCCTTAATTGTAATGTTTAAAGTAGTTAAACGTGGTGGTCGATCGTACCTAATATTTCTGCTGTGCTTATTTAATGTACTGTGTTGCTTTACTGGTGTCTTTTATAAACCAAATCTACTGGCACGCAAGCTGAGGGATGTACTGCTGTGGACAGGGCAGCAGCAAAACCTATTATATCCACCTAAAAAAAATCGATATCAGTTAAAGTGTACACTATATTTGGATATTTTCTCCACTTTACCTTACACACTAAACAACTGAGATCATGGTAGACCAGCAACTCCAGTGTTCTGCAAAGTAAAATTAACATTTGATTTTATATTACAGCTTCAGTTTTTGGAAAAGATCTGATGGCAAGGTACAGTGGTGAAAATCTTCTCAATGACGCATGCGCTTAAACTCATGTTGACTTTTTTAAGTGGCTACAAACTAACTAGTTGAGACAGTGTTTGCTCGGCACAGTTTGTACATGATGCAGGGTTTTCTAACCACAAGTTATTGTCAACAAACATTGTAATTCGATCCATATGCTAAAGTGTTAGCATACAACGGTCTTAAACAAAATGTATGCTAAAACGTCAGAGCCTGTTCTCTTTAATGTTGTGTGTGCTAAAGCGTTAGCATGAGGCATATGTTAGTTAATGAGCATGATTAAGTGTCCCTTCCTTTCTCACTTCACAACACATAAGCTAACATGTTAGCATAGAGAACACTGTCATTTGACAACGTGTACAATAAACTGTCAGATCACAACATGTTGATTCTCCTTTACCTGATCAGCCTGAAGCGTCATTGTGTCAACAACCACCTGTTTAGGAAGTCATGTTTGCACCATACGCCGATGTTTTTTGGCTAATATAAATTACCCTTGTTGTTCCTGAGAGACTTTAAATTGCCAGACACTTTAACCATTTTTGAATGGTAGTAAGGTTGTTGTTTTTTCAGTCGCCTGGTAACAGTGACCTCACAACTTAGACAGTTTAAACAGTTTTGTGTTTTACACTGTATGATCTGAGGTTCAGCACGACAGCACATTAAATTTGACATCTATTTTTCAAAAAGCCAATGTTTGATGTTCATTAGTGTTCTTCAGAAGAACAATAAAGTTTATGGGGCTTGTTTTTTTCCTATCTGAGTTATGTTGGTTTGGAGTCAAAGTGTTTCCTGTCTTTGTGCTCCTGCCAGTTTTTCCCTGAAAGTTTGGAAATAATTTGACTTGCAGCACTCAGTGAAAGCAGATCATTTTTCAAAGCGGACTGTACTTCAGCGTTACAGTGAATGTATCAGCTGGATAATGGCTCTCAGTTCGGACTGAAACCACTTCCTGAGCAGGCTTGATTCCATGATAGGAATGTTTCTGATTATTCTCTTTGTAGGTTTTCTGTTTGAGCTTTAAATCTCTGAGCTCTACTCACGGCTGGTCTGGCGACATCTAGGTGTGACAGATCTCTATCCCTGCTATGCTGGCTCTGTGAATACCATCATAGATCACTTCACAGATAAGCAGTCTACCTCTTGATATGCAACGCTGGTTAGTACACATGGTTTATGCACCTCTGTCGAGATTTCATCTTTAAATTCTTAGTCTAGTCAAGTATGAAATTACCTGAACAGGCAATCTGAAAGTCTTGAAAAGAGTGACTGCATTTTTCTGCGAGTGATGCTTCCAACATACATCCGTTTTCACAATAGGCGAGATTTTAAGACTCTGATAACATTGAACCATATGTGCTTTCATGTCATCTGCCTTTATTCTGAACTTGCTCGTCAGTGTCTTCCAAAACATCCCATATGACCTTTTACAGAAGCAGAATTCCTTTAAACATTATCTCATCTCTCATCTCTACAGTTACAGTATAGGCAGCTAAAACTGTTTGGGTGTGCATATTCATTTTCTGTCTAATCAATTAATTGTTTCACCTCTAACCACGAGAGGTCAAATGTCAGGAAACCTCAATTCGTCAAAGTGCTTAAACAAACAGTCAGTACCATTGTGTCTCGGCCGAGGACAGCTTTCTGGTAGATATTCGAAACGAGCCTCGAACTGTGGTCTGATCAAAACAACCACGGGACCACAGCCTGGGTCCACATGGGAGGCTGAACTGGACCGAGCGTTCGTGTGCTCTGGTCAGTGGTTCTTATCATGATAAAGGACGGGGGGAGTAGCCTCAGATTAAATGCGTCGGAGTTCATGTTTAAAATCTGGCTTTGTGTCAAAGTGAATTATTTATCCCGAGGAGCTTGGAGCCGCGGGCCGGTCTGGCATCGATTAAGATAAGAGTTTGTTGATGTCTGTGGTTCTTGTGGAATGGCTGCATTCATTCAACAAAAACAAAAATGAGAGAAACCGTCTAATTTCCAGTGTCTCTGTTGGAAAATTGGGGTGAATTTGAGCCACAGTTGGCAGCATCTGAAGTGTAGACGGCTCCTCGGCCTCTCAGCAGCATCCATGAACCAGATGATGATGCCGGGCGAAGGTCAAGAGGAGGATACAACACTGGCACCTCACAGATCTCTGTGACTGCACAGCTGATAACAGATCGGTTTACAATCTTTTATCAGTGTGTTCATGTGAGGACTGAAGCCAGTTTTTATCTCAGTGCTCTGACGCACGACCTCGACAACCTCAACAACCTTGAAGGAGCTCATTTCACACCAGTTACTCCCGGAACACGCGTGAATTTCACGCCCAAAGAAAGCATCTTGGACTGAGGAGTAAAATGAAGCTGACAGTTTGATGGAGGCATTTCTAAGGGGATGGAAACACGAGCACATTCAGAGATGCCAGGAGAGGGAGAAGCGTGTCCTCGGTTTGATGTTTGGGAATCGAGCCGAACCCCTGATGGAAGGCAGAGGGGCGGGAGCCAAAATAACAGATTCCTTCACATACGCCATCTGTTCACGTAGATATGTTCCAACACGGACCGGACGTCACCGGGGCACAGTACTACTCACTCAGTCCCATTCTGGCTGCATGAATGCATTAAACACTGTAAAAGATTTGGACATTTCATGCTGCTGTCTGGTAATGAAACATCTGTCAACATGAACCTGTAAATCACAAACAGATACCTGCATGTCGTTCAAGTCTCTGCAAGAATGAACTGGAGAGATATCAGCCTGAAAACCGATGGTATGATTTGGAAAAATGCTCGGCATCTTTGAAACTTGTTATACTTTGATTTCTTTTTAATTTACCAATCAAACACAGAGAATTCCATGTAGTATTACTAAAACCCATCTCAAGTAGTTGCAGTGTTTTAGCGTCACTAACTCGGCTGTTTTCCAATGAAAAGGCCGTAATAAAACACATAAAGAAACCATAAAAGAACAGAGAGGCTTGTTGTTCCAACACTGTGCTGCACATCACTGCATACAAATCAAATCTTTTCAACTTTAGCCTGCATGCTACACAAGCCGCATGGAGGACATGTTAGCTCCAATTAGTCCAGGATTCAGCTGCCGCATCATGATTGATCATATTACTCCAGTTCTCCAGCAGCTTCACTGGCTTCCTGTTAAATATTGTACAGATTATAGGATTCTGCTTCTCACCTGTAAGGCCCTTCATAGCTCAGCCCCTTTGTATCTATCTGAACTCTTTCATGTCCACACACCCTCCTGTTGTCTCAGAACCTCCTCTGACATCCAGCTCTCATCACCATCTGCCCACAGGACGACCATAGGATCTAGAGCCTTCAGCCGTTCTGCCCTCTGCCTTTGAAACACTCTCCTAAGAGACATTCGCACTATTGACTCCCTTTACACCTTCAAATACTGTGTGAAAACACACCTTTTCAAGCTGGCATATTCGGTCTGATCTCATGGTAACAAACACATCAAAGTTTGCACTGTTGACTTCACGACGATGATTTTATAACTAATATTTGCATTACCATGATTGTGTAGTTGTTTTAGTAACTCGTTGTTGTATGTTACTGCTTTTTTGACTTAATAATCTGCGGATACTGTGTCGTGTAAAGTGTCCTTGAGTGCTTTTGCATCATAATTATTTAATTCACATGACAGATAAAAGATTTAGTTCATTTCTGGAGGTGAGGTATTAGAATGTCTTGCCATTTTGTGAATGAATGTCTTATGTATTAAAAGTGTTGGTGGCACTGTGGTGCTGTGGTTAGCATTGCTGCCTCACAGCAGGAGGGCCCCTGGTTTGGGGGAGCCCTTCTGTGTGGAGTTTGCATGTTCTCCACATGTCAGCGTGGGTTTCCTCCAGGTGCTCCAGCTTCCTCCCACAGTCCAAAGACATGCAGGTTAATTGGTGACTCT
>JAPZEB010000023.1:33718137-33733767 GCA_029783705.1 Chaetodon striatus
TATTTGTTTGGAAAACGTGTTTAGTATAAGACAGTTGTTTTGTCAGTGAACCTTGTGAGTTGTAATGGAGCCAAATTTTGTACCGTTACCTTTGTTCAATGTTGCTGTTGTCCCTGGCTTCATATGAGCAGAGGGAATCTCCGCTTGTAGGTAGGCTAGTTTATATAATGTAAAATGCCATAGGCTTGTGCTAATAACATTAGCATGTTGAATTTGTTTGGGAAACGTGTCCAGCAAAAGACAAATGTTTTGTCTGTGAAGCTGATTTGTCTACTTGAGTTTGAGATTGTCTCTATTAAGCCATGTTTAATGTGTGTTTAATGTGTGTTTAATGTGTGTTTAATGTGTGTTTTGCATGAACTGAACTTTACAGCACTTCACAAAGGCGTAGCTGCAGAGCGACACAGACACAACACCTCACACGTATAAATGCTAACAACGTCCTCAGCCACCTATGTAGGCTACGGCGCAGGTTCTGCATAGAGCTGACGCACAAGTATAAATCTGTCATAACTGTCTTTAATACCAAAGTCACACAATAACACAAATAAAATAACGATGTGAGGCAGCAGAGGTGCAGCAGCAATGTTAATCATTCATCATTCATCATAGTTTTTCTCAGTGGAGTCTGGCTTTAAAGAGAGTGAGATATTATGACTTCATTTTCCCATCAGAAATCACTGTCTGTCATTAAGGTAAAACAGTAAAAATATTCTAAATCTAGCGTACACTTAACTGGTGTTGATTGTTTTAGGCAGCTAAATGATGTTTCATTGCTGACCCCTGCACAGCAGTATACTGCTTCGCTTTAAAATCGGACTTCAGCCTGCTTTTTCAAACTGAGGGTGTGCTGATTGACATCTACTGTATGTAATATACTGTTTAAGTGCCTCCTACAGCCCCATTTCAAAACCTCTGAGCTATCCCTTTAACGCCCACTGTCAGAGAGGAGACAGAAAGAATGTTGAACTGCTCCTTTAAAGCTGTTAAATTGCAGGAATCCATGATGTCAGGGATTAAGAAATTGTAAATCTTCCACCCAACACCCGCTGGGCTCATTTATAACTACAGATAAACATATAAACAAACATAAAAACATTAATAGCCTGCAGCGCTGTGATCCTCTTGCGGCAGCAGATTAGTGATGAAGCTCTGGAGACCTTCATTTCCAATCAGCTGACTTCAACACTTTCTGTAATCCTCAGTTTACTCTGTTGTGACAGCTCGTCATGAATCATGAAGTTGCAACAGAAGCTTCTCCTCCTCTCTCTCATCACCCAAAACAGTTGTTTGACACTAGGCCGTCCCTCCCTTTCCCGTGGGACAGACTATTGTTAAACTGTTTGGTCATGTGACCCGTCCCGCCGCAGCTGGCTCATTTGACTGACTGCTCCATTGCCACCCAACTACAGACTCACTCAGCAGCCTCATTACAGTCATTACCCAAATTAAACAAATGGCTGAGACTGTAAACTGACTGGAGTGTCTTCTGGAGGACTTTGTTGATTTATTGATTGTTGTCTGAGGTTTTTGTGGAAGAGAGACGTTTATTTTGTCCTTTTGGCGAAGAAAACTAACTCCAGTTCACTTTCTCTGTCTCTCTGTCTCTCTAGGAAAACGTTTTCCTCTGAAAGATTTCAGCAAACGAGTCTACCTAAAGAAAAATGATCAGACATCGGCCACAAAAGTAAGTGATTAGGTCTGTCTGCAACAGGCTCAAACACAAGATCCTGGTTGCCAATATCTTTTTAGCTTTTACATTTTACTTTACAGTGCATTAGGAAGTTATTAAAGACGGCATTTTACAACATTTCTAAGAATCACAAAAATGTTCGACAGTCGATCCTGGACAAACGACCTGCAGACTGTTTCGTTCAGCCCTGTTATTAGAAGGAAATGTTGACATTGTTTCTGCAAACCATGACCTTGTCATTAGGAGGTGGAGGGGATAAGTAAGATGGCTGCCAAGCTGCACACCACTGCTTGAGACCAACAAACAACAAAGCCAGTTGTTTTTAGCGTGATTAATATTCTATTAATTATGCAGCCCCACTGTAAATGTGGAGATGGACGCCTTGTACAATGTACCTGGACCTGGATAGGTGGCAGAAAATAGACGATTGATTGACGGAGATTATGGTTGGTGCAATGATTTAAAAAGTTCCAATTGATGTTTTAATTCCTCCAGGGGTGTTTGATATTCAAAGCATAATTTCTGGGGCAGTCGATGTCGGGCCGCCGGTGAACGTCTTGTTGTTTTTGTGGTGTGTCTTGTTGGCAGCTTTTCGGTCGTTTCAGTATGTTCAAGCTGCGGTGGAGCTGTCTGTGAGAGAAATCACTCTGATTGGCAGTTCAGCTCAGTGAATGAGAAGAGAAACAGAAGTGAGGAAAGTAAACAATGACAAAAGTCAAGAGGGTGCAACATCGAAACAAACTTGTTTCATAAAATTGTCTTTTAGCCATTGAGCTCTTTAGCAGGAATGGTTTGTTATTGTTTGTGTTGTTATTCACGAGCTCATGGTAAATATAATTTGTTCTTTCAACATCTGGTTCTGTTAATATGCTAACTGGCTAACTAGCACCGTGAATACCTCCTGTCAGTTTCTAGTTTCCCTTTTCGAATGACGATTACAGACCAGACTACCTCCATCTGCTGTTTTGGAGAGTTGTTTCCTCTCATGCCGGTGCAGAACATACGTGCTGGTTGGTGGTCGGCTTTAGTCTTTACAATGTGTTCATGTGCAACTTTTTGGCGGAGATCAGGCAACATAAGGCAACACAGCTGGGGGCTTCTGTTGCCGCTAGCTCTCTGAAGTTGGTTTAGCGTGTCTGGGCCTTTACGGTCTTTTGTACAACAAGGCTACACCTACACTCTTTGAATCTGGATTTACACCATAGCTTCATTACTGATATTCCATTACCTGTCATAGCGTTTATTAAGAACACAGAATTGCAACAACATAAGTGGTATAATTTTACAGTTTGTAACTTGTGACAGGCTGTTATTGTTGTTATGTTAAGTATGGGTAGAGTTATTTCCTCTCACGCTGGCGCAGAATGTATGTGTAGAAATGCTTGTGTGTTCATGTGCAACTTTTTGAGTGAGACACGGCGACATCAAGTGACACAGCTGAGATCTTTCATTGCTACTAGTTCTTTAATGTCTGTTTGGTGAGTCTGGGCCTTTAGATAAAGTAAATCCAGCTACTGAGAACTGTATCTGCTGATGTTTGTTGAGAGAAGTTGGAGGTTTTTTCATTTATTCAATACTTTTTTCTTATTGACATTAGAGGACATGCAGCTGATCACACTTCAGATCTGGCTAAAACTCTAAAATCAAGTCTTGGCGTCTACAGTATCAGACACTTGATAATCAGACAGAGTCCCAGGAACATGATGACACACAGACAGGAGAAATGGAGGGACAGGAGGAGCAGGATATCTCCCAGCAGGCTGTTCTCTCTGGGGTGAGGCAGAGGGACGGCGGGCTGAGGTGGGGGAGGAGGTGGAGGCGGTGGAGCCTGAGGCATCTCGCAGTAAACACCTGTCCAGCCCTGGTAGCATTGACAGGTGAACTTGTGCTTCATGTCTAGGATGTCGTGGTTGTTGAGGTGGCCGATGACATGGAAACGGGGGCCTCTGGGCGCCGGGTTGCGGTGGATGTGGAAGAAGCGTGGGTTCAGGTGCAGGTAAGCACCCGAGTCCAGGCTCTTGCGGACGCACCTGCCATTCTTCTTGCAAAGCGCTTTGCTGCACAGCTTGGCGGCAGAGGTGACGTTGATGACATAATGTCCAAGCGGACCGTCGATGTACTTCTTCACCGTCAGGCAGTTCCTCTGGAGGCGACAAAGACACAAAAGTCGTTAGGCTGTAAAATGAAAAAGTTCAGAAACAGAAACAGTTTAATTCTCTTTAAATTAAGGAGAAGGTTCGGATTGCTGACCATTCACAGGACACATAAAAAGCTTTCATTGTCTGATGATTGACCATGGAAATGTTAAACTCGAGTGAGAACATCATAATTCTCACCATTTCAATCTGTTTAAAATTTTCTCTTCAGTAATGATTACATGACAGTTTTTTCTGGGCCAAGTCTGCTGTAAACAGGATGTAAAACAATCCACAGTGACCACTTTCACACACAAATCAGATGCTTTGTCTCCTGGTTTTTGGCTGTCAGAGTTTGGTCAGAAAATGAAATCCCTATTTTTGGAAACATTTGGTTCTGGAGCAGACAATAAAGACGTCTGTGCAAATTTTCACAGTCAGAAATCATGAAGCCTGGTTTTATGCACAGTGAGTGCATGCAGTTTATATCATTGACATTTATTGTTCCCAAATGCTTGGTGGCTCGTTTAATGTAATGTATGCCATAATGTATGGGTAATACTATAACATAAAAAGCATTCAGTTTAAGGCTTTGATCTGATTTTAAGGTAATTTAAAGAATTTGGTATTGAATTTAATGAAACGACTCATTTTGTTGGCAAATAATTACCAGTTTGCAGCACGTGAATCTAACTCACCAGCTTGAACAATACTTTTTGGTGGTACTTTTTACCGTTACCTGTGATCGAGCGTACTCTGATGATCCCCAGAGGACGACGCCTGATGCTCCCAAGGCAGCGCTCTCCCCGATAGTGTGAACCAGGTCACTCTGAGACAGAATGACACGAGCATTTTTAGCCTCATCAACACCTGAATCCAACTATAACTGTTTAAGTGTCTAGTTTTTAGTGCCGTTTAAGACACATGCAACAGTTCAGATGACTCATGCCTTGTCTTGCATTTTTCATGGTCTCCAACTTGGGGCTACAACCGCAGATAAAGAAAGGAAGACCCCCTCATTTGCCACTAGATCATACACCAACCTTGCAGCCATATTGGAGAGGACAAGACCTGCCTGTGAAAAAATGCAGGTAAATGGGAGCTGCATTTTTTTCTGGATGAAAAGAGATATGTTAGTCCTTTAAACAGTCCTTTATTGTTAGATAAATAAATAAACAGACAAATAACATGAATAAACCTTAACCACAGAGCACCTCACCATTACTGTAGACCTATTGTTTAAGTGCTCGACATATCATAGGGTGCAGCATCCTCACACACAGAGGTTCAGTAATTTTGTTCAGTTTGTTCAACTGTTCAATACAGATTGGTACAAATGATCTGTGAGCCTGGTTCGGAGGGATGGCTTCTCTCTGTCTGATGGTAACAGCTTGAGTACACTAAAGACGGGGTGTGAAACCTCCTCAGTAATTGCTTGTCCTTTCCTCACCACTCCAGACTCACAGATCAACGTCATGCTGTTTTGCTGCTGTCCAACAATCTTGCTTGACATGTTAAAAAGCACTTGGACGTTTAACTTTCTCAAACAATTTTAGTGAATCTTTTCTATAGTCAAGGGTTTATGATTCACGTGTAGTAAAAAATAAAGTTATGTCTCTAGTTAATTAACATCTAAAACTGTCTGCCAAAGGCACGGCCCTGGGAAACCAAGGGCTCGCTAACGTTAGCGCACTGGCTACAGTAGCTCACAGTGGCAGCCAGAAATAATCATCTATTATCCATTGTCCGTTTGATAATCTAAACAAAAAATATATTTTCTTGCAGTGGCCTTTCTAAAATGAGCAGTAATGAAAGTTAATATATTCTGTTACGATCACGGACTTGATGACAGGCAGATGTTGTTAGCTAGCTAGCGCTATTTAAAATGGTGTCTACTTCCACATTGACTTATATTAGATATGGATGTCTCAATAAATATTCACAAATGAAAATAATCCAGATCCTTGTTTAAAAAAACGTGAGTTTTCAGTTCCTTATGACCAACAGTTATTTTCCACAACAAGTACTTCAGTTCATGTAGGTCTAACACACTCTTTTCTTTCGCGTCCAGCAGTAATGATAGCTTCAATATCAAGATTCTAATAAGTAGGCAAAACTTTTTTTCTACTACACATAGACCATAAATCCATGAATTGAAAAACAACTCACTAAAGTCAGCTGAGAAATATAAATGTAATAGTGCTTTTTCTCCAGAAAAAACACAACTCCCCTGATACTTTCATTTGTTGACAGGCAAGTCTTGTCTTCTCAAATATGGTGCAAATGTTGGCGTCTCGCTGCAGTGGGCTGACACAGTCAGCAGGCGTCTACGTATATATGTCTGTGGCTACAAGCATACTAAAAAGTGTCTGGGAAAGCATCTGTATGTACAAATAATTGCTCAAAAATATTTACTACAATATCCCACCATAGGGTACAGCCACCAGGGCCAACTAAGCTACCATCTTGACAGAAAACTGGTAGGTTGTAAAGGTTTGTGAGCTTTTTGTATTGCTGACTCAGCAAATTGATCCATCGAAAGCTGAGAACTTACCTCTGAAAGAACCACAAAGGTGTAGGCGTAGAAAGGTCGAGAGTAGACAAACACGGGCAATGTGAAATCTGTACGGGCGATGGACGCGATCCTCATAGCTTCCTTGACTCGATAGTGGACAAACTTGACAGTGTTGGAGGATGACTTGAGCTCATAGTCCAGGTAGATGGATGGGTAGAGGGCCGTGCTCTCCTTCCAAAGCCACATCAGATGGTCATTGCGTACATGCTCAACATTGGGGCATTCGCCGGTGTACCGTTGTGGGTGCTGCTTATACCCATAGTTGTAGCAGTCTGGGAACAAGTAAAACCCCCACAGCCCATCTGGCCTGCGACCCTCAGCCAGGGCCAAGGTCAGATTCATGAAGGCCTGCCCAGCCCTCTCAAAACCTTCCTTTGCTTCTTTCTCCACTTTGCTCTCTGGCCAGTTCGGGTGAAGTTTCCGGATCTGTTCCTTGGACTTGTTGCGGTAGATGTCCTTGGTGCCCCAGTTTCGGACCCATTGAGGCCTCCAGTTCTCCCAGTCGATGACACCCAGGCCTCGGAAATCCTTGTGGGGGATTAGCTTGTCGATATCTGTTCGGGCCTTGCTCAGATGTTTGGAGATGCTCTGGTTCTGTGGCAGTCCACCATTAATCGGGACCCCAGAGTTGGAGTAGTATGGGTAGTATCCCAAGTGGCTGTGGTAGAATATGGTGACATTTGGTCCACTTAGGGTTTCGTTGAGGTTTGCCACAATGTCAAAAACGCTAAGGTCCAGGTCTACCTTGAATCGAAGGCGGCAGGACTCAGTAGGGGCGTTCCACACTACAACAAAAGGTCTGTGAGGGATCAGAGGTGCCCGGGCCGGCTTCATCTGGTCGCCCCCAACTTGGAGCTTTACGCCAGCGCCAACCCACAAGGCCAGTACCAGGAGACGGAGCCCCATCAGCGCCATGGCCCCCGATTCCTCATGGAGCAATTAGTGGTCCTACACAGGCAGAGGAGAGAATTGACATGTTTGGAGAGAAAATAAACACATTATGAGCCTCAGTGAGCAGAGATAATCAGCGAGGCCTGTGAGAGGACACATGAGTGATGATCACTGAAGTGAATGCTCCAAATTCCAGAGCACAACAAAACACAAAGCTCCTCTGTTCTCGGAGGGAGGAGGACTGTGATGAAGAGGATGCAGGTTCAAATCCCAAAGCAGCAGAGATGGAGTCGACAAGGAGAGCAGTGACAATAATCTCTTCCCTCTCCCCCATTAAAACTCCAACTGCCAAGTCAGAGATGCTTTCTCCACAGTCGGACGGTCATACTGTGAGCTCCACTGCAGGACAGAATTCAAAGATTCTTACTGATTTGACTCATATAGAAAAATAAGAGATAAAATGCTTCACTTTTGGAGAACCCATCTGCTGGTTTTATGGGAGAAATGTGCACTTCTGAGCTTTTCTGGTGGCAGGGAAGAAATTCATGAAGAAATTCATGGAGGTCATCTTCCAACATACAAACAGACAAATAAAGCCATGAAAATATTGACAAACATGGATGACATGCTTGCTGCTGCCAAGTGCTGAAAAATTGCTGAAAATTAAGCCAATGTGAAAGTGCCAGCTGCAGTTCCTTGAATGGCCACTTGGTGCTCCAAGGACAGGTCAGTCCTTATTGACCACCATGTTAAAATGCCCAAATTTACAACAGAAATAAATTGACTCCTGGTTTTGGTCTCTATAGCTAATTTCCTCATTCATGACAACTGTGCAGGGGGTTAAAATTTTATATAACTCACCCATGAAAATGTAAAAGCTTAAAAATATCAATAATAGATTGCTCCAGGGATGACATTTTTCTTAAGGCCGACGAGTAAGTTAGCATCACCCTGGTTCCCTTGTCAAAAAGCCAATGGGATTTTCCTTTGGATTGTTGCAGACAGTAAGCTCTGTAGCAAACTAATGTTTATGATGCTTAGACTCTTTTTTCCAGCAAAATAGTCATCACAAATGAACACCACTTTATGGTTCTGTAAGGCCTAAATTAATCGCCAGATGTAAAACGCTAACATTTTGCTATAAACAAAATACACTCCTACCACATGACTTAACCTTGCTCCCACAACAAGGCTGTAGAGCCAAGTTTGGCCTGATGACGTTCTGTAGTCTGAGAAATCGCCTTTTTTAAGACACGAAAAGGCTTCAAAATTTACAAGTTGGCTGTCTGCTGATGTGTTTTATGTTGTAGGACAAAACGTGAAAGTCTCTTAAGCTTGTTTTAACCACAGATCTTATTTCAGGCATCTAACCAAACACCCCTTCAAAAAACATATTGATTTCAAGGAGAGGGACTCGGCAGTGCTAAAATGCTATCCTATTTCAAGGATTTAGGACTCATTTCTGGGGCACTCAATAAAGGCTGTGGCTGTTTTGAGTGACAGTTGGGTGCCATCCATTGACAAGTCACTATGACAGTGACAACACAGGTAACATAACTTTGGTGTAAATCCAGATTCAAAAAACTGTAGATGTAGCCCTAGCTGTTGCTGTTGTAGTGAGTTTTCAGTTAACAAGAGTTTATTGTAACAGTGTGGCCACCTAAAAAAGTCTTTTTCGGCATTTGGTTGTATGACCCTAAAGGCCTCAACACACTAAACCAACTTCAGAGAACTAGCAGCAATGAAAGCCTCCTGCTGTGTTGCCTCATGTTGCCCAAACTCAGCAATAAAGTTGCACATTGACAAACCGCAAAGACTAAAGCTGACAACATGCAAGAGAGGAAATAACTCTGTACACTAGCAGGCAGCATTTTTCTGTATTTGTCATTTAAACAGGAAAATTCAAAGACCATCTTAATGCTAGTTAGCCAGTTAGCATATCAACAACACAATCCAATGTTGAACGAGCAGAGCATATTTACTGTACGGCAGTGAACAATAGGAAAAACTTGTTTTGGTCTCACTCCTTCTTGACTTTAGCTGTTTGTTTACTTTCCTCACTTCTGTTTCTCTTCTCGTGCGCAGAGATAAACAGCAAATCAGAGTGATTTTATTTACCAACGGGCCCTGCCGTTACAGATGCTGATTCAATATGCTGGCATGGCAACAGATGGCGACAGACGCTAAGGGCTCAAAATTGACCGACAGCCAACTGTCGGCTTTGTTTTAGTGGCTTTAAGCCTGATTTTTGTGAGCAAAAACTAGCATTAGCATTATTACAGTTAACCATAGTTGAAAATGAACTGTCCTAACCAAGCTAGCAACTAGCACGAGAGTAGTCTCCACCCTATCATCCAAATATGGTCATTTCTGACCCCAACAATTCAAGATAGCAAAGGTCCAAAATGCCAAACTCGAAGGTTCAAAACAGGAGTCCATGAACCAATTGCTAACATCAAGGTAGCTACATCCATTACGTTTGCAATCTGTTGCTGCTGCACAGGTTTTTGCAAGTCAATTTACAGAAATAGCTTTTCAAACTAAACTCTGCACATTTCTCAAACCAATAATTACAATTATCAACTGCTCCTAACAACTGCAATCAGGCCACAATTACCCCAAAGTCTGTCTGACTGTTGGATGCCAGCAGTTCTTTGTGATGTAGCCTCAGAGGGATGAATTGCTGTTCTTGGGGCCAATAAAGTTAAAATGTCAAGATAAGGTTGAGATGAAAATTTTATACATATACATTCTTTATTGAAAGAGTTACATCTGATAACAGGATCAGAATTTAGAAGTTATTTCTCAATAAATTGTATTTTAATTAAATAACCACAACTACAAAGCTCAAAAACCCATTTTATACTGAGTTACACATTCAGTACATACTCAGATACATGGTTAGTCTCTTTGTGGCTCTGCCTTTTATTTCCCTCTCTGTCATTCCTCTGAAACTGTTCCCTCCAGCTCTTTATGTAAGAGCTCCATCTAATTGCTCTTGGCGCCCCCTCATATGCAAGTAATTCATATTTCAGTTTTTCCAGAGTCGGGGAAAGACATCGTGACCCCTCTCTTGGGAAACATGGCCGCTGAGGTTGCCTCCAAGGACGCCACGGAAAATCTCCCATCATTCTCTTGGGGGATTGTAACCAGAGCAGCGGAGAGGGAAACCGCGGGTGGGCTGAGGCTTCTCCGATCATTTCAACTTTTCAGTCATGTGAGGAGGCGCTGGGCCGGAGCTGATGTTCTCTGCTGAATTTAATGGCACGAGAACTTTATGATGGCAGTAATCTTGGATATGGATCAGTGAGTGGAGAGCTGGAGGATGAGACGGTGGAAGGAGGAGCGTTATGGTCGCAAATTGTCAAAATGTTTCCTTCAAAACATTTTAAGAAGGCTGTAATTTATTAGAAAGTTTCCTCATGTCCGGCTCAGCTTGCAAAAGCATTTCTTCAGGCTCGCACCAGTTTCATAATCCTCCCAGCTGGATGGTTATTCTGGTGATGCTCATCCAAGACAAACATAGTGCGGTGAAGCCACTCAGGCTGTCCTCCAAACCACCAAAAAGCCTGGAAACACGGCAACTCCAGACCACAAAAAAAGACCCCCCAAACACAGAGTCTGAGTCCAAACTGACACAGGAGACTCAGTTTGATGTTTTGTCTCAGACAGACACGACAAAACGGCAGCTGAACTCAACTAATTGGATCCAGATGAGAACTGGGGGTAAACTGTCAGTGAGAGCCAACCCTCGTGATTTTTAACCACGCTGGTATGGCTCTGGAGATGGCAGTGTCAGTCGGTCGGTCCACCACTTTGGTCCAGACTGAAACTATAACTACTGGATGGATTGCCATGAGATTTACTTCAGATATTCAAGGTCTCTAGAGGATTAATTGTAATCACTTTGGCGATCCCTTAACTTTCCAATCCAGCACCATCATCTGATAAAAACCTTAACTCTGTTCATTACTTTGGTTTATGGCAAAATACCTGCAAAACTTTACTTTGTGTTCAGAGCTAATCAGCCAACATTAATGTGCTATCACAACACCACCATAGAACTATAAGGTTATCTCCGCATTTTGAGCGGTTTTGAGATATTGAACGTCAAAGTTTTTGCATTCCAAATAGCAAAAATGACTTGAAACAAGTCTCTTTAATGCAAATGACAGACACTCCAAAGTTATTCTAAATGTATAATATTAAAATACTGTCAGGTTTGTAACTGGGATATTTAGGGATAGGTCAAATGCGGATAGAGCCTTCTAATCCAAAAGCCCAGTTCAGACCAAAGATTCGCCACAAGATGAGTTGAAACAAGCGACTACTCTCGATGACCTGTTCTGCAACATTGTAAAAACCTGCCAGTTCACACCAAGTCAACTAGTTGAGACGGTGTATCATCTCTAGTCAGCAACTCTCTGTACTTCTTCTAATTTGTACGGCACACCGTGAGAACAGAAACAGAGGGCTTGTTGCGGACGGAGCACCTGCTGCAGCAAGCCATCACGCTGTTTGTGGTCATTTTGACTTGACCCGCTGACTTCACTACAAGCTGATTGGCTGTTGTAACAGGTGACGTGCTTTAAAACCAGCCGCCGGCCATTTGACCAGCTAAATAGCAGGTGACATCATCAGCTGGCTTGAGTCGATCTCTATCAAGATCTTTGTTTAGCTCATCATCATCTCATTTTCATCACGGAGGAAAGATCGTTGATGCAAATTTTTTGTCATGGTTTTAATCAACTAAATGAACACTAGATAAAGATACATCTGCCTGACTGTCAAGGAAAATTTGGATGAGTTTTTGAAATGTCAGAAAAGATAAAGCTTATATTGAAAATTTCTATTATCTGCATCAGCTTTCTTCATATAAAAGAGAGCCACATATGAAATAGATGGTATTTATTCAGTAAAGCAGACTAGAAAAAGTATTTCCAAATTGATTAGTGGGGACCATTCTGTTATCAGGTTTCATTAAGGGAAGACAAATCAATTTAGAAGAAATACTCTTTCACCCACTACGTTGCCTTAACTTGCAATCTTGCTTAAGTTACTGTACAGTTCTATCTGTAAACCGATATCTGCATATGTATGCAGAATCTGTACGCAATAGGACAAAATTCTGGGGGCATAAGTGTTCTGGTTTCCTTTCGTAGTCTGAGTAGTTCTGACCACGTTTGAGCAGCAGGTAGATAGTGCGTGTGGAAAAGCAGATTGTTTTTTTTTTATTTGCATTTGCATGCAGATAGCAAAGATGACCAGGAAGTCTTGGCCCAGCTATCTACTTGCTACTCCAAATCAAATACTGGCTGTTGCTCCCCGAGACTTAACATCATCAGAACAATAGCCGATAGGTTCCAAGACTGAGGTAATGGGTATTTTTGAGAGTGTAGCAACCAGTTGATCAAAAATGGGAGAAAATTTGCTACAAAATGTGGCATCAGAAAACCTCTTCCTGAACGCCAGAAAAAACAGATGAATATAATATATACACAGTATGTTCGATATTAAATGCTAAAATTTACAGAGCTGCCAAACACTAACATAGCCAAGTCTGTGCTGGAATCAGAAAATAGAGAACTGCTATTAAATCTGTGCAGAACAGCAGTGTCCATGCAGTGCCCATCATGTCATCCATGATATTCACTCACGCTGTTCTTTTACAATCCCTGTCAATGGAGACAATAGGGCCCTGAAAAAAGAATGAACCAGATACATTTGAGCAAAGTTGTTATTGAGATAGATTTTTTTTTTTTTTTTTTAGCAGTGACTGTTTTTACATATGTGACTGTGAGTTGTCTTTCTTGTGAAGCAGAGCCTGCAAATTCAAGTTTCACTTTGGCTTTCTAAAGACACCTGAGTGAAGTAAGTCTCCTCAGATCAGTCCTATATACAGTATATAGATATAGATATAGATATATATATATATATAGAGATAGATAGATAGATACATAGATACATACATACATAAATCGATATACACATATATAAATTCACGAGTACAGGAATGGGTAAAAATGAACTACAAGGCAACCAGTGAGAACAAAAATACAATTTTTATTTTTCGGAATAAATCAAATGAAGAAGACATGCAGTCTATGTGTAATATTTTGACATCTAAATCACTATTATCAAGCCACAATTCCTATCATTTTGAAAGTCAATGACACAAGTCAAACCACTAGTCCAAACCCCGTCATCACATTCATCAGCAACAGTGACTGCATGGACTGATTTTACCATCCCAGCATCAAGCACAGCCTGTGAGAGAGAATCCTTCACTGGATTTGTAATTCAAGAGCTAAGAACTCAGTTTAATCTCAGAGACTGTAGCCTGAGTGTGTTTAATCACGGGTGTAGGCCAGATTGCAAGACTTTTATTAGCGTATTTTATTAGATATAATGTCGAGTAAGGGGTCGGTTCTGGTACTGAGTTTTACTGATATGGGTGGGTGCAGGTTTTCAAAAATGGACCCATGCAGGACTGCCTCAGATGAAAGCCCAGCTAGTGTAAGCAACACAAAGAGGCACTTGGAGCAGCCCACCTTGTTATATTGCTAAAATACAAAGTCATTCACCAACTGTGGATGAAATGGAAACCCACCCAGCTACATGCTGTTGTCTGACTGACTGACTCCACAGCAGTTCTCTCTGTGTCTCTCAGGCAGACTCAGACTGGATGCTGACCTGCGGTTCAGACTACATTTGGTGCCAGGTGAAGTATTAAAACCCAACATTCACCTCAGCAGGGCGATTGTTCTAAATCCCATGCCAGTTGAGCAACACACACACATATACCTAGACAGGCACACCATGCCAGGTGATCATAGTGATGCCAGCGGGCTTCCCTAATGCAAAATTAATTTACCCATCACTGGGCACCGCCCCATCCTACCCACAATCCACCTGGCCTGGCTATGGCCCATCTGCACTGGCTGCTCCATTTAACTGAATGGGAGCCAGGATAGGGGTTCACTGGGAAAGCAGCCATACGGCCTACTGCTGTGTACGCACTACGTACTCTTTATACCACGCTTTGATTAATAAAGGTTTTGAACAGCTGATATTTATTTGTATGCCAATGTTATGTATTTAAAACTAATTTGTATTGATGTATTCAGTGTGTGTTTTTGTCAGCCCATGAAACAGCATGAACACTACCATGAGACACAACAACTGATGTAATGCTTAGGTTAACAGTAATAATGGTTTCCAAACTGTATGTACTGTTTTCAATGACCCTTAAATGGTTTTAATCATTGCAGTGTGTAGCTGCACACAAAATATTTTTTATCCTACATGGAATAAAAAGTGAGCAAACAAGCAGTGTTCATTTTGTTGATGAAAACTATGACATAATCTTGTTTTCCATGACAAAAACAAGACAATGACAAGCTAAAAACAGAGCTTAATAATAAAAACTAAGACAAACTCTATGTTTCATTTTCGTTGACGAGACAAGATGTGACGAAAATGTTTGTGGTGGACTGTCGGACATCAAAAGCCGAAAACAGCTGTGCTTGTTATTATCTTCAAATGCCGCATGAGTGACAGGGCTAGTAAACTCCAGTAAATAGTCTATGCCAGGATGTTTCGCTAGCCAGCAAAAACACTCAGCTGAAATTGCTGTAATTCAGCAGTAAATAATCAGCCGTATGTGTCTGACTGTGAATGGTGGAGTTAAAATGATGACTAAAATTTCCTGAATTTTTGTAGACTAAAACGTTTTCAATTTCATCAACTGAAACTAGGCTAAAACTACAGTAGGAAGCCTATAAATCCCTCCATGCATTTGCCCCCCAGTGCTGCTGAACCTCATCCACCCCTATACCCCAACCTGGAATCTACAGTTCTCAGACTCAGGTCCGCTCACCACTTCCCACACCAGACTTTCAATGTGGCAGCCCCCACCCTCTGGAACGTTCTCAAGGCAGAAATCTGTATCGCTACGTCTATGGCCACCTCAAAAGAACTTCTGAAAACTCACCTTTTAACCATGTCCTATAGACTTTGTTAAATTTATTATCTCTGGCAAACTTTCCTATGATCACTTTTATGTTATTTTTTTTTTCTCAATATGTGTAAAGCGTCCTTGGGTCCCCTAAAATGCACTATAAAGCCACAAGCAATTATAATCCAACAGGAAATATAAATGGACGCATTTAGAATGTTTCTGTTTTCAATTTGTAATGGTCTAAATGAAACATCTGATAGTGATGATGCCTGCTTTAAGTATGAAATAAAATTACAGAAAAGCACCACAACAGCTCAGTGTAGCTGTGTAACTCCAGTGTAAATGTGTGTGTGTGTGTGTGTGTATGTGTCTGTGT
>JAPZEB010000023.1:33823239-33837561 GCA_029783705.1 Chaetodon striatus
TGTATTGTCAAAGGAGTCTGGTTTTGAAGAGAGCACAGATAGATTTCACTGTCTGTTTAGGAAGTACGAAGCATACAGCTGGATAAATGACACTTGGATTAAACTGCTGGACTTGTGTTTGTGTAAAAAGATGTTTTGATACAGTTTTGCTGTTGATGAATGAAGAATTTGAGAGATAAATTCAATCCTGGCCCGACTGTCAGATTGTCGTACACAGTGCCGTTAATCTGACGTCAGAAAGGAGTGCATGGAGGAAGCCTCAGACGCTGTGAGAAGCAGACTGACACCTTTAGGATTTAATTGACGTGTGCGCTCACTGAGCATCACTTTTGCTCTCCTGTCAAAAATCTGTCCATCCTGTATTTCACATGTTGTCGCTCTTTGTCTGAATAAATCTTGTTAACCTGAATCTTAATAAACCTTCTGGCATGACTCAGATTTGCAGACGCTGATCACAGCGGATATTTTGAAAAGCACAGGTAGAGAGGGCTGATGACAGTAATGAAAGGTTAAACTCTCTCTGGCTGGATGTTTCTCACTGCGATGCTCTCTGGGATTCACAGCTGACTTCTCCTCTGAGGTTTTTGATGGACACAGTCCGTGACCTTTGACTTTTTTTTAATGAAACAGATTTTCTTTCAGCTCAGTGTCTCGTTGATTTCACCAGGAAAGGTTCATGATCAGTCAGCTGACACTCTCCACGGGGAAATTAACTCTAATGTTATGTCAGTGGACTTTCAAGAGTATATTATACAGTAGCACTTAAACAATAAGTGTTCCAGCTAAGTTCAAATAAAATGTGTGTACTGTCCGTTTGGATGCTCTGAGATGATTCCAGACTTTAAGATAATTGAAGGTTTGACTGAGACTTTTTAGGGTACCCGCGCATCATCAATCTCTGTCACAAGCCTGGAAAATATAAAATGTTACTCACCACCTCATCTCGTCTCCGGTGAACCTCCATTAAAGCCCCATGCCTGTGACCTCAGCTGTGGCCTCGAGATGCTCGCAGCCGCCCTGCTTCCCTCCATTACACAGCTCATCCATATCAGCAGACAGAGCCTGTCTGCAGGGCAGGAAGCTGATCCCTCCTCGGGCACAATCACAAAACTTACTGAATATTTTCACAGTTTTGGCCCCTTTGACGGAGGGCACCTGTGCAGGGTGTGAGCTCATTCCTCTGTCTAAAGCCCAGTTCAGATGAAAGATTCTTGATGAGACAAATCAGTTTTCAAACGCTGCAGAGAAAAGTTGCAGCGGTGTGAACTGGTCGGTCTGAGCTCGACTCAAGCCGGCTGATGGTGTCACCTGACCCTTAGCTGGACGAACGGCAGGCTGCTGGTTTCAATGCACGTCACCTGTTATTCAGCCAAGTCTGAAAAGTTGCATATCAGCACGGAAGTACAGAGAGTTGCAAAACGTTGCCTGTTTCAGTTTATCTCGTTGTAAACCTTTGGTCTGAACTGGACTTGAGGAAGGATGGGTAGATATGAGACATTTTATCACATGCATGAAGATGTTTTGTTTTGTTCTCTTTTCTTTTTCTTTTTTAATTATACCTCCACATCCAACAGCCACGGCTGGAGACATTTTTTCCAGGTTGTCGGTCTGTCCTTCCATTTGTCCCGTTCTTTTGAACAGGATATCTTAAAAATGCCTCCAGGGAGTTTCATCAAATTTGACACAGATGTCCATTTGGATTTAACAATGAACTGATTACATTTTGGTGGTCATAGGTCAAAGGTGACCTCATCTGTCTCATTCTTGTGAACGTGATATCTAAAGAACACAAAGAGGGATTTTTTAAAAATTTGGTTCCAAAGTCAATTTGGACTCAAGAATGATCTGTTCAGATTTTAGCGGTCAAAGTCAAAGGTCACTGTGACCTCACAAAATATGTTTCTGGCCATAACACAAGAATTTATACCCTAATGATGACAAACTTTCACTTAAATGACTAAAAGGATAAAATGATGAAGTGATGGCATTTTATATCCAAAAGGTCAAAGGTCAGCTTCACTGTGACATCATAATATTCTGTATAAAACACTCTTCTGGCCTTTACTCAGCGTCATATCTCAGGAACAGAAGAGGTTTCATTTGGTCAGATACTGAACTGGTGACTCTACTCTTGAAACTGCTGATTGTATAGATGTGTGTGTGAAGCGTCAGTGTTTTTACAAAACATGGATGTAAACTGTAACTGCAACTTGACTGGTTCATGAAGGCATACAACCGCGTGGCGATAGTTCTTGTTTTAAATGTATTATTATGTTTATAATTTTAGAAAAGTGTCAGTGTTCAGTCTCTTTCTCTGTGTCTCTCTCAGACAGTGGAGCTGAAGTCTCAGGCCCAGCAGTGTCCAGTCACTGTCTCCACCCAGATGACCGGGATCGGCTGCTACGTCTCCTGTATGAACGACAAACTGGTCGCCCCCGGCAAATACATCACTGCTGACGAGTATCATGACAGGAGGCTGAGAGCTGTAGGTGAACACTAAGTTTATGTGATTTTAATGCATGATGTCTTTTTTATAAATTATTTCTGGTCTTTTATATTATTGTTAAAGAGATAGTTTGCCAGTTTTAACCAGCTTTGTATCATAACTATGTGGGTAGTATGGTACGTGTAAATGGACCATGGTAAACTTTCCTCCATCTTGCTCGTGCCCAGACCTTCCTGCTCATCTGCCAACAAAAATCCACCATTTTCTCTGGCTCTCTGGCTGTTGCAATAACCATAGATTGCATGTCCTCATTTTTGTATCCCCTCTGCCACTACGAATACAAAAAGTGTAGAAGCAGATTGACACAGAACAGGACGGCTCTCTCGATCCTCATCAGACCAAACTCAGATCAAATGGTGGAACTAGGCAGTGATGACTAAATATCCACCAAGATCTTGTTACTGTGTTGCCTATTTATCACCTAAAATGTTTTCGGAAACATGTTTCAACTTGATGTTTACCTGTGATATGTGATTGATCGTTACCAGCCAGCCGCCATATTGGTTTCGGATGAAACTCGCATTACGTCACTCACCAGCAGGAGCATTTATTGGTCCGCTGAGGCACAGTGCAATGTGGCAGTTTTAGATTTTTCTACCTCTTGAGCCAAAGGAAATGCCACAGAAAGATTAGCGACCTTTGATGTGAATGTCCAGTCAGTGTTAATGGTATATGTAGTCAGCCGAAGCAATAAATTCCTCAGTGCCTGACTGAGAAAGCTGAATTTGCACGTACAAAACCTGTTGTTCTTACTGCAGTTAACACCGTCATTTAATGTGGTAAAGACATAGTTCATGGCAAGGAAGAATTACAGGCTATTTAAGATTGGATGTCTAACCTCCACCTCTAGGTAGCTGGGGGTGTGCTCCGGACTCTACTCAAAAACCAAACACCCTTGTTCTCTTTACTTGTTTTGCAAACTAGCTACATTTCCAACAGCAAAATAGCATCCCAAAATATGAGTGCAGTTGATGGATGAGGATACATTTTACAGTGTTTTGGCTGACATGATGTTATTTGAGTACAAAGCCAAAGAAGCGGAGGCTGCGGCTACATTAGTCGTTGCTGCGTTCAATACATCCTGGTACATGCAGGTGCTCTGTGAGCAGGAGAACTCAGGTTTCTTGGTCAATATAGCATGTAGTGAGAGATTTATTGCTTCAGTTCACGACCTTTACCATCGACACTGATTGGACATCCACACAAAAGGTGATGAATTTTCCCTCCAGTGTAGAAATGGTCAATATGGCGTTATGTTTACAAGTGGAATATCTGTTCTGATTGTGGATTGGAGGAAAGGTCAGGGGGTCACCTGCTAATTTTAGATCAATTTGGCCTGTGGTTCTGAAATATCTTGCTCTGGATCATAGTGTTGTACAGATGGAAAGACTATCTTGCCTACTGGAACAAAAAACAAAGAGTCAGTAATACAGAAATAGAAATATCATAAGATACTGTGATAAAATTACATAATAAATACACACCTTTTGCTCCGACAGAGATAACATGCAGCCTTTGATTGCTGCGTCTTGTTGGTGACCTGCTCTCCTCGTCTCTCGTCACCTGTCTAGGCGATCCGTCTGCAGTCATTTGCTCGGCGCTGGCTGGCCCAGCAGGAGGTGGCCCGGCTGAGGAGGGATCGGGACCGGCGGCTGGCCTGGCTGGAGCTGCAGGAGAAGAAGAGGAAGGAGGAGAAGGAGGAGCAGCTGAGAGACCGCCGCCACCGCTGGATGAACCCGCAGAGAAGAGAGGACTTCAACCTGCTGTACCAGGCTCTAGAAAGTAGGGCTGTGTGTGAGGAGGCCTCACTCTGTTGTGAAGCTGATGTTGATGAGTAACATTCTTACTGTGTTTCAGAGTGGAGGTGTGAGGAGGAGCAGCGGATCAACTCATCCCTGCGAGGAGCTGAGAGGAAGGCAGCTCTCTGCTGGCTGCTGGAGCAGGAGACGCAGCTCATCGCCGACATTGGATGCCATCGCATCGCCGTCCGGAACAACAACTATGACAAGACTGTCAGGAACTTCCTGGACAAGGTCAGAGGTCACTGCTCCTCATCATTTCCAGCTCTCTCAGTCCAGACCAAAACAGTTTTTATGTCTGGTTAGAAATCCACTTATAATAATCTTGATGTTGACGTGAGGTCTGAAATAAAAACACATTTTCACTGAGTACTGTGTCAGTAGAGGAAAACTCTTCAAAGACATAAAGACTAGAACAGACTTTTCTCTTTAGTTTTGGTTATTGTAAAATTGCTCTAAAATTTTATTCCGAGTGGCAACAAAAAAGTCTTTTAATTCACCTCAAACTGTGGCATGTAGCAGCAGCAAGTAGCAGGAGTAGTGGTCGTAGTAGTTGTGGCCTTCTACCATTACTACTACTGCTACTTCTATAAGTTGTATGAGTAGTATCGTAGTACTAGTAGATAGCTGTTGTAGTAATGCCAGTATCAGTAGTAGTGGTAGCATTTAGGGTAATTGTGGTGGTGTGTTTCAGTCCGCCGCTCCTCATCGGTGGCGAGCAGCAGACGGTCGACTGATCGAGAAGGACAGTGAACACACCATCAGAGCCAGACAGCTGCGAGATCTGTACAACGACATCAGTCTGTTTACTGTCAGCCGCGAGCAGAGACGCCACGTTCTCATGACACTCAAACAAACTGTCAAGGTACCACACACTCACACACACACACACACACACGCAGTGCTGTTCGACAAACAATACACACACACACATTTAATGGTGCAGTGTCGTCGTTTGTTTGTTTTTTTGTGTGCAATCCCTTTATAGGTTATAAAATGTTAAACCAATAGAAATTATAACATCAATACTGTTGATGGTACCTTTCAAAATAAAAGTCTGCTTATTGCACAGGAGCATGAGTGTCAGCTGACCCGGGACATCGTGGATTTGATTGACAGGGAGGTGGACCTGATGTCTCGGGGCGTAAAGGAAGCCTCTCTGGAGGGGCTGAGGAAGAGGATCTGCACTCTGTTCCTCCAGTATATCAAAACACCGGCGTTTAACCCTGAGGTGGCCAAGCTGCTGAAGGTGAGCAAAGAGCCATGTGAAGCTAATAAACTTTGGAAATAAACCTGGATATAAATTGCATGTAAATATCTGCATATAATCCAAAAATCTATTCCAGGTTCCCCAGAATCCGTCTCAGCTGAAGAACGACATGTTCCTATGCTGGGGCTGTCATCGCTACCTAAACTCTGCCAACTTCAAGCCGTCTGCCAGCGCCCGTGTGAGCGGTCGCTGCCAGGACTGCATCAGACTCGACAACATAGCGAAATCTCGGGATGACTTCTCCTGCTACAAAAACATCCTGAAGAGGCTGAGAGCTGACGAGCAGCAGCTCAATGAGGAAGCCAAGATTCCCTTCCTGCTGCAGGTGACCTGCTTTACTTTGGGTGTTACTTTGATTGATCTCACTCCTCTACAGGCCTCGAGAGGATTCTTCCTGTGTCCTGCACAGGTTGCTGATTTTATAGTGCAGGGAACCTCACCGTGATGTCTCCATGTGTGTCCTCTCAGGAGGAGGATGTGCGGTACTTGGTGGAGGTGGTCTGGGCGTCCCGCTCGGCCCTCCACGCCAGCAGCGACCTCTACAACCTGGTGTTTGTCCGCTGGGAGTGTCAGAGGGACTGGAGCCCCTGGAACTGCATCCTGCTGTCCAAAGAAGAGACTTCAGCTCACCTGGAAGTGGAAGACGTCCACAAGGTCTGTCCATGTAAACCTTTACAGCACACATGTGACTTACCTGGACGTACTATAAATGTCCTTGTTACCTCCACTCTGCCCACACTGTGATGGGATCAAAAGTGTTACACAAAAGTATGCTCAGGGACGTTTTCATGAGACAGAACAGGGTCTTCACCAAACTAAAGCTGAGGGTTCTGTCAGCCTTTGAAAGAAAAGATCATATATTTAACCTGTAAAAGATTCATGTGAACGACCCATGCCGGTCACTCTGTTTGGTCTCCTCCCTGTTTGTCTGGTCAAACAGTAAAAGAAGCAGCTCAGGCTCCAGCTGTGACACAAACTCAGTGTCCCTCCTGTGTGTGTGTGTTCAGGCGTACGAGGCGACGTTCATCCGCAGGATCGAACACAAACACATGCTGGCTCGGCGCCACTTCAGCCAGATCCCCGTCATGGCCGAGTACCTGGACTCTTAGTCGTCCGCTGCCCTGGGCAACCAGCTTGTCTCCAAGCCCGTCACTATGGTGACAAGCAAGCACACCATTGACACCCCACCGGCCTCAGCTCGTTAAGAAACACCCTGTGGTTTTCTTTCTTCTGTCACCGTTTCCTCCTTCGATCATATTATCTGTCACTTTAGAAAACACTTTGTCTGAAATCTGAAAATAAAGTTAAGAGTGGTTTTACTGCTGGTTTCTACTCGTGTAAATTCAGTTGTAGTACTTTTATTTTTCAGTCTTTTAGGTCGCTTTCCAACAGCATTTTAACGTAACCCTTAAATGGCCAGGAACAGAAATTATCAAGAAATTTCAAACAGCAGTGTGTCAGATTTAAGGGGATTTAGTGACATCTAGTGGTGAGGATTGCAGATTACAACCAGCTGAAACTTCTCCCAGTTAGAATTCCTTCAGTGTTCGTTGGTCAGGAGGTTATAAGCGGGAGCCAAATTATCCACAGTGGTCTCCTCCTCTCCAAAACAAACAGACCTGTTGATTTAAACCAGTAAAAACACTGGATAAAGCCGTTTTTATGTTTTTAAATCAGTGAATCTTCAGTGCTGTTCGGCTTATCAGAAACAAACAGCTAGCCCAGCAACTGCTAATGTGTGCTCACCCTTTTCTCTGTTAACTTACGATGTTCACCAGGTGTTTTTTGGGTGCCAAATTATCTGCCGTGTTCTCTACCTTTCAAAAACAAACATACAAACTGATTTATACTGGTAAAAACACTGAATATAGCAATTTCATGGTAAAAAAATTCCGATGATGCTTTTCACAGAGGGGCTGTTAACTACGATGGGCAATGCAAAAAATGTGGATGACTACTACTTAAGTAACATTTTAAATGCATAACTTGTGCTCTGAAGCCTCTGAATATTTGTGTTGTCGTTGGTGAGTAATATTTGACCAAATCCACAGTTAAATTATCTGATAAGTTTCATTCAAACACCCGCATGCTGATAATCAGAGGCAATAGCCAAGGTCAAAGGTCACAAATGGAGTAAAACCTGTTTAACGGCTCTCTCAGGACTTTAAGATAAGGAGTCAAAGTATACCTGATCACACTGAGCTCTGTTTTTTTTCCCTTCTCTTCCTGTGACGTCTAACGAGCGGTAAGCCCCGTTAAAAGACGGCTTAACAACAGTGATGATTGCAGATGTTTTCTCACCCGCACAGAGTCAGAGCTGGCAGTGAGTGAGGTAAGGTGCAGCACTTTCATTATCATGAGTTAATTCTCAGGTTTCTCTCTGCTGACATGATGTTATTGTCCTCATGCACCTTCTGGGTAAATATAGATTTAGTCTGATTGACAGAAAGTTCAATAAATTATCACCAAACTGAAAATTTTAATCTCATACAATGGATTTTTTTTCTGATGATTTAAGCACCAATATGTCGTCTTTACATCGTCATATATTTTAGGACTTTTAGCTTTTAGAACTTGAATAGTCATATCCAGTGAAAAGGAACGCTTGAAAGGTATTACACAAGTTTCAGTGGGTTTTTTTAATTACCATCCTCAGTTTGATTACAGTAGGCTACTTTAATTTGTTTCATCCTTCATTAGTACATCACAGTAAGTCACCTTCTGTATTTTTTGTGTGACTTTTTCAGTCAAAAATCTGTGAATTCATAAGTTAGGTAAAGAAACACTAGTATCAGCAACATAAAAATATTAAAGCTGATTTTTCTAACTTTGCAGTAACACTCCAAAATGTTGTGAAAACTTCTCTTTAAGTCTTCTCTGAAGTCTGATGAGAAGATTCATGTCAGGGTCCAGGATGTGTTCACTGTGGTGTAGAATCAGGGGGAAACTACTTGCGTGGCTCCATCGAAAGTAAAGAAGCTTTAACAACTCAACTCCATTTAAAGTGCCATAAATTAAAGCCTTTGTCACATTATTATCTCTCCGTTGTCTTGCCACAGAGATAAACAACAATTAGTAAGCAGGTTTGGCGTCTTGCTCAAGAAAAACTCAGTGACCTCGACCTCCCTCAGTGAGTCTGACAATCAGACCAACCTGACATTCTGTTTCTGCCGGCTCTACGACGTGTCAATTATTAAAGTTTTTAAGTTTAATGACCACAGGATTACAGCAGGAACCTGAGGAGAATGCTGAGGAGGTTGGGAAGAGGATTGTGGAACTATCGCAGCGTCGCCCTGATTATCCTCACGCCACTGCTGCTGCTTCCCCTTCCTCTTGTCATTGGGACAAAGGTGAGTCTTCTTAACATGCTGCTAACTATGCTAGTGCAAAGAGCACCAGATTTAAAACTCTAAACTTTATGAATCAAAGTAAACTGAATTGAAGTGATGAAATAATTTGCTGCTCTGAAAGAAAATGAAATATATTGTAAGCAGTAGTAATTTCTGTGGTAACAGTAAAGCTGCACTAATTAATGTTTTTAAATGAACTTTTACATTTAACACATTTAGCTTCCATCCAACTGTAGAGAAACTTTTAACTGAGTTTCCAGAAAACCTGCAAAAGGCAATGAAAATTAATGCACGCTTTAACTTCACTGCATTCAGAGCTGGTTCACTGGATAAAGGTGGTGCTGTTGGTGGTGTAACTTCTCCAGTCAGATGCCATTAAAGCAGGTCAGGGTTGATGGTAAATGTAGTGAGTTGAAGCAGTTAATTCCCAAGTGAGTGCTACGCTGACCAAATAAAACAGAGCTCTCCTGCTCAGGGAGCTGTGCCAGCAGTGCCTCCATTAGGATGCATTGCGTGTAATCTTCTGTCGCCCAAACAAAACACAAACATGGCGAAAAAGCAGAACCAAAACAGCCTGAGGTGACCAAAAAAAGACTCAAAGGTCATCTGCCCTCTTGGCCCTGCTGGTCTTGGCCTTTCAGATTAATCTTCGGGATCCTGGAGAAAGTCTCCAGAACACTTCTGTCCACGTGAGGAGTGAAACTTTCATGCATAGTGATGCACACACACACACCGTCATACCGCGTGGCTCGTGTTGCCACATTGCTTTCCCAGCTTCATGCTGAAATGAATTGCAATCAGTCAATCAACCATTTAATTGACACATACGAAATGTGATCCCATCAGCTCGTTCAACTTGTGCCTTGTAATTTAGTCCCTTTTTTGTGTCCTCTTACATCGTTGGCTGCTGCTTTATAACTGTCCATGTTTCCGGATGGCTCTGGTAATCCACGGTTTAACTGTCCACACATCCTGACCTTACAAGATGGTTGTTGCTTCAGTTGACTCCTTCTACCATCAACATCGACTGGACATCAACATAAAAGGTGGCAAATTGTCCCTGTAAACCTCTGCAGAGGAAGTGGACACAATCGCTCCACACAGATCTGATGTTTTCATCTGCTGCTGTTTTTAATCTCTTCAGTGGACACTGAAGTCACATGCTTCATGTTTGTCGTGATTTATTCTGTTTCCACGGCACTCTGTCCCCTTTTTTTTTAGACTTTCAGTATTTCCATGTAGGCGCTTTTCACGCAAATTGGAAGTACACTTAAAAACCAACACATTCTCACTCAGACCTGGTCACATATCGATGTCTGGTCATGGACTTTCCACGTCAACATACAACGTCCAAGGTACCCTGGGTGTGTTGGTTGTTGACCTTCTGGGACGCCGTGTTAACTTCAGCCTGTTACATGCATTGTCTTCTTTCAAAATACACTTCTGTTTTAACAGGAAATTTAACATTTACACACAGTCTCTTTCAAAATAAAAGCATTATGTCAATAAAACCGCAAATTGACGTTGTTTTCCTTCAACAACAAACACACGAGGTTATATTTACGGTACAAAAACATGTGGTAATGTTTCTGAGAAAAGAACAAGTTCACGTCCCATTCTGACTTTCACTGCCTTAACTTTTGTCGTCGACTTTAAAGGACGCCTTTTTCGTTGGTTTCCGATGCCACAAGTTACTGCCCATGCGCTGGATTTCAACGACTTCGGAGTGAGACCAGTCTCTAAAGACAGTTGGATTGAAACATGTAGACTAGCTGATGAGTAAAGTGGAGCGTATAGCAACTGAAGAGCCAGACATGGTTCTCAGACGTCTTTTGAGACCAAACCTGAGCTCAAAAGACTTTATCATCAGCTCCCTCATAACACCTCGAACCACTCAATGATATGACTCTGAGTCCGAGATCACTGTCATGAAAAATTGATTCAATCAGAAAAAAAAGCAAAAGTATGTGTTTGTGTGTGTTTTGTCCCTACAGGAGTCAGAATGTGCCTTTGTGTTGCTGCTGATGGCGACGTACTGGGTGACGGAGGTGATCCCTCTGTCCATGACGGCCATGCTCCCCGCCATCCTCTTCCCCATGTTTGGCATCATGAAGTCCTCAGACGTGAGTTAATCTTTCTGTTTGCAGGTCAAACTATCCTTTCACTTAAAAACAACGTTTTAGAGTTGCTGTGTTATTAAACTAATGAAGACGTTAACCATTAACCTACAGTCTGGATGTATTGCTCACAAACATTTGGCCCTCTTGTCAACACACCTACTTCCTCTAAAGTTATCTGGACAAATATGTCATTAATTTTTATGTTCCTTTAAGAAAACACCGTAAGAAACAGTCGGCAGCATCCAAACGTTAACTCACCCCAACGCTAACTTTCATAATGAGAGATAACATTCATTAGTGATACTGCAGGTTTTTGTCAAGCTCTGTTAAATCACAAAAAAAAGATAGTAATAATAAAAATATCAAATCATTAATCAATCTTGCTGTGTGTGTTAGAAATAATGATGTAAATACTGAGTGTGCTTGTTTTTATCATTTGTTTGTTTATTCACGTCACATTTTCTTCTTTAATGTTGAAGATTTTGCAGATCATTATTATTATCATTAATAAAATATATACTTTTTTTCTACCCTTATTTCTTCTCCCTGTGTGTTTCTTCTCCAGGTGGCGAAGGAGTACTTTAAAGACTTCCACCTCTTGCTGGTGGGCGTCATCTGCCTCGCCACGTCCATCGAGAAGTGGGGTCTCCACCGCAGAATCGCCCTGAGGCTCGTCACCACGGTGGGAGTCAACCCTGCATGGTGAGCGCCACCCGTGGATAAATGTTAAAACGCTGGCTCTTTATTGTGTGTTGGTGGGTGATGCAGGGATGCAGGTGGGGTTAGAAAATAAAATTGGAGATATGGTTCGTGGTGTTTGTGGATGCTGCTGCTCTGACCACCATGCTGTCATCTCCAGGCTGATGTTGGGCTTCATGTCCGGCTGTGCCTTCCTCTCCATGTGGGTCCACAACACCTCGGCTGTTACCATGGTGATGCCCATTGTGGAGGCTGTTCTCCAGCAGCTCCTGAAAGCCAAGGATGGGCGGTGTGCGGGCGAGAACAACCCCAACCTGCAGCTGGACGGTGCCTGAATTTACATTTTATTGTTTTGTTTTTTTTAACAGAGGAACGCGTATAGACACACATTATTTGTGTTCTCACAACCAGTAAATTATCTACTCTGTCACCACTTACCTCCTGGAAAATATCCATTAAGTATTTATTAATGGATCACCAACATTTCCATCTACATTTTTACCAAATACAGAAGATAAACGATGAACAAAGAGATTAAGAATCTCAAAACAGAGACAGTTTTTGATTAATCGTAGTAAAAAAGGATCATGTATAACAAAAACCGTATTAAAAAATGTGGTTACAAACTCTCACACAACTTGTGCAGTGTAATCCAAGTCTATTTATCAAGCCAGTCCTGTCTGATGAGGAACTGAATGAGAAGTGAGACTTATCTTTGCTCTCGTCAAAGCCAGACTCCACTGACAAAAACTGTATCTTTAGCTCACTGCAGAGGTGTGACCACGTCCTTGTTTTGCAGGTCACAAGTAAGACATCAGTCCTTTCTTTCAAGTCTCACGTCAAGACTCAAGTGTCAGGAATACTGCTCCAGTTCTGGTCAGCTTTCTATTTTTTTAATAAATTTATTACATAATAGAAGAGGTGTGTCTTAACCATAACAGGTCAAATCTGTAGCCGTTTTACATCCAAACTAAATAAGAATTTTGGTTTAACTGCTGTGAAATTAATAAATATAAAACTTTTGTCAACTCTGTAAGACATCGACTTCATCAGATATTACCTATGATGTCCATCATGTATGCTACTCAAGCAAAAAATAAATCACTCTGAGGTTGGTCCATTAAAATGTTTAATAGTCAAGACTTTGATCTTTATAATATTAAAGAGTAAAAAAAGTAAAATAAACAAAAGGTTTTGTCCAAATTCTCAAGAACAAGCATTCACTTGATCCTCAAGATCAAGTGAATGCTGTTTAACAGCTGAGCAATGATATACTTAATTTGCTTTGTAAATGTTGTACTTGTTGGTTAAAACTAGTTTTTTCTCGCTGAATGCTCGACCTGCTCGTCTGCCACTGCAGCAATCGATAGTTTGTTTGTGTTGCTGTGTAACTTTGGTGTTTGGAGGGTTAGTCTGGATTCATCTCCATTTTAAATGAAATAAAATAAGATTGCAGTTAAAAGTAATTGAGAGACGCCTGGCCAAGAAACCAACATGCAGAGAGACATAACGGTGATGACAAACAACATTCATTAATGGACAGACTTCAGTCAGACAAAGCTCTGAAAAGTCAGAAAATCCTCAAAATTCTGTGTGATATCACGACTGTTCACTTCACTGTGGAAAAAACACATCACAAGAGTAGTAGAAGTGTTTTTTTCCACCATTTTAGGTTAATTGCCATGAAGATGATCTCTTTAAGAAGCAACACAGCAGAGCCACAAGAACAAAGACAGCTTAATAAACCACACTCTGTCATTTTTGTAGAAACTGACGGCAGTGTTGAAAAGATGAAAGAAATTGTGAGGTAAGTGAAGGATTGTGTTTTTGTTCTGTTCACTGTTGCACATCGATCACTTCTGCTGTCCTGTCGTGTTGCCTTTACTGTCCCTCTGGGCTCTGGGTGTTTGCAGTGTTCTCAGCTCTTGTTATTGCAGAACATCCAGTATATATTAATACTACATTTCTCTGTGTCTCAGTGACAGGAAGCATCCAGATGTTCCTGAAGAGACCTTCACTTGTGTTCAGATGCAGACAGTGTCACAGCCCGCTGCAGCTAAGGTATGCTACTGCTTTTACTGCTGCTACTACTTTCATTTTATTTTTTGAATGTAGTCTTTTATTTAACCAGGTTTGCCCCACTGAGATAAAAGACCTCTTTTAAAAGAGAGACCTGACCAAGAATAGCAGCAACTCTGAGTTCCAGCAACCGACATAAAAGCACAAAGATTTGAGTAACATTAAATTGATCGGATATTTGCACACACACAGCTCAGGGTCAATAGGTCTCACCAAACTCTTTCAGTGTCACCATGTCTTGTAGCTTAAGATCATTCTGCAGATTGTTCGATGCAGCAGGAGCAGAGAAACTAAAAGCTTTCTTTCAAAGTTCAGTTCTGACCTTGGGCACAGCGAAAGGCCTAAGAAAGCAGATTGTAATATCCATGTTTCAAATTTAAAAGAGATTGGTAGGTAAGGATTTCACCAAGAATGGCTCTGTAAAGGAGGAGAGTACGAGATCCAGCTTGTAATCAATCTCAGAGCCCCATGATACCATGAACATGTGATAAATTTGCCC
>JAPZEB010000023.1:33939156-33954721 GCA_029783705.1 Chaetodon striatus
AGTCATATAGGTTTGGATTTATTTTGAGACGGCACAGCTCCAAAAAGTTTCACTTTTTTTCTTTGTTTCTATTTTTCTGCGACTAAGCGACCAATAAAATCTTGCCAACTAATGACCTTTCTGGTCGCCTAACAGCGGTCGCCTGTTAGGGGGCAGCCTTAAAGTTTTAAAAAAAGTGGTGGGACTGACTGAGAAGCTGAGGATGCTATCAGCAGTGCCCCATGTACAGTTGTCATGAATGTTTGAAATTAGCTATAGACATCAAAAACTGTTTTTTATATCAGGCTGTAAACATGTTTATTAAGCGGCCTTTCCAGCAGCAGTTTTTGGCACCTCCTTGTTGGCTTCATTTTTTAGCCCTGCAGGTTGCCAGTTGCTTTGCTCCCTAATCTCCTAGCCCTCTCCTTGTTTGTTATCTCTGTACAATACTGACGTTGAGTCATAGACCTCAGGGTGCCTGCAAACGATAAGTTTCTCCTCCATTTTTGAATCTTGGTAACGTCAATGGAATCTCAACAAGATCTCAAAGCTGATACACTCACGAAACAGTGTCGCACAAATTTCTCATGCACATTGAAAAAATGTCATCTCCTGCATATATGAAAATAGTGCGAATCGCTCACATTCCCTTTACCAACGTTGCACCATTAGTGTTGCTGTGTTGAACGCTTCCTTCGCCTTCGCAAAAAACAAACCACTGCTTACCTAATTGGCCTCAACATACCTGGCCATACCCTTAATGTCATAAGAATGACGAATTTGTCGCACTGCATCCTGTTGTCATAACGTGTGATTAATATTGTAGCATTTGTAGTGTGGATTTTTTGTTTGTTTAAATGTTGTTTTGTATTGTATTTATTTGTTGTTGTGTATTTTGAAATCTTATCGTAGCTCTTTAAGACTGATGGGAGCGTCCACGACCCATTTGCATATCTACTTTTAAATGCTGGTAGAATTGCAACCAAATAAGATGGAGCAGTATTTCTTTTTGCATATGAAACTGGGGGAGTTACACTAACATGTCATGCATTCATCGTACCCCAGAGCACTGTTTCCTTGCACTAATGGGTTTGTAGAAATCCAGTAAAAAGTGCACACAACTAAAACATTATCCAGACTGCAGATATTCACAGCACTTCCTAGGTTGGAATAAGCCTCATCATGTTGTGAGCATGAACTGACTTTGTTGCGTGTATTTAGAAAAACGTGTAAAAATAAAAAACAATTTTCATTTTTTTTGTTGTTTATTGAACTTTATAGCAATTTATTTAACTAAACTTTGCCCTGAAAACATGTTAAACCAAAGATTCAATCTCCATGTCAAAGGGTGTGTAAATGTGAAAATGATCCTTAAATATGAACAAAGCACCGAGATATGAAAAAGAAAGTCAAGATGCTGTTGTTCTTGGTTCAAAATAGACTTGACAAGTTTTAGGTGAAAACTTTGACCTCTTCCGACAACACGTTTTATATCAAAGAAACTTTAAGGTCACATTAACAGGAAGTTAAAGTTATAAATCAGCAGTGTTTACTTCAAAAAGCACATTGTTTAGAGGATAGGGCAGTGATGGAAATGGAAGTCGTGACGTTCGGCAACTTTTTCTTTTTTATTTGATCCAAAATGTTTGCACTATTATTCTAACAGTATTAAAGAAGAACCTTCACCTTACAATTTATCGTGCTCTTTGTACAATAGGATATCTGATGTGTTAAATCTTAGGACTTCGTTTTACTAAAGAAACTGTGTCGTTCATGTTTCAAACAGCAGATAATCTCCGACAGAAACAATCTGCTTCGAAGGGAATGAAACAGTTTCTTTGCAGCTCGTCTTCCTTCTGGGTCGCCTGACAGCCGGGCGGAAAGCCACGGCTGTCAGGAGGAGCTGTGTGTGTGTGTGTGTGTGTGTGTGTGTGTGTGTGTGTGTGTGTGTGTGTATCACCAGCTCAGTGGAGGTGCTAATTTGCTAATGTTCCTTCCGTGAGGAATCTTAATTAACGTTGTAAGTTTCATGCCTAATTTAGTGATTACACGCAGGATGAATGAACTAATGAAGATCTCAGGATGTTCCACACCTTTCTGTGTGTTTTTTTTAAGTGTAGCAGAGAATTAATAGTTGAGGGGTTAACCTTTTTAACTTCTCTGGTTAATTGTGGTAAAGTATCACAGATTTTTATTGAGTTTGTGGAGCCAAAAGGTGACCTGAGTCTATTTGTGTCTCCCATGGTAACAGGAAGCTGTGAGGCAGGAGTCTTAGTTATCTTTCGGGACACTTGTTCAGCAGAGTTTGTAACAAACTGCTGATCACGTGTTGCAGGCAGCTGAATTTTCCTCTGGAATGCCGGGCTGCTTAACTGATCCTACAACCGTCTGATAACAGGCACATTTGAGACGAAGCAGACGGACGCTGCACAGTTTTGATTGCCATCGTGCTGAGCGTACTGCAACATGGTTAGTGATTTTTTTTTTTTTTCTTTTTTCCCCGTCTTGCTGTGGAGGCTCGACTGCGTAAAACACGGGATTCTCGCGAGACAAAGACGCACACAGTGCCGAGAGCTAGGCACAGCAGGTTCTCTGCGCGAGCTGCAGAAGTGAAATGCTTGATGGGAAATTACCTCCCAGTAGATCGAGCTGATTGCTCTTTACCTTGTGCCATCAGTGGAGCTCTCCAACTGGCCCCGCAAAAGTTTTGAATATATCGTTGACAATTAATACAACATTCTGACTCTTCTGTTCTCATCCCTTTAAGGGTCATTGTTACTCATCATAATAATAATAATTGTGTAATGCTGTAAACGGCTATTTCCTCTCAGATGGTTCTCACACCATGAACATTTATACGTTCAGGTGAGAATATCAAACTATGGCTGGGGACTTTTGTTTCTTCTGCCTCTTTTCTTAATTTATTCGCAATCTTTCAACTATCACTAACTTTAAAGGAAAGTAAAACATTTCCTACTGTCTGCTCCAGGTTTGTCTTTCTTTTATGTGCACTACTGATAATATGCTGTTGGTCCAATCTTAAACAAAGAGCTGTCAGGTTCAGCGTGCTGCCATCTTGCACTAGTGACGTCATTTGAAGCCAGAGTCTGCACATTAGCGATCTCTACCATATCGAGTTCCCACTGATGCACCCGACCAATCAGTAGCATGCAGCACTATAGATCAAGGTCAGAGCCGTCAGTGTTTGATGTGTACTTTGAGTTTTTAGTTTGACCCATATCCCATCTGCTAACATGGAGGTGGTGGGATTTATGACCTATACTGCAGCCAGCCACCAGGGGGCCATCGAGATATTTGGCTTCATTTTTGGGGAGTTGTCATGTCGTTCGTCTTGCTTAGTTAAGTAGTTAATTCAGTATATATATATATATATAGATAATATACAGTCTGTGTGTTTGACACTTTCATGTCAGGGCTGTAATAAAGACTGCAGCCACTAGGGGACGCTCAGTGGACTTTAGACTGCTTGTATTGTAACCTATAGTGTGACAGGTCTGATGTGTGTTTTTTGTCTTCAGGGTTGGTTCAGTCCCGGTCAAGTGTTCGTCCTGGATGAGTACTGCGCTCGGTACGGCGTTCGAGGCTGCCACCGTCACCTCAGCTACCTGAAGGATCTGATGGATTATTCAGAGAACAACGCGCTGGTCGACCCCACACTGCTGCACTACAGCTACGCCTTCTGCGCCTCCCACGTCCACGGAAACAGGTACGCCAGCCGACACCGACTCATTAAAATGAGTCCCTGGGATCACAGGGAAGCTTATCGTAACAATAGCTGGTGAAGTTCTTGCCCACCTCTGCCATAGCACAACACAGCAGCACATCAAGTGGGCCAAACCCTGTGACATCACAAATGGGATTGGAAGCTCTCTATCTATTGGATTTGAGAGAGAGTTGTTTATGTTTACTTATACTTTTGGACTGTTTTAGTCCACAGTAATAACATGTATGAATTTTGAAAATGGCTGTAATTCCCCTTTAAGTGAAAGTATGTCAGTATAATTAGGAAAATGTCCTTTAATATTAAAAGTAAGAGTACTCAATAAATAAAAAAGACCGCTGTAACTGCTGTACTGTTACATATTATAACATTTAAAATAAGTAAAAAGGAAAACAACACATCATCATCATATTTGAGAAGCTGGAATTTTTTTTTTTTTCATAGTTAAACCCTCACGGTGTTGTCAATTAATTTTCAGTCCATCAACTAATCAGCTTAAATTTGTAAAATAACTACAGCAGTCAGAAATTTAAAGCAGAATAAGAAGAAAAGACTCAAGTAAAGTAAAAGTACCTCAAATTGTACTCAAGCACATCACTTGTATGTACGATGTATGAAAGGTGAATAGTTTTTAAAATGGACAGAACAAACGTTAATGATGCTGCGCAGAACATCTGTTTGCTTAATTTTTTTTCATCCTCTAGTTGAAGGCTTTGGTTTTACTAAAAAGCCAAGTTAAGGATCATTAGAGAGTACCTGAATGTCTCGGAGCATCTTCAGCAGGGACCTTGTGCTGCATGTTGGCATCACCAAAAAGTCTTAGTAAAATAATAAGGTCATCACCGTCATTTAAAATCAAACTGCTTGTATATTAATAACAGATAATGTGTAGTGTTACACTTCACTGTTTCAAAAGGAATTACATCACATTAAGGAAGTAATAACACTATTTCATTGGATCTTAAGAAAACCTGTGAAACCAGAGCAATAAACCTTCACAATAAAATACCATGTTGAGATTTGCAGAATGGAGAAACGTTGTCTTTGTTTAACTTAATCTGCTGTAACATAACATTTCAAAACTGAACATATGTGTAATTACTTTACATTTCTCAGAACAGCTCTGTGAACAGACTGTAATCTGACCTTTCCATCTATTCTGTACATCTTTACTGAGCACAGATGCTCTTTTTCAGCCACACACACAGGCTGAATCCAAATATCCAAACTTCCACACATTACAGACTCGGTTTGTGGCACATAATCGTGAAGTCTGGACTGCTGAGCGCCGTCCAAAACCACATTTTCATCAAGTTGAAGCGAGAGGCCACAAGTGCACTTTCTGCAGAGTCCACTGTGGGCGCAGATTTCACCAGACCTTGTTTGGAAGAATTGACAGCAACATGGGTGTGAGGAAGCAGATGTGATAATAATAAAACAAAGTGAGTCACCAATAAGTTAACATTCAGAGCATGAATGTACCCTATGTCTGTGTGTCCTTGGAAACTATGATTTCCAGGGACAAAAATGAACTTCCTGCTAAATTTAGTATCAGATCTGTTAAGTTAAATACTTGGGAGGTGGATTACACGTTCAAGATCTCGCCATTAAACACATTCATGACAACGAAGTCCCGTCTCAGTAGGGTTGGGCGCTAAAAACTGGCAGACTCAGCCAACCTCCTTTTGCTGCTGGAGCTGCTCTCCTCTTGGTCACATCTACCGTGAAGCAGCTTGACTCTGTCATTTGACCCATGAATAACTGTCAGGTAACATTAGCCGTGTGATGCTAACAGTTAGCCCTGCCACTTGGTACATTACATGCACAGGTCATTTAATTGGACTACTGTCCTTGTTCTAGTGTACAAGCACGGGAGGGGAAATGATTTACTGACCGAAGTATGTCCAACTCTGCTACAGTAGGTGGAGATATGCCGCCTTTCAGCTTGTTAGTATTGGACCTTTTTCCTGTTGACCTATCACGTCACAGACCAAACAATGGACAAACAAGTTAGCTCCAGATAGCAAGCAGCTAACTGGTACTATGGTGGACAACTTTACAGCTCTGTACATTTCATCAAGCGAAAAACGCTCTGGATGTAGATGTCTCCATGTTGTTACTGGCTTCTTCTTCTGTTACGCATTTAATGCTTTTGACTTCTGGGTCAAAGGCCGGGGCGGAAACTGT
Source organism: Chaetodon striatus (assembly GCA_029783705.1). Taxonomy (NCBI): domain Eukaryota; kingdom Metazoa; phylum Chordata; class Actinopteri; order Chaetodontiformes; family Chaetodontidae; genus Chaetodon; species Chaetodon striatus. The sequence goes on from JAPZEB010000023.1 coordinate 33,945,065, forward strand.
GGCGCACACTTAGAGCGCCTCGGCCAGTTTGGGTCTGACTGACTGTATACAAACAATTCAACTCCCAGTCACATTACCTGGATGTGTTAGTCCGACTGAGAGATTCTGCTCAGTGTGATATCAGTCAGACTAACATGTTAACATAGATTTTTAAAGTCCGGTTTTAGTCGGACTGATACAATAAATCCATTTTCTCTAGTGTCACGTAAACGTACTGACTGTGTGTGTGTGTGCAGGCAGACTCACCAACTGTCCCCTGTGCAGAGCTCACACTCTGCAGCGGTATGTATTCGATGGAGTTGGCTACTCAGCATGCCAACAAATGATTCAAATGTATGACGATACTCAGCCATACTCTTCATGGCAGGAGAACCAAAATAATTATGTTTTGAAGTTTTCTTCAGTATCAAAGTAATCCAGTGATCAGCGCCTGTTCATCCATGAGACCAGTGTAAAGAAGAGCTGCTAATAGACAATGTGGCGTACTTTTATTGGTGACAGTCGGCCAAAGTGCAAAGAAATATAGCTTAAGTTGTGACAGGTGGGCAACAAGGAGGGGTTGGGCAGGCTCATTTTGTCTTGATTTTGTCTGAGTGGGGCCCACACGGCAGCTCAGCTTTGGTTTCAGGCCTGCGCTGAAGTGAACTGCCCAGATATGAGCAGCAGCAGTGTCTTTTAGCCACTTGTTGGCATCAGCGTCACTCCAGCAGTTCAGTTCTCCACTTCACTCCCCTGCTTGACTCCCCGGCTGGTAATTACTGATATCTGTGCTTTCTCTATTTGTCGACTCATTTAGTCAATTAGAAAGCGTAATGATTAGCTTCTCCAGGAAATCGCCAGATATAAATTGGTGGGGAGGGGTTACTGGAATTGGCTTTTTGTCAGTTGGAGCTCTCATTTGAATAATTGATGCCCATTCAGGGCTCCTGGAGCTGCCTGAGTGGGTGTGGATGGGAAAAAAGAGGTTTTGGATGGCTGGCAGACTCGGAGGTGGAAGAAAAACAAACTTAATTACAGAACTCGAGTTTTCCCTGGAGGGCTGCTCGAAGAGACAAAACTACGTCGGGAGGCAGAGAGGACAAAGAGAGACGCCACAGAATGATCACCAGGAGAGTACTTCACTAATACTTGAAGGCGATATATACAGAGTAGATCAGACTGTGCTTTTCTCAAGAAAACTGTAAATCTTTGTTTCATTTTATCCGTAACTCCTTTTTAAAAATTCAGTATCCTGTTAGCTCCACTTGTTTCTGTGTTATACGATGGATCACTCATTATGAAAAATTCTTTTCTTTTCCTGATGTTTAAAGTCACAGCGGGTTGTAAAAAGAGCAGTTTTTATGACCTCTTCTATCCTTACCCCTGATGTCCTGTGGCTGCAGCTCTGTCTGTTCTTCAGCAGAAGCATTTTATCATTGTTTAGAGTTGTTTTCATGTTTTAAAAGAGATTGAAAAAATATTTGCAGCACATTTCTGTCTGTACTGGCTTTAATGACTGAGCACATTCTTATCTTTATTCTGTATCTCTATTCACTGAAGAGTGAATATTAGCAGAGGAAAAACTAGCATTCCTCTCCTGATTCACAAACTTTGTCAAGGTAACAAACAACAAAGTCTAGCTTTAGCCAACAAATAAAAATAATTAATCCACTTTCGACCAGTTATACGAGGCTGGGATGTGGTAGCAGCAGGCTCAGTGCACCTTCACTTGCTCCTTTCGATGTTCACCACAGCGGTCCACTACAATGCCAGCTAATGTTACACCAGCACACTCCATTTGACCCTCACTTGTGAACATGACCCCAAAACACTTAAACTCGTTCATTTGGTTTAGCAACTAACTCTCAAACAGGAAGTAGGGACATGTCCATTGTGTTCCAAGAGACAACCATGACCTGAGACTTGGAGGTACTGACTCTCATGTGTGCTGAAGGTCACAGTCTGATGAAGCCAACAGAATCACATCTTCTGCAAAGAGCAGAGAGGTGATTCTGAGGTCTCTGAAGCAAACTGGACATTGTCCTCCCTCAGCTGCACACTGAGATCCTGTCCATAAAAACTGCAACTCCAGTCAGTGACAAGAGACAACTCCAGCATAGGTCAGCACCTGCTGAAGATGTGTGGTACTTCCTGCTGAGAATACAGACACAGCTCTCAACCCGATTACATAAAGACCAGATAGCTCGTAGTAAGGCTGCAGAATATTGAGGAAAACTGACATTGCAATTCTTTTTTCTGTAGTTTATGTTGCGGTATGAAGAAATACATGAATTTTCACCAGATGACTTGAATTTTGGAAGAAAATAATAATTCTAGCATCAAATGAAAATCAAATCAAGTTTATTTATATAGCATATTTTAAAGCTATCGCAGTCGACCAAACTGCTGTAAAAATGCTTTTGGAAAATGTTTAATCTGAAGACTTTTCCGAGGCAGCACAGGGTGAAATTAGGTAATACAGCGGTTGACTCACCATGACACTGTTGTATTCGTCTTATACTCTCTGTTGATCCAGGCTAAAGTCTAACATGTCACATCACTAACGCTTGTTGCTAACTCTGGTATAACTTGGCCCCCTTATGTTTCTCCTCTCCTGTTCCTCACTCATTTTCAGGTTGTGGTCGACGACTAGCAGGGTGTGCTTTGGTTGTTTATCCGACTGACTTGGGCGTAGCACCAAACTTTGCATAAGCAGTGTCTGTGGGCCCTTTGCCCTTCCTGTCTTGATCCACGTCTCTTGCATGCAGCTTTTAAATTTTATTTAAAATTTACTTTATGTTTTTCCTTTCCTTTCCTTTCTGTCTCTTTTCTTTTTTGTAACCCTGATTTCCCTCTCTCCACTCACTCACTTGGCCCTAGCTGCATTTGTAGATGAATCCCAGTGCAGGAGCGGACGAAACCATTTTGCACCTGAAAGGGATGAGAGAGGCCTCAGAGAGCTTCAACTATTTTTTTAAACAAAGTGCAGTCTTTCAACAGATTTTTTCAGGCAATTTTGATTAAGTTAAGGCTCTAATTACTTAGAAATAAAAAATTGCAAACAAAACCAAACTTTTCACTTCAGGCTTTTCATGGCCCCCCCTCATATTAAGGCCCTGAGTAATCAGTCCCACTTTTCCGCCCAATACGACGCCCCTTGACAGAATTCTCTAGTAGATTATCGTTTGTGTTAACGTTCCCTTTTAAGCCTTGCCGCTGCAAACCGTAGTCTGGTGACCTTTGGTTTCTTTAGGCTAACTCAGTTAGCATTAGCCTAGCTCGCAGCTGGTAGCTAGGTCTTACAGTCTGGCAGCACTGTGGTGAAGAATAGTTGGGAGATGTTGTGGTAACGTTGCATTAACCAGATGCTTCGACTAATTCATTCAAGGTGGTTTGATGCACAGTTTATTCAGATTTTTTTAAAAACTGCATTTGTGTCTCCAGGCGGTGTATTCTCTCCTCCTCCAAAGTGTAACTGTGGAAGAATCCACTCACGGTGTTTGTCTCCTGTGACATTAGCAGCTGAAATTACACTGTAATGTAAACAGCAGTGTATTAAATTGTGTGTGAGTTTATCCAGATATGAGACACTTTACATGATTAGCATGGGGCCATTAAAACCTGCTGTGTTCATCATTAACTCTTTCGTGCTGCAGGATGTGATGAAACAATTAATGACACTTTGACTCGTCTTGTTCTGGTCTGTGTGGGACTGATGAGACGGGTGCGTTTGAACCGGGATCAGGGTTAAAGGAGCATTACCAGAGCCGGGGGGGTCCGCGCGCCTCCCTCTCACCTGTCACGTCCGATCTCCTCCTCGCCGAGCCATCCACACCGCACCGACACGGGATGTGACAGGAGCTTTTACCTCCCCCAACCCTTCACACAACAACCCCCCGTCTTCAGAGAGGTGATGAGGAAGGAGGAAGGCGACACACATGATCACCTGCCACTCAGCTTAATCTCCTTTCCACACCTCTTAAGGTGAAGTGGCGTCCACACCCGGTACCCTGCCACGCCGCTCGAAGAGCTCGACTCATGACGAGTCTTGTCAACTGACATCAGAACCAAACAGCCGGAGGGTTTGGTGGATCCCGCAGGCGGATACGTTTACACTTGAGCCACATCGACTGTAAACACACAAACCTGAGTCTGCAGAGTCCCCCTTGGCCCCCCCTCGCCTTCCCCTCGGCCCCGGAGCGCCGCTGACAGCAGCCTCGCCTCCAACGCGCTCGCTTCATTTAGCAGCAACAATGTGTCTGAACCCCGACAAGCTGTCGCATCGCTCCCCACTCCGCCGTGTGAGCCCAAGCATGAACGCACATCTGACTGGATTTAATGGCACAGCGAGGAGAGCTACCAAACCAAACACCAACACTGTGCCGTGTTTTTACGCGCTCGCTGCGTTTTGCGTCTGGCTTCCTGCCAACTCGTTCCTCGTCCGATTAGTTTTCTTTCGTAATTCGATTCAGAGGAAGTGGAGGGTGTGAGTGACATTTGGGGGAAGATTGAGTTTCACATATCGTTTGAAAGCTCTTGATGAGCTCTTTGTGACGATCAGAGAAAAAATAATTCAGCCTCCAACACGCTGAATTGATTTGAGTAACCACCTTCAACACATAAGAAAGAGATTTCTCTCTGCTTTTGTGTTCACTTCTCTTCTTTCTGAAGTTTTCATAGAAACGCAGTAGAAAGTGAGGACTGAAAGAAAAGTCTGTGTTCATGTGCGACCTTATCGATCAGAGAAACGACCTCTCCAGTCAGTCATTTTACATCTGATTCTCAGGCAAAGGGATGTCTTTTTAAATTAATCAATACTTTTTCTGCTGTAATAAAAAAGATGGTGAATAAGAATTATAATCTGGCTGTGCTGTGACCCACAACTGTGCAGGTTGATCCTGTAAACCAGCACCTTCAGACAACATGCCTTTTCTCTTTTTGGACTTGAAGTTTCCCAGCAGCACTTGAACAAAATGACGGTCACCCCTGAGGACATTATGATCACAAGGGAAACTCTGCTTTTGGAGACATGTAGATGTAAAGAGAGGACCTGATGTCAGAGGTTAAAGTCTAAATTGTGTTAGGTGATTTTTTTTAGGTGCTTGTTTGTGTGTAACTCTTGACTTTTAATGTGAAAATCAGTTCTCTGGAAAAATAAAAAAACTCCGACGGTTGGAAAAACTTTGATTTAATCAAAGACCCAGTCTAAATAGAGAGTAACCTGCACACAGAATAAACTGCTAAATGAAAATTCTCATCAGAAATTCTCAACATTGTCAACATGTATACATTTTAGAGCTGAAACAATTAGCTAATTAGCTAGCTAGCAATTAGTTAGTTTGATTCGATAGACAGAAGAATGTATCAGCAGCTGCTTTGATAACCGATTAATCATTGAATCACTTTTCAAACAAAAGAGCTAAACATTTTCCACCTCTCAGCTTCTGGCTTCAAACTCTTATTTAAGACTTGGGGAATCAATTTAGGTAGACAATCCTTTTTAATGATGCCAAGGATGAATAACGACATACAAAAAACAAAAGGCAAAGCTAGAATAAGTTCAAATCAACAAACAATTGATATGCAAACCAGTTTAAAGAGAATTAAAGTCATACAAAACAACAAGCAGTAACAATGTGCAATATCTAAAAATTAAAACACATGATAATAAACCAGATATGAGGTAGATGTGTCACTGAAACCTTTTTCAGTTAATTAAAACAAGATGTGAAATAAGGCATCTAAACAGCCGCAACGACGCCAAAGAGTCCAAGTTTAATGCCATGTGTAGATTTGCTGTTTTTCATGACAAAGTATTTCAGGGTCTTGGACTGTTGGTCCGTCAAAACAACGTCTGAGGACGCCATCTTGGACTCACAAAGCAAATAATTAGGAAGATATTAAGGGATGCACCAATTTATCAGCCATCTGTATCAGACAGTTTTTTGTTGACTGCCATCAGCCTATCAGCATTCATTCACCGATGGCAGTGGCCGATATTTTCTCGTGTGTTATATCAGTTTTGCACAGGCTAAAGCAGAGCTCAGGCGGAAAGGACGCAGTTAACACATCGACACATCAGGGAACGCACCTAGTTGTTTTCCTGACAGTGTAAGTGACGTGGGTGTGTGAGAAGGAATAAAACAGTCCGACATGCTCTGGGTTTTCCTCATGACTTCAGTGAAGTCCAAACACAGATCAGTCGGCCATTACACCTGCTCGATCCCCTGCCTGCTGCACTCTCTATTCCTCCTGTCTCTTTTTTTTCCTAACCACAAAAACTACCAGCTGTCTGAACAGCGTCAACTAGTGGACAGACCTGACATCAGAACATCTTAACATTGCTATAAACACTGAGTGTGTCAAAAGAAGATGGTGCATCTAAAATCAGAGGTTCACTAAACCTTATTTTGTACTATAATGTTTACATCACACACACTCTTACAGTAGTACTACACTGTGAGCAACAAATCCATGGTGACATCAGCAGGAGGAGAGCTAGTTAACGTTAGCTGTTAGCAGCCGGAGGCAAGACCCAACAGCTAATGGAGGTTGCACTGAGTTACACGATGATGCGTTCAAACCAGTGGCGGCTGCTGGTCTTTCAAACAGGAGAAGCTCACTTTAAGTTTACATCATAAACTTTGTCATATTGTAGCGAGGCAGTAACTTAGAACAGGAACATTTCACTGAAGCCGTTCTTCAGCCACGCTCATGCCACAGAGCCACAGCCAAACACACCTCAAAGAGTTTCAAAACGTGCACAAATAAGGAAGACGTGAGCGCAGAGTACGGACACAAAGCTTCATCTGTCTCTGTCTCCGCATCGTGACATTGAGCATAAGTGAGGCCTTTGCCATCCGCAGTGTGTGCTGTGTTATAGCTTTGCAATAATGAAGACAGAGAACAATTAGATACGAAAAAGGACACAGAATGATCCCAGTGCTTGAAATCCCTCTAAGTTTGATGCTGAGCCCCGAATGTTCACAGCGTCTGACTCCTCCCCTGCTGAGTCTGCGCTGTGTAACAAAATTTAAAGGAATAGTTTGACTTATTTTTAGTTTTGACAATTTGGCTTATTTGGCTATCAGTTTAATGAGGAAATTGAATAAATACTGCTAGTTGCTTTCGGACTCAAGGAAGTTGTTGCGCACGGCCAGAAAATTTGCCGGCATGCAACCCCTCCATACGAGGGTGTAGGCAGGGTGTTCTCCGCCAGAGAAATTTCAGCATAAAACATTTAATTTTCTGCATTCTGGTGAATATTTCTGCATCAAATTATGGTGTAATTTAACTTTGACAAAATAAAAAAGGCCTCTGCTACTTGTTTTTACTGGGGGGGGGCAAATGTATGTTGTGTTCCCTCTGAAATTCATGTCTATGCCTCCATTTAACCGTGAATTGTATGAATTAAAGATATACTGTGTTCATTACTGAGCACTGACGCTGAGAGGAAGACTTGAATTTATGGCACAAAGGACGAGACACAGAGACCGAGTGTGAGGGGACGGTTTAAACAAAAAGAAGACGTCAAACTGGTCGATAATCTCAATGGCAGATACGCACACACACAAATGTGCACCCGAACATGAGCACGCTCTCAGATTCGCCCGCTGAATGGTAATGCTCTGGTAATGAGTGTAAGCTGGACTACACCCATGTGAGGGGTTAGCGGGTGCAGCCGGGCCGGCGAAGCCAGGACTGACCAGCCGACTGTGTGTTTCAGAAATGTTGCACAGATGTTTGCAGTCATGCACGTCTGCTGTTTAATAGTTTCCTTGGCATTTTACAGCGATTATAAATGAGAGAAATGGGACACAGAGTTGCGTCACACAGGCTCGTATCAGTTTCGGTGTCACTCCTTTTCTTTTTCTTTCATTCATTCACACACACACACACACACAGATGAACGAGGAGACACAATCCCTCCTCAGCTCTCCACCTTATTCCTCCTTAATCATGCTCTCCTGCACCTCCATCTTTTATCCTCTTTACTTCTCCCCCTTCAGCTCAATTAGTCTCTTTTCCACCCTGCTCCACTGATCCCTCTTTAAACTGATTTCACTCTTGTTCCCTCCCTCCGTCCGTATCCGGTTCCCTGCCTCATGACTCATAGAGGATATTTTTCAGTGTCACAATCAGTCATAAACGTGGGTAAATATAGATGGGAAACCTTTAAGACGTACTACGTGTGAGTGAGCACATATCACGGCTGACTTCACTGCGGACAGCCGTCAGGGAGTGGTTTTTTGCCGAGTCGTGGTTTTTGCTTGGTTTACACGTCAGCAGTGTGGAGTGATTTACCTGTCTGGGAGCACGTCGCCTGCCTCAGGTCTAATCACGCCTGCTCTCATTCATTCATACTTTCTCTCCATCCCTCTGCTTCTGCTGTGAGCCCTTAAATCTGAATTAATCCTGTGTCTGTTTGCACCACAGATCCTTCTTATACTTCTCAAGAGACGTTGCATCAATTCTTTGTATGTTTGGATTTGAACACGACATTAGAAAAAAATCATGTTCACTGTGACTCCTCTTTATTGGAGAGGAAAAAAACAGCAAAACCTGTCATGACCCTCGCGGTGAGACAAAGCTGGGGTGTGGCGCGTTATGCAACACGCCGACTGATATGGGAAACAGGTTGATCAATAAAGTAATAGGTAACAGAGCAAATGAACACTTGGTTATTTTCCATTTTTTTTGTCATGTCTTTTTAAGCTGCACTCACCAATATTTTTATATCAATAGATTAAATGATTTAACGTAGTGAAAGATATAATTTTAAGTCAAACCAATGGAGACGTGCCGCCCTACAGTTCCCCCGTCTTCACAGACGGTTTGAACATGTCTCAGCCGCCCACTACATGACCTGAAGAGCACTGACAAACACACAGACACACTTAGCAACCAGCTGATGAGCACAGTGGGGCATTGATTAGTCAAAGACACAGTCATTTTTCTCAAGTGCTGGTGGAGGGGAAAACTGAGCTAAAAGGAAAATAAATATTGGACTCTCACTGACTCCACAAACACAGCTTCAAATGAATGCTGACTTTGCTGAGTGTGTAAATTTGCAAATGTTTGCCGACAAGTTTGACGTCTCATCCCATTTTTGTTGACCACAAGTGGCCAACAAGTCCTCCAACCCAGAAGCCACCGCTCCACATAGGTCATATTTTCCTGCCCTTTAATGTGACTCACTGGAGCGTCTCCGAAATTAGTGTCTCCACCCTTGGACAACAGAATAACTCCATGTCACCGTTAACTGGCGCAGTTTTAAACACATGGTTTAAGTGTTGAAACGGTCGCAGTTGCACTAAAACGTCTTGGTTAGGTTTAGGAAAAAATTTCATGGTTTGGCTTAAAATAAGTAGGTTATGTGACTTATATCTCACATGACGCACGTCACATGTCATATATTACATACGTCACATACGTCTCGTGGTAGACACACGACAATATGGTATGTTATGTTCTCAAAAAATCGGCTGACATGCAGTGGTTAGTGTTGCTGTCTAACAGCAAGAGGGTTCATCGTTTGAACCTGGGGGGGGGGCCCTCTGTGCAGAGTTTATAAGCCATGTGTCAGTGTGCATTTTCTCCAGGTACTCCAGCTTCCTCCCACAGTCCAAAGACATGCAGGTTAATTGATGACTCTAAATTGTCCGTAGGTGTGAATGT
>JAPZEB010000023.1:33954821-33967229 GCA_029783705.1 Chaetodon striatus
GCAAGTGTGTGTTCCACCAATCAGCGTTCTTCAGCACACAGCCCCGCCCCTCAAGAATTCTGGGGAATCTGAAAAGTGCTACCTCCCTACTAGGTACTTTTTTCAGGGAAAGTTTGGGGTTGAGGGAAAGTTTTTTTCCCTGGGTAATTTAGGTGGAAACACGCCAAGGTTTTTTAAAATCCCGGGTAAATGAAAAAAGTTCCTGCGGTGGAAAAAGGAACTATTCAGTAGACTCTCTTTAATAACCAACTCACCAGAGAAAGACAGAGAGCACATGTTGAGGTTTATCTGGATATTGTGCAGTGCGGTGTAATGGATCTGTGCACTTCCTTCACCAGTGCGCTGGAGCTGTCCCCAACAGGTGGACTGTTTTGTACTGTTACAAATGTCACCATAAAGTAATGTGTTTAACAAATGACTCAGCAGTAGGTGATTCTTGTTCTGACACTTGATGGACGACAGCGTCAGTGTGTTGAGCTACTTTTGCTGAGTAGTTGTATCGCAGCTGCTCAATACAAGTGTCGTGTTGTTGGAGATTAACTGTCAGTGAGGAATAGCTTGTTTATTTACAGCTACCGTGCCAATATTTTCTTGTGTTTTTACAGCATATAACAAGGTACCAGGTATTTTGTGTCTGTACTGACTGTACGCAGCACATCATCTCATCTTTATTTTGTACTTGTATGTATCATAAGGGATGGTGCTCTCCTGTGTGCGATGTTACGGAGCTCTTCAGGACTACCTAACTACACGTACTGATCCATTTTAGTGCATGTGCAGTATAAACTGGAAATGTGCAATACTCAAAATGTGGAATACTTTCTGAATAACCTGGTGGAGTTTATATTCCTTCATTTATTATACTTTTTATACCTGGTTGTGTTCCTGTGTACCCAGACTGAGTGCAGGTGTACAATGTAAATGGCTAATGAAGTTATCCTATCTCTTATCTGTTTCCTGAATATTGAATATTAGCAGAGGGAACAGTAGCAGTCCCTTTCTTGTTTTATACCTTGAGCCTGTGATCTGTAGCTCAGAGGTGAAGCTCAGTGTCAGCTGACTTGTGTCCTGTGTGTCCCTCTTCTGTCTCGTCAGGCCTGATGGGATGGGGACAGTGACAGTGGAGGAGAAGGACAACTTTGAGGCCATCAGGAGTCGCCTCATGGCTCTGCTGGAGAACCAGATCACACATTTTAGGTAAGACCACATTTAAGCTTTCAACACCTTCTCTTCAGATTCAGAAAACAGACAAATTATTATGCAAACCAGTGGTTGGAATGATTTCTGTGCTGTATAAAATACAACTGGTAGACCTCTAGAAGTTCAACCACACCTACAGAAAACATTTTTCCAGTTTTATCTATTCGTGCAGATAGTTGATCTAAACATGCAAATTATTTGGATTTTATTGTTTTAATACAGGCTCTGAGAAACACTGTATTTCTCCACCTGAATATAACGGAGGTGATGGGATTGAGTGCGAGCTGCTCAGAGTATTCTGGTTATAATCAAGTTTTTGGATTATGTTTCTGCACATGTAAACATCATAACTCTGCAGCAGAAAACTGGACCAACTGCAGAGTAGTCATGTAAACTTAAAATTAGGATACTTAACTTAATATTCATGTTTATTTATTTTATCAGTGTCATTGTCAGAGATAATGCTCATTAACAGAAATAGAGATGAGCCAATAACAGTCGTAACTCTAGATAAGATCTTTATCTTTCAGTGGATTAATTCATCTGCTCCAGTAAAACATTTTTACCGTCTACTTTTATTTTTTACACTGTTATTATTAATAAGGAAAAGACAAATTACCGTCCAAAATCGGCTCTTGGTCAAGCACAAAGGAGGACAAAGTGTAATGCCACTTTGCCCTTTCCTTAAAAGATAGTTCAGGCTTTTCATAGTCAGTGTAGATGATATAGATGTCAGTCAGTCTGTGTGTATACAGTTTAGAGAAGCAGGCTGGGGTCGGACATAGACGCTAAGCAGCTACTGCTGTGGATGGGGGCAGCAACAAAACATATTTTAGCCACCTAAATAAAGTTCCCACTAAAAACACTATATCAGTTTAAGTGTACTCTACATTGAGAGTATTTTCAGAGGTTTTCCTTGCTGTTAGATAGCCTGCTCTAACGGGGGAAGCCATTAACGGCTTCAGTTCCCCATCTATGCTCTCGCCAAAGCCACCAGACTCCATTGATAAAAACTGTAATTTTAGCTCACTTAACTCGGGTGCTGCTCGTCTACCACTGCTTCAATCAGTTAGTTAGTTTTATTGTGAGACTGTGGTGAATCTGAACTAAACCTTTTTAAAGCCAAAGTCATACAATAACATGAAACAATAACTCTTGGAGGCAGAGGTAGACCTTGACGTAGACAACTATGTTAAATTACTGATTTTCTCAAAGGAGTCTGGCTTAGAAGAGAGCGATATCACAGCCGCTCGAAATTGTTGTCGGACATGAAAGAAAAGCAGCGAAAATATTCTCTATATAACATTCATTTAAACTGATACTAATTTTTTTAGGTGGCTAAAATACATGTTGTTGCTGACCCCTCCATCAGCAGCAGATTGTTTGGCTTTAGTGTCAGTCTCCAGTCTGCTTCTCCAAACTGGGGGCAGGCCGACTGGTGTCTACTGTATGTAATAAACTGTCTCTAAATAAGTACCTAATACACCCCATGTCAAAAAAAGAACAATCCCTTTAAGGTCTGCTACAAGAGGGACAAGTGAAAATATGTTTGTATTGTTTGTTTTTGTTGTTTGTGATTTGGACTAACTGACCCGTTAAACACAGAGTGATGAATTTGTTCTGCTTTACCTCATAAAGATAAATAACTTTGACTGTTCAAGATTACACAACTCAAGCAACTTCTAAATCTGCTAGCAGGTTGTCTTATAGTAATGAATGAGAGACAATCTTAACTCGTCTTAACCTCTTGAAGACGTTTGCTAAACGCTCGGCTGTGATCTGAAGTGAAGTGATTTGAAGGAAATCAAAACATGTAAAACCAGCGGTATGCTCCTTTAACTCCATCATAATGAACTCAGGCAGTCTGGGTATTTTTAGCCCCATCAGCAGCAGCACACAACAGGTGCAGGACATGCGTCGTCGACGGTGGCTGATGAGACCTCCCTGCATCTGCGTGCTGCTATTCAGCGCCGCTGCCGCCGTGTGAACACATTGTGAGCGCGGTGTGAAAGCGGCAGCCCCAAGACCTTGAGCAACACTCGTCTGAATGGACCTGTGCCATTAACTGTCCCGAAGCCCGGCTCTTTAAACCCTTCACGCCTGAGAGGGGCCCTCCATCTGGCCCCGGAGAGGAGAGGAGGGGCTGGTCAGGGCCGAGTGTGTGTGCCGGGGGGGGTTGATCGGCGGGAGTCATTACTAACTCACCTCAACAAGAGGCTAATGCTGGTAAACAATGGCTGGAACAATGCTGGGATTATGCTAATGTCCTCCAGACAAGGAGCAGGATTTCCACAGTTTAGTTTAGATTAAAGCTGAGCTCAGCCACTAAAGATTCATTTAAGGTTATAAATTTAAACTGCAGCTGCTCCTCTTCACTGCCTCTCAGGATTATTATTCTTTCAAACACAGAAAGCAGATTATCTAAAGATGACCTCATTACCGTTATCATTAACAAGTCATTATTTTTCTTTGGTTTACTGGGCAACAGTCAACTCTGTTGTAAGTAAAGATGAATCGAGAGGAACACGTTTGTTTATTCTGCTGTCATGAGCACCACATGGGTCCTAAAACACTAAATATATACACAACACGGCCAAAAGTATGTGGACACCTGAGCAGTGCCACCAGATGTTTGAACCTGCTGCAGAAATGACCTCCCTTTCAACCACAGGAACACCAGCACTGATGTTGGCTGATCAGGTCCAGCTCTCAGTCAGTGTTATGTTCATTTTAAAGGTGTAGGACGGGGTCGAGATGAGGGCTCCTAGCAGATGAAGCAAGTTCTTTCCAAGCGACAACCTCCAACTTACAAGTGCCAAAAACTACAGTTCCTCGTTCTGCAGAGTTCGCGCTATAGGGCTGCTACGAAGTCCCTCCTTCATGCCGTCCTCGCATTTTTAGACAGAACAAAACAATGGCTGTATCATGCCGCTCCAGTGTGTGATTTTAGACAGCATGCCGGCATCGTGGAAGCAAAAGATGTGACCTCTAGTGTGACATGTAACATACATGTTGGCAGTGCTTTATCAACAATAACAAAGGCGTAACGTGGCGATAACAATCATTATTAATCTCTGTTGTACGACGGCTGCTCTCGTCCTCTGCTGGAGGGTATGGAGCTCCTGCACCTCATTGTCTCCCCAGTTTGTGAACATTTTCAGCCACTGTTCCTCTTCTTTGAGTTAGCTGCTAACTGCTGCTGGCTGCTTTTTAAATCTCCCGTGGTGGTTCGCACACATAATATGTCATCAAAAGGTCACACCTGCCCCGACCATCTTCTCTTCCTGCTGGCTGTCCCTTTTACCCAGACATCATTTCAGCGCTGTTGATACCTCGGCTACCAAGTTAAAGGCGAGACAACTCTGTCTTAATTCCACGATCATTCCTTTTATAAAAAATGGAAATAAAGGCGGCATTACACCAAGATATACCTGCCATGAACAGGCAGTGTCCTCATTTTCGCTCCAAATATCCAAGGTGATGATGGCCAAACCATTTCTTATTGGAGCTTGCACCCTGTTGCCCCTCAGTTAGAGGATCACTAATGTCCAGAGAGACTGTTCAGCAATGTGACTGTTGTCTGTGACGAGCAAAGGTAGCCATGTTCTTCAAAACCTCTGAGAGAGGAGAATAGTGGGGATGGATGGGTCGGCAAAGTGTCTGCGACTCAGTAGGCTGACGTTTCTTACCAACAGACTTCGTACATTTATTTGAACCATCTTTCCATAACCTCAGTCTCAGAGCCCATCGGCTATTGGTCTGACAGGGAGTTAGCCTCTGGGTGCAACAGCACATGTTTTTGGATTTCCAGTGTGGCCAGCAGATATCTAGAAATGGGATACCTGGAACAGCACTTCCTCTTACATGTAACGGTCATGGTTTACAGTTCATTTGCAACTTGAGACAGGTCCTGACAACATTACAGCAAATCTCTTTAAGCATATCTGCGTTTTAATGCAAATAAATTCATAGGAATTAATTTTTTCATAACAATGTGTTCAGCTCCTTTTGCACTTCACACAGACTGTTTATGTCTCAAAGGTGATCGATCAATACCACCCGCACCACAAATGGAAACCAGAACGCTTCGGATACCAAAATCTTGTCCTGTTGCCTACAGATTCTGTGTAAATGTGCAGATATCTGTTTATAGAGATATTCCTAACCTGAATAAGTTAATGTCCTTCTCACTTAGGATTGTTATTAACAAAGTAATTGACATTGAACTGTGAAAATCATCACTTTATGGTCCCACCTGTTCAGCAGTGCCGCCTACCTGATGAAAAGCAAAGGTGATAAATCAGTTACAACATTTGTCCTTCTGTCCACACACATGCTCCCTCTCTCAATTTATTTCAGTCCTAACAAACTTTACTGGTATGAATGTGGATGTGAAACACCAACACCCAGAGTCAACTGATGCACCTTGACCCGTTCCAAACCTGTCACCCTGACATCACATCACTTTTCATCAACACACTGAGGAAACATTTTTGACATTTATGTGCAGAACTTTCACTAAAAGTAAAACAGTATCTGCTGATAGCAACTAAAGCATCATTAAAGTTGTTATGTTTAAACACTGTGTGAAGGAAAGATCACAGTCTTGGTTAAATACAATTAGACTGGATGTTCTGACTCTCATTAGCATTTCACTGAAACCATGAGCTTTCTCTAACCTCTTGCTTTTTTTGTTTAAACTCACTGAGCACAATCCTGGTTGCAAATCATGTTTCTCTCAGAATCTATTAGGCAAAAACAAAATAGTAGAATTTAATAGCTGGTGGAGACAAGGTTGCCCATTCAAAGAGACCGGCAACCCAGCTTTGACCCATGTCACTGTTTCACTCTCAAAGTCTCATTACTAATTTTGTGTCTGAAAAGGGCTTCAATCAGATATGCAGCTGAAAAAACACTCCAGTTACTTAAATAATGTGCAGCAAATGAAATCCAAACTATTGTGAAGCTGTTCTTTTACTCAATGGCCGACTGAAATGATTTATTTTTTATTTTGCTTTTAAGTTTTATGAACAAAATTTTAAAAAATCTTTATTTTTTCGGACTTTTAGTTTAATCTGATTTCATAAGTACCAGGTATTAATTCATGAATCTATGTGCTGTGACTGTTCATATAACACATATTTCTGTCAGCTCCTTTCAAACACTTGAAAACATTCGTCAAAAACAATTCAGGCCTTTTCAACACTTTCTGCTCTTTCACCGACTTCCTTTTTTCCACGGAAATGAACATCACAAACTCGTGACTTTACCTGAAGTATGAGCAGAGTCTTCAAAGTCCTGCTCGTTAATCTTTTTTTATATATATATATTTAGTTTTTTTTGTTCAGTCGTATCAATGTGAAGGAACAGAACATCTGCCTGAAGGTTTTGTCCAATAAATGGCTGACCTGTGTGACCGCGTGCCTTTGTTTATTTAGTTCTGTTCACTTGTCAATTAGCAACGTGAAACCCCGGTGAACCGCCTCGTCTGCGCTCAGACGGAGCTGGAGGTGAGAAAAGCTTCCTTCATCAGTGTAATTAGATGAAAGGAGGCAGCCATCTGTTGACGCTCACTGATGTCTTGCTGCCGCTGCTTCCATCTTCCTATTCTTCTTCTTCTTATTATTATATTCTTTTTCTCTCCACACAGTTGTCCTTGAGTTTGTTTCTAAATGTGATGACCGCCCACGTTTTACATCTGCAGGTACTGCTTTCCCTTTGGACGACCAGATGGGGCCCTGAAGGCAACGCTCTCCCTGCAGGAACGGGTACACATTAAATACACGTTTCAATACTTCTGCATGTCAGATACACATTAACGCTCTTCCTGTCAGGTGTTCAGATTGGTGGAAAATGTTTATGTGTCCAGAGCAGGAAGGCTCTGGGTTCATATTTATCAGGTGTCTTTGGATCATGCTGAAAGTGAATCTCAGAGTTACTTATAAAGGTCTCTACATTTACTCTCAGAAAGAGGGCACATTATTCTGAAGAGAGAGAGTGACGTCGCTGTTTTATGAAACTCATGAAATAAAAATTATGAACATATTGAGGTCTATGTTAAACAAATGAACATTAAGAAATGCAGAAAATAGCTTCTCTTTTTTTGTTTTATCTATAAAAGTCAGTAATAGGTCATGTGTGTAATAATATGATGCAAAAAACATAATAAATAGTTGAAATCTTATGATGACACTCACCAATAATTAGTTTGCATGTATGCATTGATCAACAACCCCAGAATAAATGTTGGCTTTCTACATTTGTGCAAACGACACATCTGTTACATTTATATGTTACTGTGTTGAGGACATGTTGAAACTTTATGTTTCAGCAACACTATGTTTGTTATGTGGTTACAGTCACGCTGGAAATGCTACAAAGTCTCGCTAAAAAACAACCAGTTAGTTGGTCGTAAATGTTGGTCTGCAGCTTGGCAGTTGTCTCAGCGAAGTGTCCCACCATCCACCAACCCAATTTCGTTGCATTTCATTCTCTGTATTAAATATATCTGAATAGAATAAGGTGCAAGTGCAAATAATAAATATAAATTATTATATGATGTGTGATGCAGTATATTAAAACTTGGGGGTGATCTCTAGCTCAATATGTAGAGCGTGCGCCTGATTGGAGGCAAAGTCCTTAGCGGCCCCGGCCTGGTTTTGACTTCAGCCTGTGGCCCTTTGCTGTGTGTTATCATTAATTCTTTCACCTCCCTGTCCTGTCACTCTCTCGCAGTTCTGTAATAAGATCTGTAAAAAGCCCTAAAAGTAATTCTTAAAGAAAATGTATTAAAGTAAATCTTGCAGGCAGACATTTTGATTCAGCTGAGTGTCAGCCCCTCTGATCACAGTGTTTTCCAAACCTTTTATCAGCACCACATCCTGGATTTGTTGTGAAAGAACTCATT
The DNA here is from genome assembly GCA_029783705.1 of Chaetodon striatus. Lineage (NCBI taxonomy): Eukaryota > Metazoa > Chordata > Actinopteri > Chaetodontiformes > Chaetodontidae > Chaetodon > Chaetodon striatus. The sequence continues at coordinate 33,962,929 of JAPZEB010000023.1, forward strand.
ATGCATGATGGATAATAATGATAATAATTGTCCAGGTCTTTGAGGTCCCTCCTGTCAGTTTAGTTGCAAACATTTATACTGGTGACCTCACATAAATCCCAGCACAACTCCAACCTGAGCACATGTAATGAGAAAGTGAAAACACCTCTGTGGGTGTGGACTTTATGATAATGCATCATATTTACTGTCAGTATAATATCTCCCTTTGTTTTGTAGCAGAGTATAAAGTATGTGACATGATGTTGAGGATCTGGGTTCATGTGTAGAGGGCGCTCCATTTTGTATCCCACACAGGATCCATATAAGTTATTTCATTTCAAGCTGATAGAGATCAAACATGAATGTGCTGTTGCATCTCTACCCGACCACCATCTCCTGCAGCTCCCAACCAGTTGGTACATCTCTGGAGCTCCCAGAGAAAAGAGTGAAGTTTGGAGAGCTGATCACATGTTTATACTCCAGGAACTAAAGTAGCACCAGTCTTGTGTCAGTGGAAATATTTGGCCAGTCAGAAGTGATTTCCTGCTCCTGAGACACCTGATAACTTTGGGCTTAGAAGAGAATCAGCTTTCTGTTCTGTGTCACTGAGTTGCCTGAACCTGGCTGGGATGATGGCTGTTGTTTGTGTCGTCTCAGGTTTTGATGAAGGACATCACCACGCCTGTTCCTCCAGAGGAGATGAAGAAACTGGTGCAGAAGTGTCTGGAGAACGCAGCTCGAATCAACTACGGTCAGCTGATCGAGTACGCTCAGATCAAGGGTGAGAGTTTATAGATTTACTGTTAATCATTCAGATATCACTCCAGTTCTCTGAAGACATGACTCCACGTCAGTCGGTCAGTGTTTTAGTCGTCTGCTGATAAAGAAAAATACCAGGGAATGAAACAACACATTTTCTGAACAGACGTAATGAAGGATGCTGGAATCTGTAACCACAACGTCCCTGTGATTGAGTCCAGACGAAGGACTCAGTCCCCTGTTTGACATGGGGGGGGGGGGCTAGAGGAAAAAATATGGGATCATTAAAGTGTAAAGGGTTCAGCAGAGTCTGCAGCAAACAGTATGATTCCATGAGGCAGCAAACAGTCAGCTGAGGATTGTGGGAAATGTAGTCATTTGTATTGACTGAGGGTTTTTAAGGCCTGTTGGTCCAGGGCTATGATCCTCGCTTAGGGTGCCAGAGGTCCCGGGGTTAAGTCCCGGATGAGCCCTGGCTTTTAAACTCATAGGATTCAAGATCACAAAAGCCAGGGCACACCGTACATGGTACACACTAACAGCCAACAGTCAGCTGTAGGATTCAACTGGGCGGCAGTAGCTCAGTTCATAGGGCCTTGGAATGGGAAGCAAAGGGTTTGCAGGTTAAGGTCCCCATCAGGACCAAATATGGAGGGTGGACTGGTAGCGCCTGTCCATAGGCAGCCACCTCGCTGTGACATCCCTCCATTTGTTTGTGTGTGTGTGTATTTCGGGTCTGTGTGTGTATGACAACAGAGTGAAAAAATTGAATTTCCCCTCTGGGATTAATAAAATAAAGTATATCTTCTTCTTCTATCCTGGGTGTCTCCTGCTGTGTCAGGACCTGCAGTGGACGCTCAGGCTGCTCCAGAGAAAAGACTAGAGGACATGATGCGACTGGGAGAGCTCTGCATCGAAGTCCTGCAGCAGAACGACGAACATCACTCCGAGGTAAGTTATTCATATTTAATGATAGGGTTTGTTCCAGCTCAGAGGTCAGCTGAGGACTGGTCCTGGATGTGAACTCACTGCTCTGCATAGTTATGTGGTTTTCTGATTTTGTTTTATTCACTGCACTACAGATTTTTATCTGATGTTTTGACAGCAGTTATTGTTGGAGACACGAGTTAATATACTAAAGGTACACTTGGGGAACTTTTCTCTGGAGCCTGGAGGCCAAATTCAGCCCGTACCTGTTTTATAAGGAACCCCACCCTGAAAGTGTCAGTTACTTCACTTCCTGTCCCACTTTTGATTTTCTCTAGTCTTTTATTTTAAAGTTATCATTCAATATTTTGACAAGGCTGCAAAATTGCAGCATCAAGCTTTTTTTTTATTTCATAGTTCGACCAAAGTGTTTCTTGGAGACAAGAGAGGTCCACAACTAATGTTTTCTTTCTGTGGAGTTCAGCCTGAACGTTTCCTGTCTCAGGTGCAAAAAGAAAGGTAGTGCTCCCACAGAATACAATCTGTTAAACATGCAGAGCAGCATATTAGTTATGAGAGAGGATCAGCTCCAGAACAAATTAGACAGGAGAGGCAAAAGGTTTTACAATATCAGGTACACACAGGAGGGTTTAGCTCAGAGGTACTTCATAAAAAAGCCAAGAGCAAACAGGATTCAGCACAACACAACAAGAACAACTGACCACGTCTGAGTGAGCGTCATTACGTTGTCTGTTCTGCAGTGCACGTCTGTACCTTCTTAAGTTGCTGCTTTGTTTTTGTTTTATTTAACATATGTTTCAAATATTGTATGTATTTATTATTCTTATTCCCATTTATTTATTTGTTTTATAATTCTGTCTTTAAATACTACTTTTATACGTTGTTTTGTAGCTTAAGGTACATATTTTAAATTTTTTACACTGTATATACACAGCATTCATATTTTATATTTTTAAATATGTAACATACTAGTGTTAAAATTGTAGCACATTGCACATTTTCATTTTTATATTTTTACAAATTTCCTGCCTCTACTTTTTATTTTCTGCCTCTGAAATTCTGAGTAGTATGTCTGATGCTGAGTCTGATTCTAAAAGAGAAAGTAATTGAAGTTTCAGCTCGGAAAAAGGTTTTATATGAGTGGTTTGAATGATGAGTTTTGATCAGTAAATACTTACATGACCATGACCTTGTGACCATCTCAGCTTCAAGCCCATGAGTAGTTGAGATCTTAGGAGGATTAGTTGATACCTTTGTGCCATTTGATAACAGCATTAATATGGATTTGTCTGCATTCTGATAGATTGTGTATTAACCATATATACTTTGTGTTTTTAACGACGTGTGACAGGCGGTAAGCCTGTCTTAAGTCAAAAACCCTTTAAATAAACCGTCAGTCCAAGAAAGTGACATCTGAGACGGTAAATATTTGCTGAGGAATCAGTGTAGAATAAGTCTTCTATGACAGAGCGTCTGTGTTGTAATGAGCAGCAGACTCGCTAAAGCAAAACTGTTGTTCTTCGTCTTGTTTGCATCAGATTTATTTAATTAATTCTGAAAGTCTTTTCTTCCTTCAGATTTCAGCAGAAACTCTGTTGTCTTTTTTCCTCTCTGAGTGACAGCAGCAAAGAGTCACTTGATCATTTCATTAATGTTTTTGATCACTTTTCGCAGCACTGTCCATTTTCTTACTTTGCCTCTGTTGGCAGCGCTCGCGCTAAAGTGGCAGATGACACGGCAAGTGGCGTCGCTGCATTGAAATCTGCGTCGGAGGCACGATGAAAACAACGCCCACGGCCCATATGCAGGCGGCCTTCATACGGCACGGTGTAAAACTGATCAATCATAGGTGTTGAGACGTGGAAGTTTGATCGGCCCTAAGTGGCAGCGTGGCGCTCAGGCATCTGTTTCTGAGCTATTAATAACACGCTCTGCCGCTGCCATGGCGACCGGTGGATCTCTGCTCAAAGCTTCAGATGTGATGTTAACTACAAATTAGAGTCTTTTTGTTAGAGCGACGCCACAAGCTGTCACAGCTTAAATTTAGAGATGAATCATAATTGTTTACTCGGTTACTGTCAGTGTCAACAACGCTCTCACTTTGTCTCCTTGATTATTTTGTTGTCAGTGTTTCATCGGGATGATGTCAAAGTGAAGAGTGCTCCAGACAGGTTTTAATACTCTGCTTCAGATAATAATTTGGGTCTGATATGAAGGAATTACCTAGTTTGAAGTTTTTTTTAATTACTTTTATTCTTCATACACTGAAAAATTAATAATCTATGAAAATGTGAATATTGTTCATTTCAGAAGTTCAACTGCTGGACACAAGATGTGTCTTCACTTTCACTTTGTGCTCTGGAGGTTTCAACTTTTTACATCACACTTGTGTAGGCTACATACCTCACCCTGATTGGCCCCAAACTTGTTGTGATGTCACAGAATTCTGTAGGTACGTCCGTGTGTCACAGATGAGCTCAGAGAGAAACGTTCCCCCTCCAGCAGATCAGTGTGAAAACAAACATCATTCTACACATAATATTCCAAAAAGGTTCATTATGCCTCTATGAATGATATCTTGTGCTTTCTTCTAAATCAGACAAGGGTAGGTTTTT
>JAPZEB010000023.1:34104683-34115138 GCA_029783705.1 Chaetodon striatus
GATGTTTTGGTCATGGACTTTCCACGTCCACATATGACGTGCAAGGTACCCTGGGTGTGTTGGTTGTTGATGTTCTGGAACACCAACTTCAGCCTGTTGCATGCATTGTCATCTTTCAAAGTACACTTCCTTTTTCACAGGAAAGTTACCTCGCTACAACACTGTGAATTGACGTTTTTTTTCCTTCAACAACAAACACACAGTTGGGTTTCGGAAAAAAGAACAGGGTTTGGCTTTATAATCTTACAAGACGCTAACACCTCTCTCGGGTCAAAGTTGGTGTTTGACCCATCTACCACCCTCTCGCCCAAATTGGACTTGTGCTGCCTTAACTTTCATTTGTCCTGCCGTGTTTCCCCCTGACGCCACCAGGCACCATTAAACTATAACGGCAACCGGCCGTGTATCATGCCAACGTTAAAGGACGCCTTTTTTTTATTGGTTTCTGAGCTGCAGGCCACTGCCCAAGCATTTCAATGACTTTGGAGTGAGACCAGGCTCCTAAATTAATTTAAAAATCAACAAACAAACCACAAAACACTGATAAAGAAACTAAACAATTAGAGAAAATCTGTATTACAAATTGACCCTTTGCTAAGTTCCAACTCTCGACGCAGACTGGCCAATCATAACGTAGCATCAGGCCGGCTCAGACCGGGGTCCGACAACAACACAGCTGTGCTCCATTGACTCTAATGCAGTGCAAAAATAGTGATGAGTGATAAATAAAATTACTTAAAACAATCCAGACATGGTAACTTTACTTCTTATTACCACTGGAGATTAGCTTTTTTAGTTGGGATTAATTTAGTATTGTATTGCACTGAGTTCTGTTTCAGACTGCCATCCTGACCACAGTGTCCCTCCCAGACCTCTTGCCAAATGCATGCTGGGATAGGCTCTCTCGCACTTCACAACCCTGAACATAATAAGTGGTAAAGAGAATGGATGAATGACTGGCACTAACATTAATGCATTTCAAATGATGATGAAGACAGTGATGGTACGTTGATCGAAGTTATTGGATCCTGTTTGGTGATGTAACGGGTGACGTTTTACCTTGCATGCATGAATTTTCTCGCTCTCACAGACAAAAATGAAAATAAATGAAATGTAGATTTGTTGTTGATAGATGGTGGATTAGTCATCTGTTTGATGTCCAGGACTCTTCCTGATCTCTTGGCACTGTGACGATGTAAATGCAGTTTTTTTCCCCCATTCGGACGGTTTTGTTACCTGCGACTGGCTCCTCTTCCTCCGACTCTCTTTCTGTGCGCTCGGGGATACTGAAGTCAGAGGACATCTCGTTGTCGTACAGGCTTTCACCCTGCCCTGAGCCGCTCTCCTCCTCCCCGCCCAGCGACCAGGGTGAAGCCGAGGTTACCGTAGGAATGGTTGGCGTTGCTGTGCCTCCAACCTCAGAGGTCATGGCACTGCCGCTCTCGCTTTCAAAATAGAACGCTGAGGAGCGTTCGTCCAAATCATCCGGGGACTGGCCGGACTCAGAGGTCGTAGACGGGGGAACGGCGACGGTGACTTTGGTTGAATAAGGGAACGCGCTCTCTCCTGAGGCCGAGGTTTGAACCCTGTCCCACTCCTGATCTATGCCTTCCTGGGAGTCAGGGAACAGGGCCGAGCCAGAGGCACTGCTGCTAGTGTCTAACGCATGTCCTTCAGGGGTGGGGGTGAAAGGGGAGGCTGTGGGTGAGGTAGGGAGGGCAGAGGTTTGGTGGGTGGAGGTGCCGTCTGATGCCGAGAACCAGGGATCCATGACGGCAGATGCCGTGGCTGCAACAGAAACGGGCAGGTCACTATGGGTGACTTGGAGAAGGTAGGAGTGTAAGGAGGACGATGAGGGAGAGATAGCGCTATAGGAGAGCAGATGCTGGTCTGAGGACAGACCATCAGAACCCGCCACAGACAGAGAGCGTAGAAGATCGTCTACACCAACACCAGAGGCTGAAAGGAAGCCCACGCTAGAGTAAAGCTCTAAGCTAGCAGAGTCCCAGACTGAGGACGGCAGGGGTACATGAGGAGAGGCATGCAGCCAGGACGAGGACGCCGACGGCTCCAGAGAACAGCCGCACATGGGGTCCATATCGCTAGCTAACGGAAACCCATCACCACTGACCTCGGGGAGAAAAGACTCTATTGTGCTCCCCGTGGCGTACCTTGCGTCCTCAAACCCAACTGAGAGAGGACGGGATAAGCCCGGAGTTGTGCCAGAGAGGGTGAAGTCACTAGAGAGTAGAACTGAAGGCTGGAGGGTGGGGCTGAGAGACAGAGAGACCGCTGAGAGTGACGGATCCCAGGAGGATTCGGAAGGCTCGGTGACGACGGTGGTGCCAGACGGATCTGGCACCGTTTGGAGAGGAGGGGTATCGCTAAACACTGAGGGGACACCTGAGGAGACCGACGAAGATGAAGACCCAGACAACAAATCACCATCGCTATCATCAAACCCAACACTGGGGAAGACGGGGTCAGTCTCCCAACCAGACAGGGGGTGTGAGGGGTGAGGGAGGTGAGGCAGGGTGGAGGCAGGGAGTGTGGGGGTTGAAGGAGAAGCCAGGTCTTTGCTAGACAGCGGAGCGCTAGCTGCATGCTGGGAGTCCGATGCGGAGGCAGACAACACAGGCCAAGACGAGGAGGGAGGGTCATGCAGGCAGGTGGAGGGGTCCGCAGTGTCACACAGAGGGGAGGAGGAGGAAGAAGAGGAGGTGGAAGGGAGGACAAGGGGGCGCTCACCGTTGGACAGTGGCTGTGTGGTGTGCAAGAGAACACCACTCAACCGCACAGAGGTCGTGGTAGATGAAAAACGAGGCATGCTGGGAGTTGTGGGCCTACGTGGAACAGCTTCACCCGAGGAGGATGGTTGGGTGGTCGAAGTTTGGATCTCTGGAAGACCTCCAGGTGCGGCGGACACAGATCCATCTGTGGTGGTATCTTCGTCTAAGGGTTGCCCCAGGCCTCGGTCGACCTCGGCCTGGATGAAGGATGATGGTGTTGTTGTGCTGCTCATGTCGCTGGTACGAGACCTCGGTGTGGTCGTGGTGGGGCTGTATGAAGAAATGCTTTTACCACCTTTTGTCTCTGCACTGTTGAATGTATGAGGTGTGGTTCTAACACCACCTTTTGGACTGATTTCTTGAGGAGCACCGTCTGTCTTTGTTTTGGAGTACACAGGAGTAGTAGAAATAGAAATAGAGCCTTCCTTTGTGGTGGTTGTGGAGTAGAAGGGAGCGTTTCCACTGAAGTCAGCTGCTCCTCTGGTTTTTGGTTGCAGGGTGACCTCTGGTGGATGCATGGAGGTACTGTGACGTACTGTCTCTTCAGAACGACTCTGGACTTGACCAGTCTGGGTGGATTTGACCGGAGGAACCGGATCAGTGGTGGTTGCCCTCAGACCTGACTCTTCTGTTGTGGTTAAGATGCCAGGTAGAGGTAAAAGAGGCGATGCAGAGGTCGTGGTCCTTGGGGAGTTCGTAGGCATCCAGGCCAGATCGTAATCCTCAGTTTGGACAGGTTCATTCCAGGACAGATCGGGATCATAGTTGCCCTGTTGGTGAGAGCAAAATGTATGGACAGCGATAAATAACAGTGATAGTTCTGACATTAGTCATTACGTTTACATGCCTTTATTCTGAAGAAGACAATAATTTACAAATCTGTTTACCTGGCTACTGAAAGTGAATATTCCACTACTACCACAATAAACATGCAGCTGTGCATGTGTCATTTATCACGCCAAAATACGTAAAAGTGAAATAGCTGGAGCAGCTTGTCATTTTTCTTTTTTACATCAAAATAAGATTTTTTAAAAGTTTTCAACCACCTACTGAGACAGACGCGTGCTGTGTATATATTTTTTTTAAGTTTCCGTACCCCCCTTAAAATCAAGAAAGCCTCTGAACCCCCTGTAAAGCTTTAGCAACCCCTAGTGGGGATCAGGACACCCAGATTGGGAACCAGTGTGTCAAGGCATGTTAACTGGAGAATGCACGGCTGCATGTAAACAAGAGTATTAGTGGAATATTCATTGTCATTACTGATGTAAACAGCTTAGTAGAAATATTGTCTTTTTCGTAATAGGGTCAGAATCCAGAATATCTTGTCAGTGACATGCAGTGTTTGAAGAATAGGTTTTCTCACCTCGTCGTCAAATTCCTCTGAATCTGGATCCAGTGCATTTTCTGGAAAAAGGCACAGTTTGGATCATTAGTGACACAAAATTTGTCAAAACAAGAACTAAAATAACTCTTAGAAAATGTAAAACTATTGGAATACACAATTTAACTGGACCCTACTTTGATTTTTAAATTTCTCTCAGTTGTTTTTATGTTATTTCCTGAGGTTAAAAATGTGCGTAAAATAAGAAGCAGAGACACGTGACAAAGGGTAAACACAATTTGAAAACAGTGTGATGAGAATATCACGGAGAGGAAAAGGCAAACCCTTGGAACGCTGTGTAAAAATAAACTTTCTGTTTAGTCATGTTTATTCTAAACCTAAAAAACTCTGCATAATGAAATCTGACAGTGAATGTGCTCATGGTGGATGTAAATGTGTGAAATGACAGCAGGAGACAAGGAGGGAAAGGTTGCAGATATCACTTCAAGCAGTAAGTTGGCTCCATGATAAACACAAAATCACATGATGACAAACGCTTGCATGCAACACATCACACACATTTGGACGTTCATGCATGGACTCCCCCGAAGACACAAGCAAACACAGAAAACCTTTAACAAAAAGCATTTGCAATTAATCATTTTCCTCTCTGTTTCATCCTTCCTGTGAAACAAGACGAGCCGAGAAAAGTAACTTGAACTCTCGCTACTTTCCTCTGATTGTCTGAACTTTCTGATAGTCAAACTCCACCCGTCTGTCACCGGAGAGGGACAAAACAAACTCACAAAAAGAGTTATTTGCAAATGCCACCGAGCTCAGACGCACAGCACACGGCGGGCATGTCAGTGGGGCAGGTGGTGGTGTGGCTCTTACCTGTCTGAGGCTAAGTCACACATCATGGAGACCAGATCAAACTGGTTTGTGAAGCATGAGGTGAGGTTTTACAAGTTTAATGAACTGGGTTTGAGGGAGATGATTCGGGGTTGGGAACAAAAGGACGTAAGTGGCTAAAAGCAACTTTGAGTTATCAATGAAGAGCTCTTATTGAGGTGTATTTGATGAATAAAATCAAAATAAGAGGAAAAAAACACGTAATTTGATTAGTTGATCAACAGAAGGTTAATAATCACAAGTTTTAGTCAGCTGTTAAAAAATAAACAAACAAACATCTGCAGCTTCAAAGTGTATTCAAAACTTATTTACACTTATTCAAATTAGACCGCTGAGTAATATTCAAATAATAAATAACGCGATGCTAGCCTCCGCAAAAAGTATGCTAATTGAAACAGGTAATCTAAAGGGCAAGTAAATATTAATTGCTATTTATGAGACAGATATGATTACTCTTAATGATGCAAATGACCTCAAGTTGTTTTTATGTTATATTGATACATTTATGTCTGTAACTGAATAATTTCATTGATAAAATGTCCAAAAATAGGTACCAGAACCCAATGTGATGTCTTGACATTAATATCTGTCTAACAAGCAAATGTCAGGTATTTTTCTATTTAAATATTTATTAATCAATCAACAAAATCATAGATTTAATTTTCTGTTGATCAACTAATAGTTTACAGCTGTAGGCCTAGCTAGCTTTAGTGTTAAGCTAGCCAAACTGTTTTACCATTAAGCTAACGTTATAATCTTTATGCCTGCTTAAAGTAGCAAAAGCCTTTGTGTTAGCTACCGTCACGCAATATTTTACTTGTCATTTCACAAGAGGACTTTCGTGGAATATTTGGAGAGTTGTGACATTTAAAGGTGCAGCTAAGATAGGACGGCAACATTAGCTTAGCCAACATGCTACAGACAATGGTGACACAAAAAAATCAGTGACGTAAACCTACAGGATGTTGCAGAATATCACCCATTCATGCAAGCTGACACTGAAATAGGATGCAATGTTTTTTTTTTCTTTGTCACAAGACATATTAGTTTATTTAATATAAAGTTCAGTTGAAATACAAAGTTACTATGATTATAATTCCAGTCCATGTTACACACATGCAAACATTTCTCTTACTGTGAGAGGCAGATGGAGCGAACGCCACACAATGACAACAAAACAAAGATGGCGACTTTGGAAATGACCCCAAACAAAGCACGTTCATCTTAGAGATATAGAAATATATAGAGAAAGCACATCTGAAGAGTACACACAGAGAAACATGTAAAACTGTTAAACACGTAGAAAAAGACGAGTCAAACAACAGCACTGCGTGTGTGCAAATAAATCCCAACAAAACACAGAATATATACCCCAGAGTGAAGGGTAGGTGGGGGGAAGAGTGAGAAAAACCAAAATATATATATTGGTTGTTTCATTCAGGGTTCAGAGGGAGGAAGAGTGGGAGGATGGAAATGTCTCTAAAAGAAAAGAAATGTGGCTGATGATAAAAAACAAGACCAGAAAAGGAAAACAAGTAAGAAGCGACGTTAACTGCACCACTAACACGAACCCATATCAGAAATATCTCCTGTAAGGTTAACCAGTAGATTTGCTCCTCATGATTCAATAATTGAATTTGTTTGGTATTTTTTCACTTTTGATATTAGCAAGGCTGCAGTCTGCACATGCTTCGAGTCTTTGTGCTACAGGTTCTCCGTCTAGGTGTAAACTTAAAAACTTTTAGGTATCTGGAGTCACTATTGTTAAATATTGATGCCCATTTCTGACAGTAAAAAAGTTAACTGTGAAATGAGTAAAAATACTCACAGGAAATCAAAATGTATAACTAGGGTAAATAACTAAGTCAAAGCATATAAATCAAAATTATGAGATCGTAAATCCAAAATACAACATTTTAAGTTGTTTGATAAAAAGAATTGAACAGTAAGCCGTGAGTATGAGATAAAAAGACCAAATGTTGACAAGGTTTGGAAAAAATTCCTGATATATTTATAATAGAATTTTTTAGATATTTAATAACAATGATTACATAGTAAGGTAAATTAAACTGCCAAAATTTGACTAATTAAAACATTTTTAAAAACCTATCTCAACACTTATAAATTCACATTTGATTTTCTATCTCATAATACTAACTTACTATTTTAAAAGTCTTACTTAGTATGTCATAAATTTGACTAAAAATTTTAAAAATTTTTACTCTAAATGTCATAATTTACATTTGGTGAAACTTATTTTCAAATATACTTTTTATTTTTGCCATTGCAAATGTTTCATCTTTTCTTTTCCTGTCGGGAATGGGCACCCATAGATTTTAGTTGTCGTCTTTAATTTTTTGTTCCGCTCTAAAAGCCAGAGAACGAGTTTTCAGTTTTTCAACTTAACTTAAAAAAAAAGTAGTGTAATAAGAAACATCTGTACAGTTCATCTCTACGCTCAGTCTTGGGCACGGTCGCTCTTACCGGGGTCGTCGATGGGCATGGCGACCGACAGCTGGTCGCTCACACGTCCGTACAGACCATTGGTGCAGACTGCCACCACCTGGACCACGTAGCTGGTGTTGGCTAACAGGTCATCGAGTATCGCCCCCTAGTGGAAGGAGAATAAATTACATCACATTTGATGAACAATTGACCTAATAACACCATCAGCCACTGTGTAGCCTACAGCCCTGTGGGGGAGAGGCAGGTTTACCTCCAGCTAATGAAATGACGTTATTGTGACGTCGGCCCTAAAAGGGTACAAGCGTCAACTTGTAAGGACTTGAAATTTAAGTTACTTTGTTGTCATGTGACAAAGAAGCAGAGAGCACGTTAACAGTGACAGCTGAGACCAGGGTCTGATCATAAACTACAATAACTGACAGAGCTCATAATTGAACGTAGCGATTTGGTCGTAGCTCTGGACTGTGGTAAAGGTACTTTTTTTTTTTTACAGAAACTCATGAGACAGAAATATCTCATCTAAAGACAGCCCAGTGTGGCTGTTTAACAGTTGAAACTTTTGTCGGGCTTTATAATCAATGCTTGACAGTGAGACTTTATGGCAGCTGCTAATTCAGGCCTCATAGAGCTGGTAGACCAGTGGCTTTATGAACTTGTGGACTCTCCCTCTCACCACATCCTGGTCCCCATCCGTCAGGTATATAGAAGCAGCGGAGTCCTCTGCATCTGCCAGTCGGTAGCTGACGGAGTATTTTTCAATGCTGGCATCATACACCGCCCGGGGCCGCTCCCACGTCACCAGCAGGCTGCTCAGGTTGTAGGGCACCGCCTGGATGTTTTCTGGCTCCGAACTGCACACTGACAGAGGGACACAGACAAGAACAAATAAACTAATTAAAATAAAATAAATTTAAATAAAATAATCCTTTCAATTCCAAGTTCTTGTGCTAATCACTGTCACTCCCAGTGCCATGAGTACCTGCTGACTAGGGCTGTAACGGTATGACATTTTCATTGTTTGAGATATCGCATTCGTGAGAATGAGACAGATGCGAGGTCACAGTGACCTTAACCACCAAAGTCTAATCAGTTCATCAGTGAGTTCATGTGGACATTTGTGCCAAAATTAAAGAAACAATGAGTTACGGTATTCACGAGGATGCAACGGACGAGATCACAGTGACCTTGACGTTTGATCTTTGATCAGCAAGTTCTTATCAGTTCATCCTTGTCTCAATGTGGACGTTTGCGCCAAAACTGAAGAAATTTGGATGTTGTCCGACTCCGAACTGCACATTGACAGAGGGAGACAGGCCAGAACAAATAATAAAAAGGTAAAAAAATAGATAAATAAATTCCAAATTTTTGTGCTGATCACTTTCACTCCCAGAGTCACGACTACCTGCTGACTAGGGTTGCAACAGTATGATATTTTCATAGTATAATATGATACAATACCATACATTACGATATGGTACGATACAATATGATTCAGTACAATACAATGTGATATGGTACAATACATCATTACTACTACTACTACTACTAATAATAATAATAATGTTTTATATTGTTGAACCAGGAACAGATGAAAAAGTTTCTTCTAGATACATTTTGAGAGTGATTTGACTCTGCGAGCCTCATACGTATGAAGAATTATATATAAAATTTTTATTAATTTAGAGGACGATATAATAGAAGTCAGGTGATGTTGACAGGGGCTCGTGACATTGTTCCTTCCTGTGTTTTGAAGAGTCTCCTTCACACACTGATTCTGGGTCAGAGTTGAGATTAGAGGAGCAGATGACAGTCCCTCTGAGGTCTGGATTATCTCAGATTAAAAATGGCTGAGGGTGGATGACAATAGACAAACAATGGCACGTTTCCTCCTCTAATGGCTCTGAGCTGAACCTCTGCTCTCACTAACCTCTGACCTTTGTCCTCTCTGAGGGATCAAAGTGAAAATGTCACGCCTGTGTGTCAGAGCTGCTGTAGTGCCGATAAAACCTGCGGTGTACACACATGTGATAAACTGTATTTTACCACAAATCAGATAACGCATGCTCCCCACCCAGGAAAATTCAGGGACAAACACTGTGAGCAGGACATCTGTGGCCGTCCAGTTTAACCACTAGAGGGCAGAGTGAGCCTGGAGAACATGTGTTAACACCACATGAGCATTTATTCACCTGTTGGTCTGTTCACTGTGGTGAAGTACCAACGTTACACCTCTAACACCTGTGTTCAACAGCAATGATGAGTGACTGTAAGTGAAATATCACCATAGCCATGATCTGACAGAAAAACTTGAGTTAATCCTCAAAAACAGACTCATTTAACCCTTTGAAACCTGGAATGACATCACTTTACTTCTTCTGCTTTCAGACACCTTTCGTGGGTATTTAAATCTCTGAGCACATTAGTGTGATTTCTTACAAAAACAAGGGAAAAAAGCAATGAGCATGTTGGTAGGAAATGCCCCACAAAAATTGGCAAAAATTTAGAAAATTATTTATTAAAAAAAAAAAAAAACTAACTAAAACTTTAAATCTCACGGGAGTGAAAATTGTTAGATTGCCTCTTTTTTTATGAGATTCAAATACTCAGATAGGTGCAGAATTGTACAAAATTTTGTAAGAAATACCTCATTTGCACCACTGGTTTCATCACTTTTCTTGAGCTGCAAACAACTGAACTCTCCCTGAGCTAATTGGTAAAAAATCTTTCAAAAACTTGATAGGAAACGTTCCATAAACTGCAAAAAATATTAAATTAGAAAATATGTTCTTTTTAAAGTTAGGGAAAAACTGTAATTTGTAATTATCATTATCATATGTTTAAAATTATGTTAGAGAATTACAATTTTATTCTGTTTTTCCAGGTCATTTAATTGTTTGTTTTTTTTTGTATTTAACTGTCTTTTCTTTTTTCCTTTTTTTTTTTTTTTTAACAAATTTTGTTGTTTTT
>JAPZEB010000023.1:34187650-34198805 GCA_029783705.1 Chaetodon striatus
CTTCTTGTCTCTCTCTATCTCTGTCACTGTGCAACAGCACCACCATTACGTGCATCATGCACTGTGTGTATGGCACCAGAGCCAGAGGGGTCACCAAAACATCCCACTGTGGTCATCATCAGTTATGATGATAATGATGAGTTGTTTAATTTTAAGATGAAGCACATATACAATTGGAACCATTAGATGTAGTGGGAGAAAATATTTAATTGCTCAAAATAATAAAATGACTTATAATGACCCCTTCCGCCCATCTCACACTAGTTTGCGCCTGTGCTGCCCTGAAGCCTTATGTTGTGTTCACACTGTGAGCAACACAATAACAGGCAACAATTCATTTAATGAAATGGGGAGACATTGAGCACTTGACTTTTTCCATGTATTATTTCCATGTGACAAATAAATCATGATTGATTGATTGTAATCTACCACAAATGTGCACCTCCAACTGCCACACCCACATGCCCACAACTATGTCAGTGAGCACTTGAACAACACTTTAACAGTGACTCTGCTGTTGTGTAACAGTGACTGTCACTTGTAGTGTGAACACGGCATCACAGTTAATTCTGCTAATGCTGCCACAACAACATTAGCAAGAATGGCCACAAAAAAGCAGCAGGAGCTGTGACGAGAAAAAAACAGAAATTGCAGGATGACACTTGTGCATCCCTTGCAGGTATGTTTGAAAATGGTTATTCTTAAAATACAAACCATGTGTCAAATGTCAAACCATGTCACCCATATATCATGTTAATGCTCGGAAACATCTTCAACCAGATGCTAATGTTAGCAGCAAACTAATGGTAAGATCTTATAACATTAGCTTTGAGCTTTATCTTACAGACTTAGAGGCATAAACTGTTTTTTTTGGTTTGCTTTTTCAGGTTGTTAACTGTACTGTAGGCAAGCCTTTCACTTCAGCCCTGCTGTAAATTTTATGGTGATTGGAAGAAATGTCATTGTAATGATAAATCATCTGATGCAGTACTGTAGAATACCATTATTCATGCAGATGTATATTAAACTGAGCTTTCATAGCTGGGTTCTATATGCATTATTGCTGTCTGTTTGCGGCTGAGGTGACTGTAAAGTCAGTGTGCTGCTCTGTAGGCTTTAAAAATATGAGAGCTGAGCTCCCTCTAGAGATGTACCTAAGTAGCAGCACATCATAACAATTACATCCTGTAGCCCAGTAACTGGCACAAAGTACTGGTACTGTTCTGTTTTTTGTTTTTTTGTTTGTTTTACTTGTTATTGAAGTAGTAGTGGTATAAGTTGTAGTAATAGAGTTGCACAAAAGACACAAATTTAAGTTAAAAATCTTAGATATATCTCAGATATATTTATCTAACATTTTGGTCACAAATTTGTTAAAATCTGTTATACTGAGTACTAACCAGTGCCTTGCCTAGTGCGTCACAAGCATGCCGAATGCATTTTTGGTAATTTCATATCAATTCGTATAAATTCAGCTATTTATGTATTTTTACATTCAAATTAATTCATCGCCAAAATACATGGAAGAAAAGGGAAAAGCTTCATTTAAAACCAGAGAGCACTCATACAACATACTTATAAATAAATAGTTAATTTAATACTACTGACTAGCTACTGACCCCGAAGGCGCCCTTGCGTTACTGTGTATGAAAACTACTCCTCAGATGGACAGAGGTGCAACAGAGACCTTCTTCAGGACCCAAAAATAAACTGGAAAGACATCCAAGACCAGCAGGGTTGAGAGGGGAGATGACTATTGAGTGAGTATTTCTGTCACCTTATGATTTCTGTCACCTTATGCTATATTTTGGCTAGAAAAGTAATAGCATCCTGAAGTGGATGATGGTACAGATGAGCTTCCACGATCTGATATCAAAGTCCTTGTGGAATAATGCTATATCCTTAAGGCTTTTTGGGACTGAGCTGGGCAGTTCTTATGTCTAAGTGTGAGAAATATGTGAAACATCTTTTTGAAAATTGAATAACATGTTCTAATGTGTACCACGTAGGATGTTATAGTGATGTGAATTGAAATTAAAATATATGCCAAATAGTTTCATTAAACAGCAAAAAAATAAAAAAATGCATATTTAAATTATTCTGAGAGTATAAATGGACATAACTTTAAGATCAAATGAAAAATGTAAGTCTTTTCTAAAATGTGCACATACACTGTAACTTAACCCCCAGCTTCAGTATTTTGTGAAACATCTTTTAGCTTTTATCATCATTTCAGCACTGACCGTTTTCGGATTGACTTTTACCTGTGGAATCTTTGCACATTCTTCACATCGAGAAGCACCTAGCTCATTGATGTTTGGCGGTTTCTGTGCCAGAACTGCCTTCTTTAAATCCCACCAAAGATTTTCAATGGGATTTATATCCGTGGACTGACAAGGCTACCCCAGGACATTCCAGCTTCCAGCTCAACAAGCTTTGGTGTGCTTGGAGTCATTATCTTCCTGGAAAGTCCAGTGATTACCAAGGTTCAATTTCCCATCAGAAGGTATTTCTGGGAATTCATGACACAAGTCAAGATTGCCAGTGTCTGCAGCAGAAAAACATCCTTACATCATCACTGACCCACCTCCACGATGGCTGTGGGAATGGTATTCTTTTAGTCAAAAGCCTGGGTTTTCTTATGCCAGACATAGCACTGGTCCCTGTGTCCAAATAGTTCCAGTTTAGTTTCATCAGTCCATAGAACTTTCAAATTCCTCCTGGCCTATTCTAGTCAATCTTTGATGTTCCTCATGGTTGAGTGGAGTGTGTCTAGGAGTCCAGCCACAGAGTCCTTGTTTATTTAGTGCTTGTTTTATAGTTGCCACAAAAGCACTTGTCCTGGCCTTCATCACGTCATCCTATAAGTGTCTTCAGGTAACAATTTTTCTTAGTTGTCCTGATTAAGTTGCTAAAGGCTCTTCGTAAAATTTTGGGCTTTCTCCCACGACCAGATAGGTTTGCGGCTGTGTTAAAGTTAAAAACTTCCTTATATACTAGATGTCAGGGGCGATTGCTCTGAGACAACAGGGGAGGCTGAACTTCCTCTAAAATTTCAGAAATGGTCAAATATGCACTGTTGAATTTACATTAAAAAAAGAATTTACATTGCATTAAACGTGCACTAGGATGCGTTTAACGTCATGACTATGATGTTCAGATGTCAGCTGTTTATCACCAGTTTTCAAACACGACCTCCCTGTCATACATTCTCGTGTCAGCATGATGGACGCGGAGCCTCCAAGCATTCCTATGAGACAGCACTGAGCAGGTTTTTTTTCATGCAACAAAGCGAGACGGTCATTGGATAAATGCGACAAAATCGTCACTTCCAGGGAGGCTCAGCTTCCGTGGGACCGAATGGAGCGGTAGGCAGGAGAGGACGCTCAATGTATGCATGATGATTGGAGGAACTGTCTAAAAGTTTGAACCTCTTTGTGATTGACAGCACTTTTGAAATGCACACCAGGATCGTCACATTTCGAGCTTCTCTGTCTTCTGACAGAATGCTGTTCAGGTGTTTAAACCCACCTGAAAATATTTGACGTGTGTTTTGCTGTGGTTCTATGGCATGAGTGTGGTTGATAAACGGCTTCAATTAAATGTTCCTTTTATAGTTAAATATGACAGATTTTATGATGTAAACCTAAAGTGAGCTTCCCCTGTTTGAAAGACCAGCAGCCGCCACTGCTAGATGTAGCAATCTCAAGTTCTCCTATGCTGCATGATCTCCCTGGGTCAGTGTGGGTTCTCTCCAGGTGCTCTGGCTTCCTTCCACAATCCAAAGACATACAGGTTAGGTTAACTGGTGATTCTAAATTGCCTGTGGGCGTGAATGTGAAAGGAAATGGTTGTCTGTTTCTAAGTGTCAGCCCTGTGATGGTCTGGTTGTCTAGTCTGCTGCTTCTTCTAAAAGCATTATTTATGGTACAGAAATCATAACACACACATACGTTCATGGGCAAAAACTTCACATGCCTCCTTGATGTCAAATTTGGTTTGTAGTTCCAATTTTACTTTAACTTTTGTGGCAATCTCTCACTCTAGCTCTACAATCCATTTCTGTACACTGTTTCTGTAAAGGCTCTTGTGATATTCTGCTTCATCATTGCATGCATACCACAAATACAGAACATCCAGTGTTATTACCCGTAAAATATCATGCTACCAATAATATAACCTTGGATAAGCAGTTGAAAATAGACGGGTGGATGAATGGTATTTTGAATGTCTTCACAAGTTTTGTTCATACAAGAATGAGGAAAATATTGAGTGGAACTTCATAATTAACACTTTCCAATGTGTCCACTGCCAAATAATGAGATTTTTAAAACAAAAGGTATTTTGATAAAACCAAAAAGTTGTTCAACTAATCAGTTACACAGAGTTGGAGCACTAAGTAAGTCATTGTAAATGAAATGAATGTGGGGAAACAAACAACAATAATCAGGTATGAATTTCAAGCAAAAATTCTAAAGAAAATTAGTGATATCATGTGTACTGCATTTCATGCCACACATATTGCGTGTCACTTTAAGATTCATAACAGATTATTTTTTACAGCAAACAAAAAAGAAAATTCAGTCCTGTGCTTTGGTCCCCAGAGGCAGTCATTTCACATGTTTGAATTTAAATGGGCCAACCACTGCGTCTTTTGTGAGTTTGTGAGTTTTTCCGTTCACAAACATTTTTCAGTTGTCATTACAGGCAAATAAATATGATTCTGCTTTCTGGTCTCTTTTTTAATTGGGTCAGTATTTGACCCAAGCATGACATCATTTTCTTCTCATATCTTCTTCTTCTTCTTCGTCTTCTTCTTCTCCCCTTATATCTCCCCCACCTTGCCAATTCTGGCCTCACCAGAGATTCAAGAGCAGCTGTGAGTGGCAGTTCATGGGCCAGACTGCTGATTGTCAGTGTTACATTTTTCAAGAGTTGAAGACTGAGTGAGTTCAGATGATGGAGTTTGACTGGGGAAGAATGTTGTAGAACTAATGGTGCCTGGTGGTGCACTCCCCACCACGGAGCCACAAAATATTGCATTGTATCTGTAAACAGATTTCAACAACAACATTTCAGTCAAAATGAGAGCAGCACAAGTCTTTCAAGCATAAAGGACGCCTGATACCCTACAGCAAATGCCACTAACATTTAGGATGTATTTACATAGCACCACTACTCAGGTAATTTTGCTCTCTCCTGTTGCCCAAGATCTGTCTTTAGTCCTTTTGTATATGGTCAGTATGTTACCCTGTTTTTTACTTATTTATTCATTACTGAGGGTATATCCTTTTGTAATAAAGGCTTGTTCAAGTTTTTTTTGTAAAAGGTTGTTTTCCTCCAGTTGTATAGGTATTGGTATGTCCTGGTCAGTAGTAATAATGTTGTCCTGTGTTGGAATTCTGTAAAAACATTGCAGTACTGTTGAAAATTTTATTCTAATACTTAGATTACAAAGAAACAGTCACTGTACCTGTCTGGGATTTGTGGCATTCTGACTGTGAGGATGGACAACAAAGCCATCTGAAAAGGATGACTGTGGAAAAATGTTTGTTTCAGGAATAGGGCACTAGGTAAAAGTAGCTGCTGGCTGGGTTTGAATGTGACTTGGGTTGGTGAAAACTTGGGGCTGGGGAAAAGAAGTGGGGAACCTGGTGAAAGTAGCTGCTGGCTGGGTTTGAATGTAACTTGGGGTGGTGAAAACTCCAGGCTGGCAAGTGTGGCTCTGGGTGAATGTTGAAGAGAGGGAGGGATAGGAGGTTGGTTGACAGGAGGTTGATGGGAAGTCGATTGTAGGTTTACTGCAGAGAAAGAAAGCCAGAAATTGCAAAGAATTATCCACATGCATTTAAATATGTATGTTAAACATATAACACATAACAAGAAACTACAACACAACTACTTAAAACGGAGAAGATTTATGGTGTGGAAACCCATTTCAATTGACTGTGCTCCATTACAGTGATTGCTCTGCGGTTTGATGATCTTGCTGATGATGTAATTCAAGAATGTGTTCCTTGTGCTTTATTGCAATTGTCCAAAAAACTACCAATGAATTTAAATGAACTGTGACTCAGTGTGAATAACTAATTACCAGTTACAGTTGCATGTTATGTAGCCAGAGAATAATGACTTCATTACACATAAATTCCACTGTATAAATCATCTTAATGGGTATATGAAGTGTTGTTTGTGATATTTCATATTCAATCTAACAAATGTAACACATAGAAAAACAAACTTTGTAGCAATTAATTGGTGATACTTTTTAGATTCAGTGTTTTGAGGTTATACAAAGTGGATTTTTCTAAAACAACATATTTACACAGTGGTTACAGGGTTGTTTAACATAACTTTATTTATTTAATGATTCAACTGTTATAATTAAGGAGACAATAAGAAGAAAATTGGGGAGATCAGAAGTAAAATTTATTGGAATGGACTCATTATGTTCCCAACAATCCTTTGACCCATTTCAACTTGCAACCAAATACTGGTGATGTTTTAAATGCTCTGCTACAAATTCGAAGAGCCTAAGCCTGTTCAACATGAAGCTTTTTAAGGTTGGTTTTTGCTGCAGAAATATAAGCAACACATCCATAATCTGGGACTGCGCTCATAAGAGCCCAGTAAATGTTAATTAAAGATGTCTTGCTTGCTCCCTGGTCTCTTCCTGACAGATATCGCAGTGTATTATTGATCTTTTTTGCACTCGATTTTTACCTTTTCAGTAAACTGACACCAAGCTTTTCGTCCAACATAATCTAACTACTTTAACCTGTTCAAGCACTTTCAATTTCAGGGGTACCTATTTATGGCGCTTATGGCGTTTTCTCCAACTATTTGACTGTCGGTCTACAGTCTTCATTTTCCCCGCCATGTACACCAACTGCCATCTCACTTTCTGATCCGTCGCTTCCCTCTGCCATCTCCTGTCCATTCACAGCCCAGTTGTTGCCAGAACCGCCTCCTCACCTAGCCTCAAACTCCTGTCCCTGTCCTGGGCTGTCAGATGAATCATCTGCTGTTTTACAGCTGATTCACAATCAACCAATAGCACAGCAACTCAAATTCTGTGCATTCATCAAAAATATTGTAAAGGTATGTGTATTAAACATGTACCTTGTAATATTTTCGACTTAGAATGGAGGCATTGCATCTTTGATATCATCTTTGCAATATATTGCTTTCATTTCAAAATCCTTAATCATTAAAACCTGATAAAGTTTTTAAACGACTTGATGATACATACACTTGACCTGCAGCAAGTATTTTTCTAAGGTACTCTGCAGCTTGCTCAACAGTAATTCCTTTGTACTGTGTGCGCAGTACAAGACCAAGCAAGTTTCAGTGGAAAGTGATGACGCAGTCCACCTTTATTAGTAACCTTTTCCTCCTCTGGTTCAGTACCTGTAGAACCTGTTCCAACTGCTGTAGCATACGCACAATCTTTCCTCCTTTATGCACCAACTTGACTGTCATCAAATTTGACATACACATTTTGAGGAAATATGTTATTGTCATTGGGATAAAGTACATGTGTTACTGTGCCACATAACCCATTGACCATAGTTTCTATGACATCTACATTCAACACAGACATCTCTTCCTGGTAGCAGTGTCTCATCCAAATATGTATTATATACTTTAGCATGATGTCCACTCATTAACTCAAGCTTGCCCATTTACTTACGGTTAACACAATTTTTAGCTTATCTCTGAAGCTAAGAATCCAATCAGTGAGGTATTTAGTGGGAAGAAGTCCTCCACATGTGTGTTGGACCCCATCCCAACCAAGCTATTTAAATCCTGCTCCCATAGTCTTTCCCAAGAAACAACATGTATAATAAATTCCTCTCTTAATTCAGGCATCCTCCCCACAGTTTTTAAGACCTCAATGGTTAAACCCCTCCTCAAGAAACCCAACCTAGATTGCTCAGAGCTCAGCAATTACAGACCCATTTCTAATCTCCTTTCCTCAGCAAACTTTTAGAGAAAATTGTTTTTAATCAACTACTTGTTCATTTAAACAACAACGGCATTTTAGAAAGCCTCCAATCTGGTTATTGAGCAAACCACAGCACAGAGACAGCAATACTCAAAGTTGTAAATGACTTAAGAATTATTGTTGATGCAAACAATGTGGATGTCCTTTTAGTTTTAGACCGCAGTGCAACGTTTGATTCGATTGATCACAAAATTTTTATTAAGAGACCAGATAATTGGGCGGGTCTTTCTGACTGTGTACTTTAATGGTTTTGGTCTTATTTAACAGACCGTTTTTCATCAGTTTGGGTAATCATGTATCACAAACTTATTGTATGGATTATGGTGTTCCTCAAGGAAGCATTCTCGGACCAATTTTATTTTCATTATGTATGCTTCCACTTGGTAACATCATCAAACACAACTGTGTTAATTACCATTTTTATGCTGATGACACACAACTGTACATTTCTGTCTCACCAAATGATCCCAGTGCACTACACACACTCATCGCTTGTCTCACTGACATTAATGTTTGGATGAGCAAGAACTTTTTAAAGCTGAATGAGGACAAAACTGAGATTCTTTTAATTGGACCTAATGCTTAAAGAGAAAAACTGCACTCAATGCTTGGTGGTCTTAACGGACAGATTAAAAGCAGCATCATAAATTCAGGAGTGATTTTAGATTCTGATTTAAACTTTAATTCTCATTTTAACAGCATCATTAAAATTTCATTTTTTTAATCTTAGAAATATTGCTAAAGTCAGACCATTTTTAACTCAGAAGGATGCAGAAATTCTCATCCATGCTTTTATATCTTGCAATTTGCTTTCACTGGCCTACCCAAAAAATCACTTAAGAAACTACAGCTAGTGCAAAATGCTGTGGCCAGAGTTTTAATCAAAACCAAGAAAACTGATCACATTACTCCACTTCTTAAAACACTTCACTGGCTACCCATTGCTTTTAGAATTGATTTTAAAGTTCTTTTATTCATTTATAAAGCTTTAAACGACCTTGCTCCTCCACACATTAGGGATCTTCTTTCATTTTATGTTCCAGCCAGATCGCTGAAGTCCCCCACTGCTTTTCTTTTAAATGTCCCTTATGTGTCCCATAAATATACTGGTGAGAGTGCCTTCTGTTTTTATGCCCCTAAACTGTAGAACTCTTTGCCTTTGGACATTAGACTGGCAAGCTCTGTTGATATTTTTAAGAGAAAAGTAAAGACCTATCTTTTTAATCTGGCTTTTAATTGTTAATCTGGGAGTTATGTTATAATTTTGGTCTTCTAACCTCAATCACGAGTTTTTTATATTATTTTTTATCTTGGTGTTCCTTTTACTTAATCCTAACAACTTTTTTTTTCTTTGTTTGTTTGTTTGTTTCTGTTTTTTTAATGTTGCTATGTGAAGCACTTTGGGCTGCATGTTTGTATGAAAGGTGCTATATAAATAAAGCTGAGTTGAGTTGAGTTGAGTTTTCACAGACATGGATGTAAATAGTAAGTTTAACATGACTGATTCACAGAGGCATACAACCGCAAGGTGGTAATGGTAGTTTTCTTTTCTTTTCTGAGCGTCAGTATATTTTTTTCAAAATTTTCCAATGAGGAGAGAATAATTGCAGTAGCATGTGGCCTCCTAAAGAAAAAGTGCTGCACCGAGCATCTTTTTTTCAGACTGTGCCAATGTCTGAGTGCGGCTGCTCCAAACACTAGTTAAAAATCCCTCATTTAATCACTTATTTAAACAACAACTGGATGCAACCAGTCAATCTCATTGGTCAGATTTAAAATGTGATCATTGTGACACCACACTGTCCCCATCAATAAAAATATTATTCTGCTATTTCCATGGCAATATTGTAACTTCTGGAGCTGAATCATAATAGAGTAGGTTACAATACTGATACAAAATGGATCTTTTGTTTTAATATTGATTTAAATGAATTTTCTTTTACAGATATCATTTATGGTGACATGAAATTGCTCTCAGAATGCTTTAATACAAGTGTGTACACTGTATTAAGCAATTACAGTAATATCCAGTGTTGGGCAAGATATTCTCAAAATGTAGTACATTACATATTACTAGTTACCTTCATTTGAAAGTAATAAGTTACCTTACAGTATTGCTCTCTGTGTAAAGTAATAATATACTTATTACACTATTTTTGTGTGACTTTCACCTAAATGAGCTCAGAAGAACTAATATTGATCTTAAATGGATGAGGGTCATGTTGTTTCACAGCAGATAATCAAAGCACAGAAACTCCAGTTTATTACAGTTCATTTCAGAGCTATAGCTGATCAGATCTGACTCATTCATGCATTCATATAGAGTGGTTAACAATCCCCTGCTTATATTATAGTGGCGTGATGATATAGAACCGTTAAATAGCCTAGACCATTTAAAACCATTTCCATGTCTGTTTGGACACAGGGAGGGTCAGGCAGTGAAACAAAGTCTGACAATTATGAGATATGGATAAATATTTGTGGGCCTATGATTTTAAACACAAAGAAATTCTGGGGTTAGCACAACAAATAGAGAGATGTGTGATTAAGTCACTAAGATGAGTGCAAATTAAAACACCAGAGCTGGGAGACAAACCTGCCGGTTCCTGGAGTGAACGAGATTGTGTGCTGGCATTGGTCCACTGTTGTAGGACATAGGACAATAGAAGCACATTCATTGGCATCACCCAGATGTGCCAATCACTGTGATGAGGAAAAAGCAAACCAGAGGCCAGCTACTTATCCCCGCTGCTTTCAGGCAGCTATAGGAAGAACAGGCAGAATTGGAATACATTGTGGACATTGCCGGTTTATTAATGGAAACACACTGAGTATGATAACGCACAGTACGGCACGACCCAAATTTGCTGATCACCAGCATCCTAATGTAGTCTGTAATGACATTATAAATAACCTTAAGGTTTAGCCTACGGAAGAAAAAAGTGATTTTCAGAAATCACCAGGCATCAGCTAAAAAAATGCTGTGCAATACAACAAATTTCAAATTCAGGCTCACTCTGTTTTACTAAAAGGTCAAGGAGAAGACGAGAAAACCATTTTCAATTAAATGTCCTTCATGCACTTTAAGCAGCAGTATTAGCAGTAATAAAAAAAAAAAAATAAAAAAAAACCTACTGTATATGCAGT
>JAPZEB010000023.1:34222149-34232803 GCA_029783705.1 Chaetodon striatus
CAGAGCCTTTCTCCATACTGCAGTGACATTAGCACCATTTGATGACACGTCTGATGACGTTTCAAATGACGTCACATTCTGAAACAATTAACAGATTACTTGAAAAGTAAATTGATAAAAAAAAAGATTGTCTGCTATAATGATAATTGAATAAACGTGTCAGAATCACATTAAGGCAAAAATGCCAAACATTGGATATTGAGGCGACACTCAAACGTTATTAACTTGTTGGTGTTTTAATACAAATCACTCAACAAAGATGAGACCCCTTTGTCAAGGGATTTGTGGAAACCCTCAGATATAAAGGTGCTGTTGGTAAACTGTTGTGAAGGATGTCGGTCATTTCTTATGTATGGTTTGTTTAGAGGTGGATATGCAACCTCAAAACTTTATTTGAACACTGACTAAAATTTGTCTTCATCCTCTCGTATTGAAAAATATCAAGTATCGAGACCTTGGTCTGATTTTGGTTATTTTCTTTAAACCTGGAGTTTCTGATTTAAATAAGTAAACTCCTAAGTGCTGAAAATAGTTTGGAAATCTGGTATCACAGTGGCACAGACATTAAACATGGTCAGACATTACCCAGCCCCAGTGCAGTCAGGTTATGATGAAGAGTCATATGTGAGACTTAGGTGTAACATGTGAGACGCACTGTATTGGTAATACATTTATAGTTTGATAGACGTGCAGAAGAAGTATAAAACACAGGAAGTAAAATGTTTCATTCACTGATAGAAAGTTGTGTATTTTGTATTTTCATGTTTCTGGTCCTCTGTGATTGAAGTCTGGAGGAGGTGATGGCATACTTGTGTAAACACGTTAACTGCCCATCATTGTTCCTGCAGTGCCTCATTGAGGGTTAAGGCTGTTAATCATTACTGCACACACACTGCTCTGTGTGCCGGTTGTTGATTCACAGAGTTAGAGACATGAAAAATTGTAGTTGTTGCTGCTTCAAGATCACACCAGTGAGTCAATAACACTGTTGTTTGATTTGTCCGGTTTTCAGGGTCCATACGGCTTCAAGATGAAAAAGAAAAGTCGACATCACCGACCTGCGGCGCTGAAGAGGGATTCGTCTCCCATTAAGCCTTCGCCCAACCGGGAGACGCTGACTTACGCGCAGGCTCAGCGGATAGTGGAGCTGGAAGTGGACGGCCGCGTGCACCGGCTCAGCATCTACGACAAGCTGGACGTCATCACCGACGATGACCCCACGGCGCAGGAGATTATGGAGTGCAACAGCAACAAGGAGAACAACGAGAAGCCCCAGCAGGTCCTGGTGCGCTCTGTGCGCCTCAAAAACAACCAGCAGAAGAAGAACGCGGCGCTCATGGCCTCACACGGCAGCAGTGGCACACACGGCAGTACCGGCGGCCTGTTGGAGCCAAAGGTTAGAACGGTTGAATACAACTTGCCGGTGGTGCCGAAGAGGCCGGTGGCGTATTACAAATACACAGAGAGGACGGCGGAGGAGCTGGACGAGGAGGTGGAGTATGACATGGACGAGGAGGACTACGCCTGGCTGGAGCTAATCAATGAGAAGAGGAAGAGCGAGGGCATCAGCCAGGTGTCGCACAACCTGTTTGAGTTCCTCATGGACCGCTTCGAGAAGGAGTCATACTCAGCCACGCAGGGTCAGAGCGACTTACAGTCATTGGTGGACGAGGATGCCGTCTGCTGCATCTGCATGGATGGAGACGGTGCCGACAGTAATGTCATCCTCTTCTGCGACTCTTGCAACATCGCCGTGCACCAGGAGTGCTACGGCGTGCCGTACATCCCTGAGGGCCAGTGGCTATGCCGCCACTGCCTGCAGTGTCCGTCACGGCCCGCTCAGTGTGTCTTCTGCCCCAACCGAGGAGGAGCCCTGAAGAAGACTGATGACGACCGCTGGGGGCATGTAGCGTGTGCTCTGTGGGTGCCTGAGGTCGGCTTCTCTGACACGGTTTTCATCGAGCCCATTGATGGCGTCCGCAATATCCCACCCGCACGCTGGAAGCTCACCTGCTATCTGTGTAAAGAGAAGGGCGCAGGAGCGTGCATCCAGTGTGACAAGATCAACTGTTACACCGCCTTCCATGTCAGCTGCGCCCAGAAGGCCGGCCTCTACATGAAGATGGAGCCCGTCAAAGAGGTGACAGCGTCCGGCGCCACCACCTTTTCTGTGAAAAAGACCGCCTTCTGCTGCAGCCACACGCCTGAAGGTTGCGACCGCCGGCCGCTCAACATCTACGAGGAGCCACATCCGAAAAACGGAGCCTGCCACAAGAGGGCCGAAAAGAGGGGGAAGTCCAGGGCCAAGGGCTGGCACAAGAAGAAGAGTAAGAGAGGCGAGCCCGAACCAGAACCAGAGCCTGAGACCCCCACCAACTCTGGGCCTAGTATCACGGCTTCAAGGTAGGCAGGCAAACAGGACTCCCAGAATGCATCGCTGACATTAATTATTAGCCGATACTCAGGTGACTCAAGTCTGGTTATCTCTCTCAGTTTGACCTCAGCTGAATAAACTGTCTGACTGTTGGCGGTCCTCACAGGTCCCCTCAGGTCTTAGTCATTTAGACCTAATTCCAAAATATGTATGTACGGTATGTCAATTAAGTACAGTGTAGTTTAGGTAAGAAAACCTAGACAGTTGAATAACTTTACATTAATTGGTTGCAGTTAAGGTTAATTCTTGGTATTTGAGTCCACTGTTCCATCGGTCATAATAACATCGTACTCACCAAGTTAATGTCTGTAACAAGGTCTGTCGGATCAGGAAACACGAGCAGTCAGATGCTCAGAGAGATTACTGAAACGACCTGTTGCAAATACAAAGACACAGACTGAAAAAATACAAAGCTTGTTGGATAGAGGGTTGTGTTTCTGAAGCTGAGTATTAATTGATTAATGCCTCCTTTGGTTTCCCTGTACATCAGCTTTGACACCATCCTGAACCAGGTGGCAGTTCAGAGGAAGCGTGCGTTCGTTGAGCGGGTGCTGAGCTACTGGGTGCAGAAGAGGCAGTCGAGGAATAACGTGCCGCTGATCCGCCGGCTGCAGGCCAACCCTCAGCCGCCCAAAGTCAAGCAAAAGGTCAGAGCCGCTGACGCTCACAGCAGAGCGCCATCTTTTAATTTCAGTCTTAGCACCGAGTTGAAGTTTGTGATTTCTGCAGGACCGTATGGAGACAAACCAGGCGCTGAAGGAGCAGCTGAAGGAGTGGCACCGCCTCCGCCACGACCTGGAGCGAGCTCGCCTGCTCCTGGAGCTCATCAGGAAGAGGGAGAAGCTGAAGAGAGAGGAGGTAGGAGAGTCACTTCATCATAAACACTGACTGCAAAACAGCGGTCAGCTAGAGCAAACACCAACCTGCCTGTGATATCCTGTTTGCACGCATTGAGTTGCTGTGTTTTCTCCCGTCAGATGAAGCTGCAGCAGTCGGTGCTGGAGGTCCAGCTGACCCCCTTCAACATCCTGCTGAGAGCTGTGCTCAGTCAGCTGCAGGAGAAGGACCAGTACAGTATCTTCGCTCAGCCCGTCTGCGTCAAAGAGGTCGGTAACGATATTTCACTCTGTTCAAAAACAATCTGTGACAGTACACTAAATATCTTTGGGTTGTGAACTAAACAAGACATTTGAGGACATCCTCTGGGGCTCATGGAAACACTGGTCGACATTTTTCGACATTTTCTGGCATTTTCTCAACCAAACAACTAATTGATTCATCGACGGTGAAAGTAATTGTTAGTTGCAGCCCTAAATAAAAGAGAATGAGAAAGTCTGTGGCCTCAAATGTGTCCCCTCTATCTCCTGCAGGTTCCAGACTACCTGGACCACATCAAGAACCCCATGGACTTCTCCACCATGAGGAAACGCATCGATGCTCACGAATACAGGAGCCTGGAGGATTTCGAG
The DNA here is from genome assembly GCA_029783705.1 of Chaetodon striatus. Lineage (NCBI taxonomy): Eukaryota > Metazoa > Chordata > Actinopteri > Chaetodontiformes > Chaetodontidae > Chaetodon > Chaetodon striatus. Next base: position 34,226,053 of record JAPZEB010000023.1, read on the forward strand.
GCAGACTTCAACCTCATCATCTTCAACTGCATGAAGTACAACGCCAAGGACACGTTTTTCTACAAGGCAGGCCAGCGGATGCAGGACCACGGAGGAGCCATCCTCCGCAGGGCGCGAAGGGAGGCCGAGAGAATCGGCTTTGACTTCCCCGGTGGGATTCATCTTCCCGAAGCCCCAAAACTGGAGACGCCACCTCCCTTCACGTGGGAGGAAGGTAAATCTATCATTGCTTGTGTCGCACATTGTCAGATGAGTCTTTGTGTTTGTGGACTACTGGTCGGAGCCCTGTCAACTTGTTTTGGCCGTATGTCGTTATTTTGGATGTTTTATTGACCAAGCAACTAACAGATGGTCAAGTTAGTTTACGCCCCCACCCAGAGGCTTGTGTAGTCACTCCACCATGTTTGTAGTCTTCTTTTAACTTAATTATATCATCTGTAAAAGTGCTGGAGTGATGTTATAGAGATAATACTGATGATGTCATGTGTCCCTCTGTCTCTCTCAGTGGACCGGCTGCTGACCCCCACCTATCGCCAGCTGACCCCTCTGGAGGATCAGCTGAAGGAGCTGCTGGAGAAGCTGGACCTGAGCACGGCCATGAAGCACAGCCCGTCCCGCAGCAAGAGGCTCAAACTGCTCAAGAAGACTATCATGGAGGTCCGTAGTGAGATAAGCCTGAAGAAGTCCCTCCAATCGCAGCCGCCTGTGGCGACTGAGCCCAGCCCGACCCCTGCGGAGTCTGAGGAAAAAGCACTACCTGAACCCCCAGCAGAGCCCTGCACGCCACAGGAGGAGAAGCCTTTACCCCCACCAACATTAGAGCTGTTAACCTCACTGTCACAGCTCGAAACCTCGCACGGCGACTCAGAGCCGCCCCCTCTGAAAGCCGTCAAACCCAGCATGGACCATACTCCCATGGAGCTCGATGGCGACACTGACACATCTATCTCAGCGCCCACAGACGCACCCAACGGGCACCTCCCAGACCCCCTGCTCCCCAACGGCGACCTCCACACAGAAGCCTCTGGCGCCTGCAACAGACGGAACAGCGTCCTCTTCCGCAAGTCCAAGAGCACCAGCCCCCAGAAACCACTCAAGACCAAGACCCAAGAGACACCGGCTGTGACGCTGCCACCCCTGGGCACCAAAACCTTCCTGTCAGTGGTGATCCCTCGACTAGAGACACTACTCCTGCCGAAGAAGAGAAGACGCAGCAGCAGCGCCGACGGCGAGGAGGATGACGAGGAGTCGCCTATAAAACGCCTCGGTACAGGTACTGACTGTCTTCATGTTTCAAAATCACAGCAAAAAAAGAAACCATGGACTTATATGTTGAAGAACGGACACTAATGTACTTTAACCCGACACTATGCTAAGTTTCCTGTGGTGTTTTTTCCCCTTTCAGGAATAGCGAACGGTTTTGTGGTGGAGGAGGAAGAAATCTCACCTTCTCCCCGCCTGCTGGAACCTCGCCGCCGCTGTGCCTCTGAGTCGAGCATCTCCTCCAGCGGGAGCGTCCTCTGCAGCACGAGGTGAGTTCAGGAGGAAACACCCAGAGACAGTTTATTCCAGACTTTGAATAGTTTTGTCCGTCATATCGGTCAGTGGTGATTACGTACCACTGACCCAGTTAATAGCTGAGATCTGATCTGAGGTCAGTGTGACATGATGGAGGAAACTGGACTGTTAATATGCTGCTCTAGACTGGAAGGTCTTTGCCTTTGGACCTCGTGCTTCATTAGATTGATTTGATGATTTGTCTGTGCACTGCAGAGCCTTTGACATTGATGTTAAAATTTCTCTGCATCCAGTGCAGTTAAAGAAGCCCCGCCTTTCCTCTCGTCTCTTTCAGCACCGTCATCGTGTCTAAAAGCGGTAAAGGGCGGCTGCCGGCGGCTCGACGGAGCACCGTGGACGACAAAAGCACTCTGATGACTTGCATCGAGAACGGAGAGTTCACCAAAGCTGCCAAGATCTCTTCAGGTGAGCAAAGCCACGTCCGTCTGCTCAGATCTGATGAATGTGCATGAAACAGCATGGCACGCTTCGATTGGTCAGCTTTTCTCTCTGTCTGCTGATTTACTAAACTTAATAAAAACTCTTATTATACTAATACTGTTTATGAGCAAGCATACATTGGTTTTATTTATTCCTTCCTTCATATACTGCTGTTGCACCTGTGTTACCAAAAGAGCGGTGAATTAAAAAACAAAATCTTAAACTGGGAGCAGCTCCTCCCACCGCACTGCTTCTCAATCTGACGTCCAGGGGCCTCCGAGCTCCTCCATGAAGTCAGCAGAGACTCAAAGCTGCGGGTGTCAGCCGTGAAGGAAGTGATAAATGAACCAGAAACAGGAAACCTGTGATAGACAAGGTGGAAGTGAAGTCCGTTATTTTGTGTGTGTGTGTTCAGTGAATTATAGACTCGTGTCATGGCCTCTTAACCAGCAGTATCCAGTCCATTTGTCTTTCAGATGAAGTGGAAGTTTAACTTAAAACAATATTCATAATAAAATCTGACTGGTGTATAACTGGTCTCTCTTTAGATTCAACAGCTTCATCTGCAGGAATGTTAACATACAAAGTACATAGCAGCAGAACGTCCGCAACACTGACTGAAATAACCTACTTAATGTGACTCACTCAGGAGCTACTGAAACCAAACACTGAAGATCTACTGTTTCATTTACAGGCTTTAATTATTGATACATGAATGAAAGTTTAACAAATCCTGACACAAACGTGAGGTGATCCACTGGAGAGAAGACGTCTCACTCTGTTGGATTTGTTGGAACTACAAAAACACTCGGTCCACTGAGAGGACACAAACCAAACAACTGACAAGTTAATTTTGGCCTGCCAGCAAGTTGCTCACCAAATTAACATTAATTAGCGTCAGCTGATCTGCTGTCCATGACAGCGCCAGCTAAAAACAAGAAGCTGCTAGCTGAATGTGTCGGACACTGATCTCGGCTACAATAAGGAGGGAAGGACTCAGAGCTCACTGAATCTGTGTATTTTCCCCTCCCTGTCTCTTCACACATTTTAATTTTAACATTAGCACTGAAAGACTCGCACCGTCATTACAGAGTAACTGAACCCCAGAGTTCTGGCTTAAGTGTCTCTTTCCCTGAAAGTGAAAAAAGTATCAGCGTGGCCAGGGCACGGATGTATAAAGAGACCTCGTTCACTCTTTAAGTGGAGCTGCTCTGCAACACCAGTGAGCTGATGTTAACCAGCCTCCTTTATGTTAACAAATACAGTCCATTAAATTATACTCTTACTGGTGACAGCACATGCAACATAACTGAGACATTTAGGGTTCAGTTCCAACCTTAGAGGCGTTGTTACATGTTGTATGTCGCTGTCTCCTGAGTCTGCCTCTTCTCTGTCATCTCTCAAATAAAAAGGAAAAAATGCCCAGAAATAATCAATAAAAATATACCCTGAGGTTCAGTCAGGACATTTTTACTTTTACATTTTGTTCTTGTCATTAAAAAAAACTATGTGAACCCTGCATCAGTCTGAATAGCCTAAAATCTATTTATGACTCATCAGGAATCTCTTCAACTGTTTTTTTAAAGGTGATCTTTAAAAAACGTGTGTGTGTGTGTGTTCTGACTGCTTGTGCTCTGTGTCTGTTGCATTGAATACTTCATAACTTGCTTATCGTTGTTCCTGTAGAGGTGTGGAAGCCCTCCGCTGCTTCTCCATTTGTTCTGGAGCCTCTTAAACTAGTTTGGGCTAAATGTAGTGGATATCCCTCCTACCCCGCCCTGGTGAGTGCGTGTTGGTCCCCTCTGTGTCTCATTACCCATCTGCCCCTCTGCCATCGTGCGTGCTGTAGCTCGTGATTTGTGCTCACAGCCATGCGGGAGCTTCCGGCTGGCCGATCATGGACTGCTTGGTGTGTGTGGAGTCGGCCGCTTCGCTCAGAGCGTTTCCGGCCTCGACTCGGCCTTGCATGCTTGTGTCTCTGACTGCGGGCTTCTTCTGTGAGGCTGCCAGGAAATACTCCACCCTGTTACTGTGACGAGGCAGCTTCACTCAGTCTCAGTCTTTTTTTTTTTTTTTTTCGGCCACCGCAGATCATGGACCCCAGAGCACGGAAGACGGGGTGTCAGCACAACGGGGTGGAGCTTCCCCAGCCGCCGCCGGACGTTCTCAGAGCCGGAGAGCGGATGCAGTTCAGGTCCGCAGAGAAACTCTTCCTCGTCCACTTCTTCGACAGCAAGCGCAGCTGGTGAGCAACTCACCAACTCACTAAAAGAAAAAGAGGAATAAAAAAGTATTTAAAGTAGGATTTCAACAGTAAAACAATAATCGGTTAATCTTAGAGAATACTTTCGACCAGTAAGGCATGTCGGCCTATAGGTTCATTTTAACTATTAAGTTTACTGCACTGTGTACCACCTGGGTCTGGTGGGAGTTAGCTAGCAGCACCATTCATTCGGCAGGTACTGCTAATAACGCCGTCCCAACCCAACAGTGTTGCTGCGGAAACATTGTGCCCACCCTCAGATTTCTTCCCAGGCTGCCCCAGTGAATAAGTGGCTTCATTTTGAGCTGCAAACCGTTTTTAGCACTGTAAGCACAGTTAGCACAGTTAGCAGTGTCAGCTAGGCTAGTGGTGCTAAAGGGTTTTTTGTAGCTCAAAATAAAGCCATGTACTCACTAGGGCGACCCGTAGGGAGACCGGAGGTTGGCCACCGTGTTACCAGCTGTAATTGTGAATAAGCATGCTGGCGGCCACCTGACCGAGGGAGTGCGCAGTGCAGAGCGTCCAAGGTTAGCAAAGCAGTGGAGACTGGAGGGCAGTGGGCACTGTGTTTCTGCGTGTTGACACAGTGAGCTGCCTGTCTGTCAGCAAAGCCAACAAAAAATAAAAAAAATAAGCAAAACACTTAAATCACAAAACATAAAAATTTCACCACCTTTGAATAGATAGTACTTTGAAATGCGACCACCTCTTCAAGAAGGTCTCAGTCCGGTTGTTTTGGTGCACACCTGAGTGTGATTGCTGTGTTCACACCTGCACAAACGAACCACACTGAGGGGGTGAACAAACTTGAGTTTGATTGAACCAAACCAAACAGGGCAGGTGTGAAATGAAATGAAATAGCCCGTTCTGATGGAAAACTGTTAACAGCCTCAGTTACACATTAATGCTTGCATCACAGCCACCAGACTCCATTGACAAAAACAGTAATTTTAGCATGCTAAACACGGGAGCTGCTCTACTACTTCCTTGATCAGTTAGTTTGCTTGTGTTATTGTGTGACTTTAGTGAGTCTGAACTCAGCCTTTTTCAACACCAAAGTCACACAATAACACAAACAAAACAACTGTTCAAGGCAGCGGTAGAGCAGCTGCTCCTGTGTTCAGCAGTTTTAAATCACTGTATTTCTCAATAGAGTCTGGCTTTGTTGAGAGCAATATAATGGCTTCATTTTCCCTTTGGAAATTGTTGTCTGACATAAAGGTAAAGCAGTAAAAACACCCTAAATATAACATACACTTTCATTGTTACAGGTTTTTTAGGTGGCTAAAATACATTTTGTTTCTGACCACAGTAAATCATTGCTTAGCTTCCATCTCAGACTCCAGCCTGCTTCTCCAAACAGGGGCGTGCCAACTGACAACTTCTGTATGTAGTATTCTCTCTATGAATAAGTACCCCATACAACCTCACTTTAATAAATTGCAACTATCCCTTTAAAGGAAAATGTTGTCACAACTGTCACTGGATTACTTTGCCACTGAGGAAAACCTAAAAATGTGATGGTTGTCAGGCAAGTTCAACAGTTATTAGGATCATTATAAACATGTTTTGTACAGGTTTATTGACATTTATTCATGATTGGCATCAGAGATAGTGATATCAATGTGATGTGTAAGTGATACAGAATCTAAAACATTTATGTGTCATGTCTGTGTGTTCAGATTTGAGTCATGACTTTAATTAAGGCGCAAATTGCATGTCTTTACCTCACATGTCTTCTTCTTTTCCTCTTGAGCACTGAATTTTGGAAGTCCATCAAAACTGCACTCAAAAAAGCCCTTGGTTTTTTAGTCTGCCAGTTTTAACTCCCACTTCATACTTAAGTGTGAATAACACACAATATAATTAAACCACAGAGTTATATATAGTCGACAGTGAACCACAGGGCAAAATGTTTAATTAAAGTGCAGCGCTCTGCAGAGTCGTGATGATGCTGTGAATACAGTGATGTAACTAAACCCATTTTCACATTAACCGTCTCTGCAATAAGCTTTAGGAATCATTTTGAAGTTGTTTAGATTTTTGGGTGCCATTAATCACAACATTATTCAGGCCAGACTCCAGGGAGAAAAGTTGGTATGGTACGTTGCAAACCACAGATATTTTAAATTTGTGCGATTCATACAAATCATATCTGCGTTTCTATAGCGACATAGTTCTGATTACATGTCTATGAGCTGCGTTTGTCATCAGGAGGTCAAGGGGATAGCGGATGTCATAAAACTTAGGCAAGACCACCGCTTAGCTGCAGACCAAAGAACAACATAACCAGATGTTTTGTTGGCGAGACATGAGCAGCATTTTTAGCTGTTTCTGGTGAGAAAACAGCGGCATTTCCAGCAGTGATTTTTATCTTTTAGTGAAACATCGGCTGCATTTCCTGCAGCAACTACACCACCCACACCAGATGTTTTTTAGTGAGCCAGTGGCAGCATTTCCAGGAATCATTGTGCCACCAAAAACAGTGTT
>JAPZEB010000023.1:34506756-34517877 GCA_029783705.1 Chaetodon striatus
GGTGTTGTTGAAAATTTGAAACTCAATTCATAAAAAAAGAAATATGTTACTTGCCTTGCCCAGTCAGGCTGTTGACGACCAGTGTAGGAAACCTCTAAATAACAGAAAACAAACACCAACAACTAAAAGCTTTACGGTTATAGATTTCAACAGTGTTGTTGTTCTGCCAACAGAGATTAAAATGTGTGCACACAAACACACTGAGATAAATGAGGAAACACTGCAGAGAAAAAAATTCCATTGTACAATAGGAACTGTGACACTGCAGGTGTCAACAGACCACAAATATGTGCCACTTTCTCTTTTAGCAAAACTTCACAGCAGCTGATTTCAGCTCCTCCTCTGGTTGGAGGCTGACCTGCTGTATCAGTGCAGGACTGTGGACTTAAACCACTGTTGAACCAGTTAAATGAAGTGCAGAGACCAGCAGTTCCTACAGTCTGGATCAGACTCATCACGGGGGTTCAGATGTGTCAGATCAGGAAACAGAGGCCACTCATTTTCAAAATAAAGCGACGTGTAGTTGTCGGGCAGCTTCCTGTCTTAAGGGCAGATTGTCACTTTAACAAAAGGTTTTTTTTGTGGTTTCAGCTCTCTCTGCTGCTTCCTCCTCTCTCAGCCCACTCTTTCCTCCCAATGCATTTCTCAGTTCATATTAAACCGGGGGGAATGGACAGGATTAGATTAACGTTTATTTCAGTTCGTCAAAGGTTCAAAGTAAAGTAAAGTAAACGAGTTTTCTCAACCAGACGAAACTTTAAAAGCCCAGCCAGCGGGAAAATGCAAACGCTGGGAAAATGGGCAAATATCAGATGACCTAAACAACTGTATAATCGCTCTCTGAAACATGTTTTAGCTTGTCAGGACGTCTGAAACCTCAGCAGAGGAGGATCAGATGTCTGAATGTAGGCCAGCAGCAGCAGCTCTGACTCATCAGGACTCCTCTGGAAACTCAGCTGATCTGAACGCCGTCAAAACAGCATCAGCTTCTAATGCGCATTTCACAGCCGACTGCTGACCTGGAAAATCACTTATACAGGGCACAAGACAGTAAACACACACTAACCACTGCACAATACCTCCTGGTTTCACAAACTGTTTCCAGATCCTTAAATCCTCATGTCGCTCTTATTAGATAAAATGTCAGTTTATCATATTAAGTTCCAGTTTCAAGAGGACATAGTGTAAAGACATGATGTTAAACTTCAAACCTTTCTTTGAGCTAAATGCTAACATCAGGATCAGACAGAGTCCTCTTCTGATATTCTTGTCGTTCTGCGTCTGGACAAAATCAGCTTCTCGCTGCTCTGTCACATCTCAGCAGGTCAGAGTGAAAACAAATCAGGACGACTTGATTCAGTTTGAATCGGTATGTTGAGTGGTTAATAAATTAAATGGAAAAGTAAAACGTTCTCTGTCTCATGTACCTGCAGGTTCTGGTGCCTTGTTGTGGAAGTTTGACCGTCAGCAGCTACTCAGACTCTCAGTTCGACAGCTATGTCCTGCAGCCTGCGGAGGACGGATACAAGACTGTGGATGGAAAGGTTTGTCTGTCCTCACTTTATAAACATCAGCTCCATCAGAGGCGCCTAGAACTCTGACGGGCGAGTACACGAAAGGATTGTGCCGCTTTTGCGTCTGCTAAGCCTGCACAAATACGACAAAAAGAAACAGTGTCATTCTCAAAGCAGCAGCGCCCTAAGTGTGCCACCAAACAGTGTCTCTGAGCTCCTGTGGTTGTTTTTAAAGTGCTATATAAATAAAGTTGAGTTGAGTTGAGACAGACTTTATGATTTTTCAGTCCGAACCAGTTACCTGACATAGTTATTGTTACCATGGTTACAGCTTGTCTGTTTACCATGACCGCACATGGACAGTGTGTAAATGACCATTAAAAGGCTGCTGTTACGCACAGTCAAACACGCCGCATGCAAAGCAGCACAACATGGCACTGTACACACACTCAGTTGGAGCAGAGCCTGTGTTGAGTTCAGGCGTTGTCGAGTAAATGACAAATTTCAGCACTTGAACAGGCCGTAGCACAACACGGCAGCATGTCAGGATGGTATCACTGGTACCATCAACAACTTTAGAAGTTCCAAAGTCCCAGTTTCTAAGGTTTTAATGGACATAAGATGGCAGGCTGGCAATACTCAGTATTTTATGTCCTCCTGTTTGTTTAACAAAAACTACAGTGAGCAGCTGTTTTAGAAGAAGTAACTGATGAAACTGTATATTTGTGTTTTTAAAGATATATGTCTTCAGTAGGAACCAATGAGCTTGAAGCTGAGAGACACAGACAGGAAGTCAGAAAGTGTTGAGATATGAAATACGATGTTGTTGGTTTGAGTCTGAATATCAAATTTGTACACAAAAGGAAACATTTAAATACCTGAGTGTTCCTGATGTGGGTATTCTGCCTCTGTAATAAATACTGTACTATAACACTGTGTACGGACTGTGTTTCAGGAGGTCAGGATCCAGGACAGGCAGGTCCTGCTGGGCTCCGGCTTCCCGGCTCCCTCATCGGTCCCCATTCTGTTTGAGGAGACCTTCTACAACGACCAGGAGCAGAGCTACAGCATCCTGTGCATCTCCAGGCCCGTCGAGGTGGACCCGAGCCCGGCTGAGCCCGGCCCGCCGCCCCCCTACTGTCTGAAGAGCCTGGAGGACGTCAGGGAGTTCCTCGGCCGCCACGCCCAGAAACTGGACAAATTCATCCACGGCTTCTGTCAGGCCTTCAGAGAGCAGGAGAGGAAGGGACTCCGACACCACATCGTACGACCAATTCAGCTTTCTTCTTCACCGTCTTTGCCGTTTCTGTTGTTTTCTCACCTCTTCATCATCTTCCTTGTCTGTCCTTCTCTTCATCTATTCTTTTTATTCTACGACTTGTTTTAACAGATTTTTTCCCCTTTATTTGGGGTCACCTACCAGCAGCAGTTCAAACTACAAATTTTATTTTTCCTCTAACAGTAATTATGAATTAAAGTTGATTTAAGAAGATGAAATGTTTTAAGTTTCAGTCCTGATGGTCCTCCTGTCCTCTGTCCCCTCAGGACTCGGTGAATGGTCTTTACACTAAATGTCTTCAGTGTCTGCTGAGAGACTCTCGCCTGGTGAGTAGACCCTGACCTGCAGGACCAACTGATGCAGATAACGGGAGCTGTACGCTGAATATGATGTAACGGGTTAATGAGTGATGTACCACTTAGAAGGATCTGAGAAATGTGGCAGTTCCTCATAATCCACTAGTGTCGGTCAGTAGGATCATTTCCTTTGAGTAAAACTAAGATTAAAGTTGACTGGCAAAAACAATCCGTCCACAAACTCCACCTGGTCGCTGCTCTGCAGCTGTCGATAATCTCACATGATCTTCTTCTGCAAATGGAGAATTGTAGACGTCCAAAATGATGTTTTCTGTTTAATTAATAGAAGTCAGACGTTAAAGGTGCAGTGTGCAGGATTTAAGGGGATGTATCGCTCTAGATAGGGCCATTCATGTTTTGACATTGACAACTGTTGGAAACAGTGAAGCTGAAACGAAGCACCGGCCACTAGCACGACCGATTTGGAGGAGGAGGAGGAGGAGCAGTTTCAGTGTGATTTTCAGGTTCTCTAAAGCAGTGGTTCCCAACCTTGGGGACTGAAGTCTACAATGGTAGAAATATGGGACGCTCAACAAAAAGGTTGGGGACCACTGCTCTAGAGGACAGGCCTGCATGGGTCGTGACCTCTGAACAATCTGACCCCTGAATTGTGGGACAATTATGCAGATCACTAGTGAAACCACAGGACACAGAGTGTCTCGTCAGGCTCTGTGGAGTCTAATAAGATCCTCTGTGTGCCTCCTTTGTCTCAGTTTCCTGCATGATAACAGTAACAGGAGGAGTTGCTGCATCACGTCCTACACAGTGACTAAGACGTTCGCTGCTCTGATCAATGTGTTGTTTTTCTACAGAAACTTCTGGCGAAGCAGGAGCTTCAGATGACTCTTCTCAAACAGGCAGTCGAGGTAACGTCACTCAGATTCATCACACATCAGCTTCACTCTCTCTACTTTCAAGATGTGTGTGTTCATGGATTAAAGTTGAAGTTTGTTTCTGAAGCAAATCACATGGAAACTGAGCTCACTAACAGAGGACATAAATATATCGATGTTAAAAAATGAAGCCATTGACTTAGTGTGCGGTCCAACAGACTCACACATAAACCTAAGTGATTACACAGTTTCTAACACAGTCATCCTTTTTGTAGTACTGCTTCTGCATTTTTGTTTTCAGAATAGCAGAATAATGAAAAAGTGCTCATTTTTATAGTTAAATGTCTCTTACATGAAGTCAAATCAGACAAACTTGTTGCTTGAATAAGTATTTTTCAGCAGTTTTATGTCCCTCCTCTTCCTCTTTAATGAAATATTCTTAAAAAATCCCTTTAATACCTCAAAAGAGTAACTCAGTGGTCAGACTGACCTGCTAAATCACCAGATTAAATTCTTTCTTCCAGCTTGCTATGCTAATAAAACTGATGCTAGTGTTGGATTGTGACTTTGCTCTCTCACAGCTGTAAACTGAAATGTATTTTTTTTCCCTTCTTATCCTAGATGTATGTTCATCATGGTATCCATGATTTAATTTTTAACTTTGTGGGAACGCTTGAAGCCAGCCAGGTATGTTTGAATTCTCACTGTTCTGTCACACTGACGGATGAATTTACAAAGATTGAAGCTGCTTAAAGCATCATGAACTGTGCAGCTAAATGAAAACGTGAAATTTTTCGGCTCTCCCCGCCCAATTGAACGAAGTCCCCCGGACTATCCTGTTGTGAATGCGCCCAAAGAGGTGCCAGGGTTCAGGAGCACGTTAAACATGCTTACTTTCAGTTCTTACGTGGCCAGTTTTCCATTGGAGCTGCTTTCTGCCTAAAGAAGTATGTCACACTTATCTGTATGGTCAGATAACACTATGGCTTAATGACTGTTGTGACAACTCGCTGTAAAGCTCAGTGAGTTAATGCTGATGGAAATTATTGCACATTACTTGAAAGCACTCAAAATTAAATTATTTTTTAATTTTTTTGTCTCTTTAATTTTGCTGCAGTGAAAAATTCTCATTAATCAGTGACAGATGCAGTGAAAACGGATGTGTATGTACTTGTAGTGTGTGTCAGTGAGCTGATCTCATGTCTGTTCTGCTGCTCGTCAACAGGACGCTGCCTTCAACAAAATCACCAGGAGTCTGCAGGACCTGCAGCAGAAAGAGCTGGGAGTCAAAGCTGACTTCAGGTCAGTTCAGCATGAAGCACCTGGACTAATGTCAGCCATTATGAGGGTTAAAGGTCAAAATTAGATAACAGACAACATGAAGTTTCCTTATGTTTTTGTTAATATTAGGGTGTGTGGTGCTGCACTGATGCATTCAGGAATATTCAGACATCCGAGAACCTTTATGCATCCGTCAAAAAGTATTGCACTGATGAGCTATAGGGTTAAAGATTCAAATCCAGAAAACATTTTCTTAAATAAGGGTGTAAAGTTGCAGTTTTTTTCCATCACAAAGTTTTCTGTCAGCACCTGTCTCTCAAATATGAGATTTCAGAGTGACCATAAACACACCATCAGAGAGAGAGATTTCAAAACAGTCCCTATGTACAGCCGAGTGTGGAGTGACCAGCCGAAGGTGCACCTGTGTAGTAATGATGTTATTTAATCAGCATCTTGATATGGCACACCTGTCAGGTGGATCGATTATCTTGGAAAAAGACAAGTGCTACAAGTACTAAGACGTATTTTAACAAATTTGCAATCACAATTTGAGAGATAACAAAAAAAAGTCTCAGATCTTTAATTACATTCAGGAAAAATGGAAGCAAAAACAAAAGTGATGCTTTTTTTGTTGAGTGTATTTTTGATCTGTAACCTGCTGCTGTCATGTTCCTGCAGTATAAACTTGTCTCGGGCAAAAAGAGAGCTGAGTCAGCTCAACCAGCAGACGTCCCCCCTCCTCAAACTGCTCTGCCTGCGGAGAGTCGCCCTGACCGCCACCCAGACCCCCAGAGGCACTGGTATGATCCATCCGTCCGTCTGTCCGTCTATTTATTTATTCTCCATCTCCTCAGCCTTCTGATCTCTGTCTCAGGATCAGAATATGAAGATAATGAAAAAATATAAATCACTAACCCTCATGAATGATGTTTGATGATGGATGGTAGTTTGTGAAACAAAATTAATCTGAAGGCTGCAACTTCATCTTCACAACATTTCATATTACACTCTGAACAGTAACAGGATGCTTCACATTTATTTTTATAAGATAAAATGTACTTTATTGTCCCCTAGGACAGGATTCACTTAGAATAGACTTTATTGTTATTGTGCTGCAGTGCACACACAATAACACACAATAACACAAAACACACAGGCACACAAATGAGATAAATCAGCACTTAAACTAGCATGATGTATAAATCTGTATGGAGCCTAAAAAACATTAAAAACAAAACTAAACATTATAACAAGACAATAAATTGTTAAAACTAAGTAAATAAAAGTCAATAGAATAAAATAAACACAGAGGATAAAAGTTTAAACGAAGGCTCTAACATTACTCCAAATGAAAAGCCTGATTAAAAGTTAGTAATTCAGCCGGTCGCCTCACTGCACCGGCACACTGAACTCTCCGTGATCTGCTCTCACTGTCTGTAATCAGATCAGCACTCAGGACAATACCTGCTCTGTCGGCCTCTTATGAGTGTGTACAGTTTGCTTTAGAAATCTAAGCTTATTGGCCCACAACAGCCCCCGCTGTCAGCCTGCAGAGTGGTACGATCCGCTCCTGATTAATGTTTGTCAAGCGCCCAATTGAATCATTTAGTTTGGACAGAGGGAGAGTGTAGGGCAGCGTCAGGACTTCATGTCCTTATGTGTGTGTGTTGTCAGTGTTTCACCCAACTGAGCGTGTGTGTCTCTTTGCAGTCAGTATCGAGGCCGTGTGTGCGGATGACCTGCTCTCTGTCATCCTCTATCTGCTGGTGAAGACGGAAATTCCCAACTGGTGAGCAGGGAGGGGGGGGGACTCACTGTGACCTCTGACCTTGTGGGTTGTGTTCAGGATACAAAGACGCTGATTTCTGGAGTAAACGCCCAGTGGTGTCAATCAGTCATGTGGAGGGAACTGAAAGAGGATGACACAGAAAGTGAAAACTACGCAGTCATGAGAGCAGCTCTGTGAGGCTGACCTTTGGCAGAGTGGCAGTTTGAGCTAAATGCTAACACATCTTAGCTCTGCGGGTTTGTACTCATAAACCAGGACACATTCAAATGTTGACGTGATGATGACACTAGAGGAAGTGCATGTCATCACAATCCATTCCACAGTTCTTGAGATATGTCGCTAAAAAAAAACCAACCCAAATATGAACCTCATGGTGGCGCTAGATAAAATGTCAGAGGATCAAAAGTCAGGAGGTTTCATTGTCTTGGAAACTGTGAAACTTTGCGCAACATTTCATCTTGATCCAACTGTTGTTGAGACATTTCAGTCTGGATCAAAGTAGTGGGCTGATCAACATTCCCATCTATAGAGTCACAGCTAAAAACAAGGATCACTCTGTTGCGTCATCACCCGTCGTGGAGTTTGTGCAGTTTATTCTGCATTCACATTAATCGCCAGCCAAGACAATGAAAGCACAGGCCGTTTGTAAAGTGTAAAAAGCAGGGAATTATGGGAAGTCAGAATAAGATACTCTGAAAGATACAAACTCTGTGCGCTTGCAGCGTAGGTGTGATGGCAGGTGGGTGAGTCTGTTCCAGTGTTGTAGTCAAGATCACATAACCCAAGACCAAGAGCAAACCAGTGCAAGACCACGCTGCGAGACGCACTTAAAATAAAATGTGGAACATGTTGACAGACACTCCTCAAACTGATCTGAAAGATCCACATTCCCATAAAACACCCCCAGAAAACAAAGATTCATCTTCATTCACCTCTTTAATCGCCATACTATATAAATGCGTGCATGTGTAAATGTACAATGAGAAATGTCTTGATAAAATATTCGAGGCATTGCAGAGGTGAATAATATGTGTGTGAATTTTCCTTTGTTTTCTATGAACAAATGAATACAAACCACACTACACTGAAGCCTACGTTATGGTTGGGTGCTCAACACTTTTTAGAAATGTCGCTCAACAAAAATAACGTATTTTCAACAGAAAAAAAGTGTTGCTGGACACTTTGCTTGTCATGTCGTGCACCTGCGATTGATAACGTTACTATCGTCACCATACATTCGGTGTCTGTCCACAGAGGCACCCGTCTGTCAGCAGCAGCTTCGTAGCACGCGAGGGAATTCTGCCGCTCACTGACAGACTGAGGGCAGACTGATCAATATTCATACGGTTCATCAGTTACATACGCACACAGTGCAGCATGTTTGTCTGATTTAAGCGGTTGTCTGTGCAGATTAAACCTAACTATAAACATGCAGAAATAGACTTGGGCTGTAAAAGTAACGCAGGTCTCTGGTTACCATGGAGACGACTGAAACCTTAATTGAAAGATAAATTGAAAACGTCACACTGCTGTTTAATTTCTGTCGAGCGACACTCATCAAAAAGTTGAAATCAACTTAACCATCTTTATTCAACCTTTTTTTTTTGCACAGGTAATTTAGTGATATCCATGCAGTTGTGGTCCTGACAGGTCTTGATATTAAATCCCGAGTCCTCTTTGTCTGAGACCGAGGCAAGACAAAGTAAGAAAGGGGTCAAGTCAGATACGAGTGCTTTAAAAAGTGGTCTTGAGACTGGTTTTGATACCAAGACCAATCTCCAGTACTTCAACAGTGGTCTGTTCAGTACTTTGGTTCAAACTGAAATATCTCAACAACCCATGCATGAATTGCCATTAAGTTGTGCACAGGTAGTCATGTTCCCCTGAGGACGAAGCCTGTGGACTCCAGTGATTCTCCAATGAACCTTTTATCTAGCGGCACAGCACATTGTGGTTCAGAGTGAAATACCTCATCCATAAACTGGTGGATTACTCAGACACTCATGTTCCCCTTCGGCTGAACTTTTCATCCAGTGCTGTCGTCAAGTCAACATGTGAAATTGCCCAGTACTTAATTTTATTTCCATCTATCTAATTGTCTTCACAATGAGCATTACAGCCTCACAGAGCTGTCAGCGTGGCTGGAGACTTGTTTTCTATCATGTAACAGCACTTGTTGTGCAGTGATTCTCAACAGCAGCTTGTTTGAAAAATATTCAGGTTCACAAACAGCTTTGGATGAAATTGGTTTATGTATATTTTTGCCTTCCACATTAGCATAAAGACATGATGTTACAGATCAATGCTTGACAGAAACATCTTACTTTTGCCAAAGTTTCCCTCAGTAGATCAAACCAACTTGATCTGGGAACATTTTCCCGCACACAAGTCACTTTTATGGGATTATAGCGTCTTTAAAATGCTCTAATGGCTCTAGTTTAGGTAGAAAAATTGAGTATTCAGGTGATAATGGGAGCCGTCTTTGATTTCAACACATTCACGTAAAACACGAAGCTGTTGCTCTGTAGCCTCAGTGTGACTTGACACCACTACAGAGCAGTGACCTGGTGAGGATACTGCACAGGGTAAAACACATTACACATAAACCAGATCTTCTTGATCTGAAGAACATCAGTGTTACCTCTTTAATGTGTGTGTGTATGTGTGTGTCAATAAATGTACTCAGCAGGGATCAAAACTGAATCTTGTCCTTTGAGCCATAGATCTGATAAACAGTGACAACTGCTGGAGGAAATGTCTTGTAGCTGTGTAGGTGGTTAATCGTCGAGTCTTTTTGTCCTCAGGATGGCCAACCTGAGCTACATCAGGAACTTCTGCTTCAGCCACTCCAGTAAAGATGAACTCAGCTACTGTCTGAGCACTTTCGAGGCAGCAGTGGAATACATCAACCTGGGAAAGCTGCAGGACACACACTCTGTGAGTCACACACAACAGGACTTCTATTCCAGTCATCCCAGTGTTGTTTCTCAGCAGCGTTCGTTGGTGATGAAGCTCAGCCGTGTGTTCTTGTTTGTGTCCTCTCAGAGCTCGGGTGAGCTGAATGACAAGGCATTGTTCAAGGAGAGGATGAGTCTGCTGTCTCAGAGCGCTGCCACGCCCATCCACTGTATGTTTGAGGTGAGCTCAGGAAACAAACTCAATATTTAGAGTGCAGCTGCACTAATGTAGTTCAGTAATAATAATAAACTTTATTTATACAGCACCCTTCATACAAGAAATGCAGAGAGTGCTGTACAGTAAGGGCATTATAAGCACTGAGTGCTTCACATGGAAAGAGACATAAAAGAGACAAACAATGCAATTCAATACTAAAAAACATTTGAAAACAATTTAAACGTGGATTCACTGATTCTACAATTTGAAGTGTTGGTGATTTGAGATCGTTTTACTTGAAATTACATAAAATATTTCTTGTGTCACTTTTTAGGCCCTCTGACGTCATTAACAGTCAGAGCCTATAATTCCCAACGGGCACAGACTCACCAACAGACTTTTATTAACCAAATGTTTTCTCAAGAGTTAACCTCACTGCAGGTTTTGTCTGTGCCGGGTACGGCCCACAGCTGCCCCCCCGAATAAATCAGGAAGTCATGAAGTCACAGTTGTAAAACTATAAATCATAAAATCAAGTAAAATTTTAAAAGAGCTGCAGCACCGTGATGCTTAAAAAGAAAGTCAGAGCCAGTTTAAGGCTTAAGTGATCAGATACATTTTTAGCTTTCTTTAATAGTAATCAAGGTCACTTACTCTTTTCTGGACTGGGAAACAAATGCAAGACAGTGTTCTCCCTGATTGTGCAACACTATGGGTAATCGACGAAATAGAAGTTTGAATCATTTAAAGGATCTGTATGTAACTTAATTAGGGCTGCCCCAGACTAAGAATTTTCCTAGTTGACCAACTGTCCTCATCAGGGTCCATCAGTGGACGAGTGTCCCTCATGTTTATGATCTGAATGTAATGATGAAATGATATATTTTAGTGGTTTGAGTTGAAGGTGTGAGAAAGAATAGTCTCAGTAACATTGTTAACACTGTGCTACATTACA
>JAPZEB010000024.1:19500-40014 GCA_029783705.1 Chaetodon striatus
GGCCCTAACCCTTGCAACTGTTCCATAAAGCTCAGCTCTGTCAGGTGGACAGCTCAAAGTTATCCTATGGATAGATCCTTCAGTCTCTGCTGTGGAGCTTTCCAGCTCCTTCAGGATTTATTTGGTCTCTTTGTTTACTCTCTGATTAATGCCCCTCTTGCCTGGTCCTTGAGTTTTGATGAGCGACCCTCTTTTGACAGGTATGTTGTAAATGAACCTGCACTTTAATAGCATCTTTCAAGTCTTCCAACCATTCAAAGCACTTTAACACTTCATGTCACATTGACCTATTCACTCACACATTCAAGCTACCATTCAAATGCAAAGGATACTTTGACATGCAGACTGGTGGAACCCAGGATGGAACCACTGATCTTCTGATAGTGGTCAACCTGCCCTACCCCCTGAGTCACCGCTGTCATATTTTTTCTATTTTCTAATAATGAATTTAATGGTTCTTCATTGGGATGTTCAAAGCTTGAGATGTTTTTAGTACCCAACCCTGATCTGTACTTTGATCTTTTTCACTGACCTGTTTGGAGAGCACTTTGGTCTTTGTGGTGCCACTTGCTTGGTGGTGCTGCACACCCTGGGGTACCCTTTCATACAGGCATATATATACTGAGACCATGTGACTCTTAGATAAATATATTCTCACTCTGACCTCATCACATATTGACGTTAGGTCATGGACTTTCCACATCGAAATATGACATGCAAGATACCCTGGGTGCGTTGGTTGTTGACGTTCTCAGATGCCGTGTCAGCTTCTGTCTGTTACATGTCTGTTTTCAAAATACACTTCTGTTTTCACAGGAAATGTACAGTTTGCATACAGTCTCTTTCAAAGTAAACACACCATATTGGTAAAACACTGCCATTCAATTTTTTTTTTTCCTGTTCTAACAAACACACGTGGTTACGTTTTGCCAACACATGAAAATGGTTGGGTATAAGAAAAAAAGAACAGGGTTTGGCTTTACAATCTTACGGGAAGCAAACACTGGCCTCCAGGATGAAAGTCGGTGACTGCCGGACCCATCCACGACCCCTCCCGCCCGGAATACTTAGACTTCTGCCACCTCAACTGCATTACCATGTTTCTGGCTTATGCCGCCAGGTGCTGTTACACAATGGCGACCGTCCGCGTATCATGCCATGTGAGAGCATGTTTTTTTTTCGTCCGTGTCTGACGCTGGAAGTCATGACAAAGCTCCTGTTTTACACAACTTCAGAGTGAGACCGGGTTGCTTAGATTGTACACAGGTGGACAAAAAATCAAAATAAAAATCCATTTAAATTACAGTTGGTAATGCAACAAAATTGTAAAAACTCCAAGGGGGGTGAATACTTTGCGATCTTGGTAAGACAAGACACCACAGTGTAATACATTGGATTAATTGATTACATATAGACAGTTTAAAAAATGGGGTGGAATGAATGTTTATTGAAGCTGATTTGAACATGGTTCTGTACTCGTTATGATGTGTATACAGAAGACCATCCATGGCTTCAGGACCTCAAAGTGAAACATTGGTCACGTACCACCTGTGCCTATTCAGGGATGGTCTGATCAGATGTATATGTCCTCCTCACTCTTTTTTGGCCATCTACTACTGCTATTACTACTATTGATTCCCAGATGATGACCCTGGCCCCTTCCCAGTTGTTGCCATGAGCAGGTTATAGGTTTACTATAGATAGCAGGATTTTGAGGACAGCAAATACATTTGTTGTGTCGATGAAATTATGGCAACAAAAAGGTTGTATATCTTGATCATTCTTGTTGAAGCCTTCAGGACATATACAGTATTTGAACTAGAAATGCAGATGTTTGAGGATCTATTTAAGACACAGAATGTCTAATAAAGGCTGTTGCTGAACAAAAGCATAGAATGAACTCAACGTTAAAGAACTAGACATACAACAATGAAAGTCACCTGTCAAATATACATAATGTATATGTCAAATTGACAGATGTACGTGGCCTGATTACACAGCAATCTGAAGACTTCCTCGGTGAAGGTGGCTGCTATAGATGTGATTCTAAAGTGTGTTTTTTTGCTGTCAAATGCAGCCCTCAGCTTTCACCAGAGCTCCATCATTCCAAAACTGTGTTGCCAAGCAATGGTGAGGCCAGCAGCAGACATGCTCTGTATAACAGGGACGCTGTGGATAGGAGAAGAGGAGGAGTGGGAGGAGGGAGGAGTGTGGACATATCTGCTGCCTCCAACAGCCAGCATCGAGATTTTACAGCTGACATGATCACTTACCGGACTCACGGCGTTCATAGCAGAGACATTAAGAAGCTGTCTGAGCAAACAGCTGAAGCTTGCACTGTACAGGAGGTCAAAAGGAAAACCATGAGCTCACAACGGCCCAGTTCTGATGGAGCAGACCAGGATAACGCCAACCTCAGGTCAGATCTAATTATAATGCAAACAAAGAGGTGTAAGGAATAGAAATGAAAACAGATTATTTTTGTAAAGCTCAAACTGTGGGTTTCTGCTAATAGTAAATAGTAGATATAAAACACAAAACAGGAAAATAAAAATGATTGTCTAGTATTTTTGCTTGTGAGCAACAGAATTACAAATACACTGTGATTTTGAAGAGAATAGGTGATGAGGAGATTGGAATGACTGAGTAGTGACTCATTGTGTGGCTAGAGCGTGAATATGAGGAGGCGCAGATGGATGTTTTTATATTTCCATCAAATAATGCGAGGAGTAATGCTGCTGCTTGGATTCACTCTGTTGGGTTTGATGGAGAAAACAGTGCAGAGATTTCATTATTGGATGTCTCTGTGTTGGAATGCACAAACATCACTGCTGCATCAATGTTTGATAGTAAAATGAAGCATAAAGTGAATATAATCAGCCACCTGTCTGCCTGTCCAAACACAAATTTCCTATTTTTTTCTCCTTAGGTTGCTGAGCAATGGAGACGGCTCCCAGACACTCTGCCACAGCCTCAACATTGTCAAAAACATCGGTAAGGAAAGACATGGGGCGAGGGTAGCATACATATTCCACCCACTTTTACCACCTCCAGAGCTGTTGCTACAAAATCATCTCTTATTTGTGAATATATTATATGACTGAGACTGAATACTGGTAGGACACACACGTTCACATTATGCAACATACATGCAAACATAGATTTCTAGTAAGCCATATATTGAGAAAACAATAGACATGATAAGGCTTCAGCACTTCTACTGAGCTGTGTCTGTTACTGCATATCTCTGACTTGTTCAAGGTTGAGTGCCTCTTTAAGCTGATAGTTGCCTCTGTTGACAGACTACTCACCGTAGTGTTGTTCAGTGTGTACACAGGATAATGGTTATTTGCAGGGATTAGTCCAAATTTACTCAAGACAGCAGTTCACCTGCAGGACCATGGTTAATACTTCAAAGGCTAAACCAAAGAGCAGAAACAGTGTCTATATACAAATACTATGTGTACTGCTTCTTTTTTTTTCCAACCTGTGCATTTCTCTGGCTATGTATGCGCATTTCACTCTCTCTTATGTAAGTCTCAGTCCAGTTCGACGCCCACCAAAGCAATCTGCAGTATATGACTGAGGGAGATTATGCAACAGGCCCCTGTTATTCAAAGTCACCTACCTTCTTGATATACACACAGCCAATGTTCCATTTAAAGAGAAGCTGTTCTTATCAGCAAACTCTTAACTTTTAAATAAACTTAAGCAAACCTTTCATTTCCTAATCACATGTTGCCACACACATGCTATGGTGAAGAAATATTAAATTGCTGATATGTTTAATATTAGCATTCTTCTTCCTCAAATGCAGTGCTGGCAACATTATTGGCCTTATGCCTGGGGTGCACCAGAGGATATTTTAATCTGAACAGATTTTAAAAACTTGGGAGACCACAGACATAACAACAGATTTGACTGACTTTTTATGTTTTAATCCTTGCAAACTCACACACCAGATGAACTAGTCAGGAGGACTACCTGAGGAGGACCACCAACTTGCCGTTTACAATTAATTGATTTCAGTGTCAGAATCTCACCGTAATCATGTGACCAAACATGATTTCCATGTTTGTTTTTCAAAAACCAAACATGGAGCAAGCGGCAACCTCTGGGATTGAAAAATGAAGCCAACACAGAAGTACCAAAAACTGCAGTTCCTCTAGTGGCCACTTGAGACAGGCTCCAGAAGCCAGTCACTCCCTATAGACCTTCATGTTAAAATGCCCAACTTTATCAGCATGGTCTTGCTCCGAAGTTATAGAATACTGGTGTTTGGTCGGTGACTTCCAGCGTCAGACACCATTGAAAAAAACTGTCCTTTCACGTTGGCATGATATGCAGCCAGTCGGGTTTGGAAGTCGGGGTTGGAAGTCTGAGTAGTGGGGGTTGGGAGAGGTGGTGGATGGGTCCAACAACCAGCGACTTTCGCTGGGGAAGCCCGTGTTTGCTTTCCGAAAGATTTTAAAGCCAAATCCTGTTCTTTTTTTCCCTAACCCCAACCACGCATGTGTTTACTAAATGTAACCATGTGCATTTGTTGTTAAAGGAAATAAAACGTCAATTCCAGGTGTTGTACTGACATAGTGCATTTATTTTGAAAGAGACTTTATGCAAACTGCACATTTCCTGTGAAAACGGAAGTCTATTTTGAACAGACAATACACACAACAGGCTGAAGTTGTCATGGTGTCCCAGAACAACAACCAGCTATAGCTAATTTCAACATTCATGACAACTGTACAGGGGGTGAAGTTTTTTATAACTCACATTGTAATATTTTATTAAGGCATAATTAAGAGCAGGTTACTTTGAGTGACAGGCTGTCTACTGATAGTGACTTCAGCTTCTCAGCTGGATCCACCCCTCAGTCCTCCACAGCTTCACTCTTTTGCCTAAATATGGTAACTTCTTGCTCTAAAAGAGCTAAGATGGCGAAGGCGGAAATGCCAAACTCGAGGCTTCAAAACGGGATTCCACAAACCAGTGGGTGTCATCACGGTAGCTATGCACATTGTTTTCATAGTCTATGACATGGAGGCGAACTGTCGTCGTGAACTGGTTGTACTTATGTGTCTTATGTGCGTTTTGCACTGAAAAACAAACAAACAAACAAACAAAACTTGGATGAAGTCAAGACTGAAAGATGGAATCAGCATGGCTTATACATTTTTCAGCATGAGCTGGAGCTAAGTTGGAAATAAAGTTTTATTGTTAATGTCAACCATGTTGGTGATGCTCCCTGATCAGCTTGCTCTCATTGGCTATTGTGTGTTTCTGCTCAATATTCCATCACTCCATTCACACTACCGGATAGTCAAAATCAGGGAGACTGATCCAGTCAACAACATTAAGATTATATCTGTAAGCCTCTCATTCTACAGGACTGTTTGGGCAGATAATCTATGCATATTAGCCTCAAATTGAGAACATCCCCATGATTGCTGCAAAGGGCCTCTCAATCCCAAAATCTGCTGTTGGGCCAAGCAGTATGTGACTTGACATTGTTTGTGCCTTTCCAGTTTTATTTTTTAGCTTCAGATTGCTATTTTGAGCTGTTGTAAAGACAAGTAAAAAGTTGATTGGTTCAATAAGTCCACTACATTGTCTTCAAAGCCAGGTACACACATCTCCATTTAGGAGGAAATTAAATGACTTGACATCACAGCATCCATTTCAGATATTGCATTAAAAAAAGATATGCTGTATGGTAACTAGCTCAACTAATATATTACTAATATACTGTGTGTTGCAGGATCTTAACTATTTGTCTGAGAGGATCACCAAGTATAAAAGTAGCAGGACAAACAATGTAATATTACCCAAAATGACAGCGCATATAAACAGGAAATTGAGCTGTATAATAGAAAATGGTAAGTTGTAAAATTGTGTCCCTATCTAGTTTTGTAGTTGTTCCCGTGTTCGACCCACCTTTTAGTGTCACAGTTTAAGCACAGTGGTAATCCAGGTTTTTGCAAAAAGTTAAAGCAGATTCTACATGTGTACCTGATGTCTGACTTATTGTCTTTTGACCCTCCAGCCTTCCTGTACCAGGAATACCGGGACACCTCCAAGCAGCACGAGATCGAGCAACGGCGGCAGCGTGAGAACCTCTCTCCTACTGTCACAGCAGGGAATGTGGTGGCAGACTCCGGTGGCATGTCCCCTCCAGTGTTACAGCTGCAGCTTAGGAACAGTGCTCGGTCACTGAGCTTGTGGCAGAACCTGGAAGTTGTGCAGGCCAGCGGCCTGCTCACCCAGTTACCACATAAAGAAATCATAATGCAAGAGGTGAGCAATTTTGTGAGGGTGATATGGATTGGTACAAACATTAGTTATAGAATATTGCATTCCTGATGTTTGTCACTGCAGTTATTCCACAATTCATCCTGAGGAGATCATGAATATCTGTACCAAATAGCTCTGTCAAAGCCAGCCTCAGACATAGTTGTCAAGACATTTCTCTTAAAACCAAAAATGTCAACCTCATGGTAAAAATCTGAAAAAGTCAGTGGGATACATCATCTAGGGACAATGTAGGTCTGCACAATTCATTTAGTAAATATAAAGATATTTTACAGGATGAGTGAAATTTAAGCAGCCAGTGGTGCTTGATGAAGATAAAGGAATCACTAAATTTGATGGCAATCTATCAAATACTTGAGTGGATTCTTGAAAAACTGTTGAGAAAGCCCAAAAATTTGGCAGTTATGAGGCAATTAAATGGCTGGTATAAGTGATGATAAGCATCATAGATATAGGAAAGTTTAAGCCTCCTACACCTCCTTTAAGGTTACAAAGGCTATTATCAGGCCATGAAATTACACTTTGAAATTCATTTTTCTGAAAGAAAAGGCTTTCTGTCAGGAAGGACATTAGCAGAACTTTCTTCCATTTTGTGAAAAAGTCCGCATATAGGGCTGGTGAATGAGTCAAAAACAGGACTTTCACCCAAGACACCAGGGCTTGAGTACCATGTGAAACCAGTATTGATGCCCAACCATGATCTTTTTCTTAACCCAACCATGTCTTTTTGGCACCTAAATCTAATGAAGGTGAAAGTGAAACCTAATGAACTGGTGACAGCCACTGAAGGACTGATAACAGCCTTCTGAATGTACCAGTAAGTGTAGCACGCCCCTGACCCCTATGAGGCTTATATTTACAGATAAGGGCCATTTAATGGGCTGATAACATCCTGGTCAGGGGGAAATGTTGACCTCATGTTGGCTATAAAGGAAAAAGCAGGTGATCACCAAAGGAGGCCAATTTCATCACCTGGGGACCATGAATGTATCCATCCATTAGCTGCTAGATATTTCAGTCTGGATCAAACTGGTGGACAGACCAGCTGACAGAGCAACATTGCCATACTTAGAGCCGCATTGCTAGTATGGCTAGCATGGCTAAAAATTGAGACTGACAGCTAATTGCTTCATGAATATTCATGCAAACAGATTGTGAAGCCACATGGATTCCATCAACACAAAAACAATTTAATTACTGTGTTACACATTCATCATTCAAATCTGGTGATTTGGTAGGGTTTTTTTTTTTCAGTAAAAATCAGTGAAACCAGCCTTAGCCAGTTATGCCAGCAGGATAAGCATCATACCTCATTGGAATTTTTATAGTATTGATTAGTAGTATTAGTATTAATGTGGCCTTGTGATTTGTTTTTCTTTCTAGGCCATGTTTGAGCTTGTTACCTCAGAAGCATCGTACTACAAGAGTTTGGAAATTTTAGAGACTCACTTCCTACGTAACCCTGTTTTGATCAACACTCTCAGCCAATCTGACATGCATTTTCTGTTCTCCAACATCGAGGAGGTCATGAAAGCCAGTGAAAGGTAGGACAGGGTCTTGCTCAACACAAATCTGATCATACGTCATCATACTTCCAGTCCAGCAAACAAGCTTTTACTTTACATCTCTGCATAATGGTCTTTTACAAATTTCAGGTTCCTGATGGATCTCGAGCACCGAATTGAGAAGTCTATTTTGATTTCTGATGTGTGTGACATTGTTTACTTCCATGCCGTGGAACACTTCAGTGTCTTCACCAAATACGTCATTAACCAGGTGTACCAGGAGAAGAACTACAGACGCATTTTGTGAGTACCTATTTTATAACTACATCTGTTTCAATATGAACCATGCCTTCTTCATATACTAGCAGTTAATTGTTCAGTAGAATAAGAGGCAGGAAGCTTTTTCTCGTTGAAGCAAATGGTGGTGATTTATCTAAATGTACTGTGATTTTTTTTAATATTGGACAGTATTTTTCTCTTTTAAAAGCAGTTAATAATACAAGAGCTCTGTTCAGAACAAAACTGTGGCCTGTTTGACAACTGATGACGAATGCATGCCTGGAGAGAGAGGAGCTGTGAGAAAGAATAATAGGCGTCATCCCTCATACAGTGCTTTTTTTAATGTCTCGTCTTTTCAGTAGAGAACAGGTTTGTTTTTGATCATGACAAATGTGATGTGCAGGGTGTGGTTGGCTATGCATATAATGCGTGTGTTCCTCCTCATCAACCACGCATACCTGAGTGAGAGTTTGGCGTTCCCACGAGCTGCAGAAGGCAGGTGCCTCGGAGGGCAGGTACCTCTGCCAGCAACTGGAAAAACTTCTGAGACCTGCTGCTTGTTTTAAAATTGAATATGGAAATTTTAAAACCTGTGACTGTTTTTTGAGCTAACATTTTAGAGGTGCAGCACCAAGAAAGTCAGTCCATCAGATGTTGTTGTTCATCTGTTTTGTAGATGATAAGTCAATTATGGAAAGTCTATTCATAAGGTGTCTGAACTCAATCATAAGGGTGTTAAGAGAGCCGAGCCTAATTACTTGTCACATACGATCACGTTGGTGGCTGAGCTGCAATGTAGAAATGTTAGTTAAATCAGTTGAGGAACAAGATGACATTATGTGCAAAAACCCGATGACTAATTATTGTGATTCTTGGGAGGAGGAGGGGAGCTGTTTTCCTTCTCTCTCCTTTGTGAAGCGTGCTCCTTCCTCGTACAGGCTGGGAGATTCTTGAGAGGTTTTAACTGCCATTCAGAACAGATTATTTCCAGGCTGCATGTCATAAAACAAAGGAGATTTACTCGCTTACTCCCTTACTTAACAGGTACAGGAGCAAACCTCTTTCCACCAAGGACCTCAGATTGCTTGATCTGCAATACATGTTCAGGCCAAGAAAGTAAAATCATACTACAACATGTATTAAAGGACTGTTTTTTGTCTTTAACTTTTAACTTTCAAACATCAAGGGTATGTGTAGCTTTAGAGAGCAGAATAATAATAATGATAATAATAATAATAATAATAATAATAATAATAATAATAATGATAATAATAATTAAATAGATCCCAAGCCACCCCCTCCTCTGATAAGTAGAGAACATTCCCTATTAAATAGCAGGTTCCAGTAAGTGTCTTGATTTGTGTTGAAGGGCTTCATTGTTAAGTCACAGTATACCTCGAAAGGCTAAGGCTAATTAGACTTTCTTACCATCAAAAAAGTCTCATAAAAAGACAAAAACCAACAATGTACTGATAAAATATTGCCCTTGTAGCCAAAATCTGACACATAAGGTTACTGGAAAATCAAAATCAGGGATTTGTTTTTCATCTTGCCATAATTTCTCCTGTCATCAAGTTTTTTGTTTTAATTTTATCCTACTTATTTCCTGGTTCAGACACTGGGTTGTAAAATGGTTTGGCAGTGTTTTCTCACAGGGAAATGCTGCTGTGCTTCACTGGGCGTCACATTTGATGTGTGATTGACAGTCATGTCTAATCAGGAGGGAATACCAACACACAACATTACAGGTGAAACGTGAACACTTGACTTCCACAACACTCATGCCATGTGAGAAGTCAACTGGATACGAAACAAACTGAGCTGCTAAATAATTTAGTGAGAAAGTACAGATTACTTTTTATTCTATTAAATGTGAAATGGGAGCAACATGTATTTGTTACCTACCTATACTTTATAGTTACAGCTGTAGCTCTGGGCACACCATGTTCTTGTTAAACAAGAAGCTGCTCAGTGGTAGTCTGTGTCAAGTTAAAATCTCATCTGACTCTAACATATAGTTTATGGCTGGATTCCTCTGTTACCATTTCACTGTGTGTCATGTTAATGTGTTGCTATAGAGACCTAGGCCTTGTTGTTTCTGCCGTCTTCTTTGGAACACCCATGCCTCCCTGGGGCCGCATGTATGAACAAAAACAAAAACAAAAACTTGCATATGCCAATTCTCACACACACGTTTTTAAGAAGAACCTGCAGTGCACACCTAACACAGACCTCTGATCAGGCATACACAGTTTTCTAGAGCCAGCTGCAAGAGATATGTTGAGAAGGACATAACATCGAGGTGAGAGATGTACTCTTCTGGTTGTACATTGTTTGTGTCATTTGTTTGCCTTTATTTACATTTTTTTTGCAATCTACAGTGGTTCTGTAAGATGTCAATTAAAGACGCATTTATAAACATTGTATATATAATCAGGGGTGTATCACCAAAGTGTCCATTGCCCCCTCGACCTTCATCCCTTGATCCATGCTTCTCTCAAGCACCTTTTTTTTTTTTTTTTTACAAAGTAATTTTTCTTTCATTCTTTCTTTTCTGAAACCCTGATTTTCTTGGGGAAAGACATGACCATGGGCATTGTTTTCCTTCAGCATGAGCAGTAACTTACTTGGTTCTAGTTGTGTTAAGAGACCCTTCAGGGGTAGACTAAACCATTTTGCACCTTATTTATTACACAAAGTTTAGTCTTTCAAACATTTTTTCAGCCATATGTAGCAGAACATGTGCACAAACATACATGGTATTTTAATTAAAAACACACAAAATGACATAACAAATAGAAGGCTAGTATAAACAGAGTACATTATAACAAGTAGAAGTGCTACCTGTAGGGCCTATCTGTCAGCAGTGGGAAGTGGGATAGGAAGATTCCCCCAGGGAAGGGAGGCAAAGCTCAGGGGAGGTGCCAAGTTTAACGTGATGCATACTGTTTTCTGTGTAGACACAGATTTAGTTGTGAATCCATACCAGTTTTATGCATCTGGCCCCTGACATCTGGAGTTTCATTAGAAATGATAGAATATACTTTGGAAATTTTTAGCTGTTACTTTTTTAAGAAAACTAAACTATATTTTTGAGCTCTTTTTTAAGATTCACATCTTCAACAGGCTTGAAGCTGAGAGCCAGAGACAGGGCAGGGAGGTCAGAAAGTACTGAGCGTTGGTCTAAGTATTTTCATGGGATTTGTTGACACTAAAAAAATATTCTCTAGCCTTATCCTTTGAGTGAACTAAGAGTTTAAGAGATGTTTTAATACCATAAAATGGATAAGCCCTCAACACAGCCAATGTGATCATTATCCATGGATGATCAGCAGAAACCCAGTGATCTAGGTTAGTGTAACAGTGTCTTTTTCTCATTCTTTCTCTTTCCTTTGCTACTGCATCAAAAAGAAGAGAGAGAATGTGTGTGTTTGTAATGAAGCTGTATCCACTAAGCATTGTGTTGTCTCAACATGGCTGTCTAGAGAGGGAAACCAGGCATTTCGTGAAGCCATGGCTACACTGGAGAACCATCCACGTGTCAGGGGCCTGTCCTTTACCTCATTCTTAATCCTTCCTTTCCAGAGGATCACAAGGCTCAAGTTGCTTGTACAAGTGAGTGTGCCAACATGAGGTAAAACTAAACAGATACAAATAGATACTGTACAGTAAAATGGCAAGTGAGTTTGGATATATTTTAAACAGTAATAAAAAGGGACCTGGTGCCACTGTTGAGGATTTCTGCTGAGGCTTCTGTTGTTTTTATTTGACTTTGTTTCTCATACAGAATATCCTGAAAAAAGCTGAAGAAAACTCAGAGAGGGAAGCAAATGCTATAAAAGCACATCAGCAACTGGAGCAGGTGAGCATCAGTCAAGGGGCGGGGCCCAAGTTGGGATGGTGCTAACACAATGATAGTCATATCATTATGACTATCATTGTGTTGACACATGTATTTACGCACATTCAAATACATGAAAGGACACATTCCTGTATGGATACTTGAACAGCATAACTTACATTGATTGTTAAAGATGAAAGATGAAGTGAATGTCGCCATGATGACTTTCCAAACTTGTAAAACCATCTGTTACAAACGGCTGTGCAGTGTTTGGGTGACTTACAACGTCCCTGGTTTGTTTCTCATCTCATCATCCTTTCCTGTATTACTGATTTTAAAAAAGTTTGACTGATAGTTATGTTTTTAGGCAGAGAACGTGGTTAACTCCTGTTTTAATACCAGGATAGTCAGAATACACTTTCTCTAAGAGACAATGAAAGACCCATTAAAACAACGTTTTCACTTTGTTGTTTGTTTTTGATTTGTTGAGATAAGGCAGTGAAGATCATAATTGCAGGGTATGGCCAGTTCACACTGGGTGTGGCCGGAAGGCTCTGCCAGTAGCTAGGCAAACCAGCTGGTTAAAAATCACTCACACTAATGCCTCTGATTGGAGTTTGTTACTCAGGTGTTACCGATAACCCTACAATGACTTTGCACTTTGTCCAGGTTACAGCAAATTTAAAGGCTCTTGTCCTCAGTTGTGTTTTCTGTCTAAGCGGTCACTCCATAAAGTTCACCATTTTTAATGTGTCTTAACCCTGGAGGGTAAATCAATGGGATATTAGTTAAAGCTGGGGTAGGCAGAAATCTGGAACAGCAGAAAAAAAAGGCAGATTTTTAAATAACACTCTCTTCCTGCAGCTCCTTCCTCTCTGTCCTGTGCCTCTCCCACCAGACACCACAACCGGTCTCACTCAAAAGTTGTTGACAACCAATGCTTGGTTAGTGACTTCCGGCATTAGACAAAGATGAAAAAAACATCCTTTCATGTTGGCTTCAGACAGTGACTGTAGCAATTCAAATTTGGCCAGCGCAAACCCCTCAGTGCCAGGTGTTGTGGTTTCCTTCTATGACGGGGAGTCAGGGATTTCCTGACCCTCTGCTCTCCTGCTCCTGCTACCAGCTCTCCTCACATAAGATGGTATGTAGTAGCTGGTGGTGAGGCAGAGGACACATTGCGACTGGAGGCTCTAGCTAATGTTAGCTACATAAAGGTGAACTTGAAGGTGTGAGCAGAAAACTAAACTGTTAGCAACACTTTTTCTTCATCTCTGACGCACTTCGCCAATACTGAAATTTTATTTGTTGTCAGACTATCTTTTTGTTAAATCTGTCTTCCTTTTTTGGGCTGCTTTACAGTGTATGCAGTTGTTGCCAATACTGGAATAGCACTGACAACAATTGGCCTCCAGTTTGTTTCTTCCTCGTCCCCATGATCAGCACATCTGGGTGATGTTAGAGCTGGAGCTGTTGTGTTTCAATTACTTGCTGTGAAACAACATGACCCTCGTCCATTTAAAAAGAACGTTGGTTCTTCTGAGCTCAATTTGGTCAAAGTAATGCAAAAGTAGTGTAATAACTTACTTATTACTCTACACAGAGAGTAAAATTGTAAATTAATGTATTACTAAATGAAGGTAACGAGTAATATGTAATTTATTACATATTGGGAGTAACTGGCCCAACACAGTCTGTGGCAGCATCAAATATATCATAGTATGTCTAATAAGAATTTGTTTTGAAATAGGACTAATTAAGAGTAATTAAGTATTACTGACATTTGCTGTATCAGACATGTTTTATTAATACATTCATAGACAAGTCAAGCTCAAGCCTGCATGATTTACAGGTGCAGCCAGTGTTTTGTAGGAAGTGAGTTCCAATGTTTGTTTGTTTGTTTGTTTGTTTGTTTGTTTGTTTCACTTTATATTGGACATTGGGAATTGGAAAGACATATGGATATTTTTCACATTCTTTAAAAATGAGAACCAAATATAGGATACAAAGAAGAGAAAACAATATCATATGATGTTGTGATGTTATTGATTGATGGTATATGTTCGTGTCATTCTCAGATTGTGAAAGAGTGTAACGAGGGGGTGAGAAAAATGAGTCGCACTGAGGAGCTTATCAGCATTGAGAAAACACTGGAGTTTAAATCCAAGGTAAACTACATCTTATTGTTTTGCAATTACAACATAATAAAGTCACAAAGTTTTGTTTTCTTGATGGCACATTGCAGATTTTGTGCCTAGATTTTATATACTGTAATATCAGGCTTGCTGATGTGACTGTAACAAAGCAAAAGGAGAGGGTCGGAACAATCAATTGGTAACAATCAGTCAGTGCAATACAATAAAGGTGTTGAGGGTTAAAAGGAGTTGTGTGCTGTGTCCTAGTTTAGAGGCCACCCTATTCAAGCCTGGATTTCAAGACTGAAAATGTCATAAGTAAAGTGAGAAATTTAGCTGCGAAATGTGGCTTTCTCTTGACCTGTTTTGGACATGCGGTTTATCCTTTGCAGCCATCTACTGTATATCCCACAATCTAATGTGCACTATACTGATTTTAAGATTCATCATATTTCGTATATCACATTTAGTAGTAGTATTTGAATTATTAGTCAGTGGTAGATACATGGCAAGGTGTTCAGTAACTGCTAACAAGAGAGTTCATGCTGTATTGTATAACTATAAACTCCTGATTCTTGCTTGGAAATAATGTTCATTATTATGTTGGGTCTTACGGCCAAAAGAACAGTTGAAATATTGCATTGCTCAAAGGATAACATTTTTTTGTTGGAAGAATGAGAGGTTCCTTTCCATATATTTCATTTTTTTTTTAATTATTATTATTTTTTATTTTTTTAATTTTATATATTTTATTAATCCTGCAATGGGAAATTCCAAGTTTTTCACTCTGTTGTTGTAATATACACATAGGACTGAAATACCCACACACATGCACAAACAGGGCCTATACATGCATCAAATGGAGAGATGTCAGAGTGAGGGGGCTACCTAGCTATGGACTATGGCATGACTATGATGTCAGCCGTCCTGCAAGTTGTAGATGCTATGACACACAGACTTTTCCAAATCAACAATGTTTTTAGGTGGACGTTGGATCTGCTTTTGGCATTTGAAATGTAAGCAAAGCAGTGTTGTCAGTACTAAAGCAAGTCTGACTCTGCACATATTAAATTATATCTGAAGCTATCACATATGGCAACAAGGATAAACCAATAAATACTTCAAGAATGTTTGTCATGGACATTGTGCATCACGCTAGCTTAGCAAATGAAATAAAGCTAGGCTGACACAGTCTGTGAAGTGTGGTATTGACTGGGCACAAGGTTTTTCCCAAAAATTAGACATTCTCTGTCCTAAGAGCAGAGGCACACAATCCCAGGAATCCTGGGAAATTGACTTGTTTTTTAAAGTATAACTTTATCCAAAATACATTGGTCATATTATATGCAACACAGCAATGCAACCAGGAGAAATACGCATAAATCTATCTGTTCCCAACCTGATGGCTTTAGTCTGTTATTCGGTGGCATTAATCATTATAAAGGCAAAAGAATTCCATTTATTTCAATCAACTAGTGACCAACTAGTGGACTTACAGCCCTAACCATGGCTGCTACAGCAGGTTTGGTAGAACACTGTAATAGCAAGTCACCAGAGAAGAATACTGTGAAATTCTGCACCATTTCTGTGCCATGTTGGCATTGATGTCAAATAAAACAAAAGATCTGTGTTGCTGATTGTGTGGGTGCCCAGACTTATACACTAATGAGGAACCTACTGAGTTCGTACAGACCTGAAGACGGAATAACATTTTATTTCTTTACTCAAAACCTGGTGGGGAAAAAAATGCAGCATCAAAAATTAAATTTCAGAAAGAGCAAGTCTGAAGAAATTGTGATTGTATATGCAACAGAGCTGAGAAAGCTTGCACAGGATAGTGACTAAGTAATATAATAAATGACAACAGAAGAGAGTGGAGGCTATACTGTCAGACTGACAGAGTGACTGTTGGAGCTCTCAAGGTTGTATAGGCCATATAGGAAGCAAATAGAGACAGTGGATTTTCACAGCATGAAAGAAACTGTGAACAATATGACAGTCTTGACAGTCTTGACAAGTCTAGACAGTAACAAGGAAACACTACAGAAGTGGCAGGGCAAGCCATGTGGCAAGACGCGACAGGTTTTCCAGTAAGAAGTGTCATAACTGTGAAAGGGTGGGGCACATTAAAAGAACATGCAGGATAGAGGTTTCGAAAATAAAAGACTCAACAGGCTAAACACACTGAAGGGGGACAGAAAAACATAGCAGACATCCTCAGTGGTGGGCCTTTGTTATACATTATACCTTTCTCTCACTTCATTTGCTGTCTGCCTCCCTACTATCTATCAATATCTAAAGCAAAAAGGCCAAAAACAAATCTTTGAGTAAAAATAGTGTACTTAATAAGCAGTTGTACAGAAAAAACAAGTAAAACTCTATAACTTTGACTGCACATGTTGATAAAATGGCTTTTAAGCAGAACAGACAAAAGTCACACTAAGCTGATTAATTGATGAAAGAATACGTCATGTAAAAAGGAAAAACTGTACAAAAATGAAGCCTGATGTCGTAGATATGGCTGCTGCCAACATGAGCTAGTGACATCCTGTTGAGCTAGAGTCTGTGCAGTGGCGATCTCTATGGTATTAAATTTCCACCCATACACCTGTCAACCAAATACAACCAATTACGAGTAACACCAATGATCATGACCACACTGACTGGCACACACAGCTTTCAATCATGACATCACCCCCCCCTTTTTATAGTATCAAATAACTAATTAAAACCAAATTCATCAGGACAACAAACACTTGAACAAAGAGCAGCGTGACAGGAACTACTTGAAATTAAAGAAACCATCTTAAAGAAAAAATATATTTGATGTTTACTTTGGCCCATGTCCCATTAGCTAACCTGGAGGGGCTGGGGTTTATAACCTTTACTACAGCTAGCCACCAGGGGGCGATAAAGTTGCTTTGGCTTCACTTTCGGGGAGCTGTTATGTCGTCCATCTTTATTATTAACTCGTTCTCATCCAAATTCATCAAATATCACCCCTTAGTCGGTGGAGCATCACATCTACATATTACGTGCTAGGTATCCTCCTGTGTCTGTTGTTAATATTTCAGGACATTAAGTCACCATCACCTGTTACATGCTTTGTGTCTTTTCAAAACACACTTCTGTTTTTACAGGAAATGTACAGTTTATGCTCGTTGGATGCAAACAGTCTTTAAATATAAACTTACAATGTCGGTAAAACCAACACATTTTCACTCTGCCCTTATCACATATCAATTTTTGGTCACTGACCTGCCATGTCAATGTATAACATGCAAGATACCCTGGTGATTCGGCTGTTGATGTTCTGGGATGTCGTGTCAAGTTATGCCTGTTACATGCATTGTCTGTTTTAAAAATACAATTCAGTTTTTACATAAAATGTACAGTTTGCATACAGTTTCTTTCAAAATGACCACACTATGTTGGTACAACACAGCAAATTGATGTTTTTTCCTTCAACAATAAACGCACGTGGTTACGTTTGCCCAACACACACATGTGGTTGGGTTTAGGAAAAAAGAACAGGGTTTGGTTTTACATTCATACAGGAAGTGAACACCGTCCTCCTAGGTGAAAGTCGGTGGTTGTTGGACCCATCCACCACCCTGACCTCCAACCCTACTTGGACTTTCACACCTTTAACTTATGTTGTCCTGGTGCGTCTCCCCCGATACTGTCTAGCAATGTTACACAATAATGGCGACAGCTTTCTTGTCTGTCTGACGCTCAAAGTCACTGTCCAAGCACTGGTAATCGAGACTGAGTTGATAAAACGCCTTGTATTTATGTTAATTTCCTTGTGTGACAAAAGCATGTGGTAAGGTTTAGAAAAACACATCATGATTTCGGCTCAACATTCACACGGGGAGCAAACAGCTCCCAGCCCTAGCTCCACTTTCCAGTTTCTTACATTATGCATTTAACTGGAGGTCTTTCAAACTGGCACCACCAGGCAGTATACCGTACTGCTGTGAAAGCTGCCTTTTTGCATCAGTGTCTGACACCAAAATCACTAACAAATTGGTAGTGTTTGACAACTTGGGAATAAGAGTGGGCTGTTATTGTACAATCACTGGTAAAGAGTCACACACAGTGTATGCTGTCATGTTAATGATAACTAAGCAAGTCTTACTGAAGTCTCCATTCATATCACAAAAAGTTTACGTATTAGGTTTGTCACAGATGGAGAGAGCTGGAAATACATATAGGCACTAGAGTAGTGTGTTATTACTGTGTTACTAATAGCGGCCACCTTTCAAAAAATAGTGTCATAGTGCTGGACTGTCTAACTGTGACCATCATGTGCATTGTTTTTGATAAAATGTGATGGAGGCTCATGGTTTTCAGTTTTTCACAGACTCTCAGAATTTACAGAATAATTAGAAAATAAAAACAACAAACTCATCCCTAAGTTGCTATGTTGGTTCTTATTCTTATTAAATAAGAATACCATCTCAAAGGTTTATCACTTTTTAAGTTATTTTGGCAACAGCTCCTGCAGGGCCACAACAACACATGTTAATAAGCCATGCTAACTCTATTGACTTGTGGGGAAATAGCCACAGGAAGATTTAAACTAGAGGGTGAAATCTAAAAGCATTCCAGTAAAACTCATTTTTAAATCCCTATCTTTTGTCCTTTGTAGTCTGTACCCATCATTTCCCACTCGCGCTGGTTACTAAAGAAGGGTGAAGTGCAGCTAATGGCTGGACCTAAAAGCACAAGGACCATGCGGAGTCGTAAGCTCTACCAACCAGTCTTCTTGTTCCTATTTAACAATCTACTGCTGGTCACCAAGCGAAGCTCTAGGTAAGCATTTTGTATCTTGAATATTTTTATACTCTCACTGTGAAATACTTGTGTTTTAACACTCAGTCTCTAGTTTGCCAAAACTAACACAGTCTAATAAGACTGTCCTACTCTTGAAACTGAAACTGTTCTAGAGAGGTGTTCAACTGCATGATCATTATTAAGGGTGTAGTTTGTAGTACTGTGTAACTACTGCTTTAAACAAGGAAGTTTTCTATTATTTAACCTACTCTCGTTGATATAATTGGAATAAACTTTCAGTATGACACAAAAATTCAACAGAACCACAAACTCAGCGTATGTTTACATACAAAAACATTTCAGTCAATTGTTGCACTGACTCATCAAATGTTAATTGCATCAACTTGTTGTCAGTGGGGACAAGTTCCAGGTTCTCGACTCATGCACACGCGCCATGTTGAGGACTGAAGATCTTGAAGACCAGGGCCAGCTACTGGCCAATGTCTTTAATCTTAAGCTGCTGGAGAACCAAGAAGAGCGCCCAGTCAGCTACATGCTCAAGACATCCAGTATGTGAGTATCTGACACAGAATTAGCTTGGGTTCCACTGAGCAGCAGTGAGTGAGATGTGGGTAAGGATAATGAGAGAAAATGAAGAGAGTGAGAATGAAAAGATGGGCCTCAGTCCACTTTTGGTTTGTTAGTGAAAGCAAGCAGGCTAACTGCAGTATGTTGTGAATGTATGTAGATAAATGATGTAAGCATGAAGCTCAACTATGATTAACTGTTTAGAAAGTTATCTTATAATAAGCAATCTGTATAAGTCATGTACAACATTATGTAAAAATAAGGGTTATACACAAAAGTGTACCTAAAGGTAAAGTGCGTAAGAGTTAGAGGGGATTTAGTGGTGTCTGGTGGCAGATTGCAACCAGCCACACTTCTTGAAATTAGAATTCCTTTAGTGTTCATTCTTCAGGCAAAGACGAATTATCCACAGACGTCTCTTCCTCTCCATAACAAACAGACCAGGTGATCTAAAACCACTAAAAATACTGAATAAACCAGTTTCACGTTTCAAATTACTGCATCTCTGATGCTGTTTGGCATGCCGATGGCAGCTTGTCCACCACTTGTTAATGTGCGCTCATCTTTTTTTTTCTGTGACACTTAAAAATTGAGACATTTAGGAGGTTTTTACCAGGAGCAAAATTATTCACAGAAGTCACCACTTCTCCAAAACAAATAATCCAGTTGTCTAAAGCTGTTACGTAAAATTGTAAGCGGTTACTTAAAGTGAATGAATGAATGTTCAGGAGGTTTTTAACAGGAGCAGAGGTCTCTTTCTCTCCAATACAATCAGACCAGGTGGTTTAAAT
The DNA here is from genome assembly GCA_029783705.1 of Chaetodon striatus. Lineage (NCBI taxonomy): Eukaryota > Metazoa > Chordata > Actinopteri > Chaetodontiformes > Chaetodontidae > Chaetodon > Chaetodon striatus. The sequence continues at coordinate 39,728 of JAPZEB010000024.1, forward strand.
GGGTAAAAACACTGAATTAATTGCTTTAACATTACAAAACAGTAAAGCTCTGACGCTGCTTGTTGCTGATGGGCTTCTGACTACAATGTCTGATGCAAAAATGCAAATGGCCGTGTCTTGAGCCAGTGTTTGGTTTTGTCCATTCTGGGCTACTGTAGAAACATGAGGGTGCAAAATGACAAAATATGAACCCACTCCCTATGTAGATATAAACTAAGGTAAGGAGAACACAACAATTCTTATTTTCAGGTAATATACAGAAAATAATCCAAAGAAAACACACATAT
>JAPZEB010000024.1:116216-128073 GCA_029783705.1 Chaetodon striatus
ACTGTAGATTACTTTAATACACAAACATTAAATGAGCTGCAGTTACAATAAAGTTAATTAAAGTAGCTACTGCCATAGTAAAATTTAAAAAAGTACTGTTGTGATTAAGTTAAATAAAATACTGTCAAAACAAAGAAAAACAAAATACTGTTATAATTAAGTTGAAAAAAGCGTTGTTTTAATTAAATAACAGTGGAACAACTGGTGCTTTTATTCTAAAGCACATGGCTAGTCTCGTGCTGAAAGTATTGATGTTTATGCTGTGACACTGTAACGTCTGGTCAACAGTCAGATGTTAGCAGTTAGCAGAAAGTTTAACTGTTATCGTGGCACCTTTATACCAGAGGATTTTCTTATATATTAATAATATTTGCAAGTCACACTGGTGCTCCATGGTTGCAAAATGAGACAAAAGGGTACTGGTCTAAAGCCCTGCAGGTACAAAAACACACGCAACAGCTGCTCACACACTGTCGCTCAGGATTAAGTGATTTGGACAGGCGGTGGAGAGTGTGAGACATCTCACGTTTGTGAATTCTTCTTTAAGTGTGTGTAAGAAAGAGTGCCATAGGAGAGAGCTAGAGAACTGTAACACTGAAGCGAGTCTCATGCTGGTGGCTTAAGAAAAATAACAGGACAATTTATACTCTGTGTTCACGATACAGTCACTTTATACATCCCACGAGGAACAAGCCAAATATATTGAATATATTCAATATATCCCCAACCCCATTGTCATCTTAGGACCTAAAAGTGGAGTTATAGCACACACAACATTTAGAAAGTCATCAACATGTTCCTGAACAAAAGGATCAACAGTATGAATATCTGATCTGATATTTAGATGTTTTGACTGTCACAAGCTTTGCATTGGGAAAATGTTGTTTCCTATATTAAATAGGCTTCATATTCCTGTGTACAGAGAGGCCAGAGCTAATACTTTGCTTTAATTCCTCTGGTTTTATGTATACTTTCCTTTAAGAGAGGTGTGTCACTGTGGATCTGTGGCATGGAGCTTTAGGCAGGATTTTAACAACCCTTTTCTTCCAACATGAAGAAAACACTCAAAGTCAAATGCTGTTTTGAACTACAACAGCAGCCCTGGGGCTCTCATGTGGCTTAGAGATTAAGACGCTGACTGAGAACCACAGCATCCCCAATTCAGGTCTAAACTGGGGATGCTGTGGGTCACTCCCCCCCATTCTTGCCCCTCAATTCTTGTTATCTCTCTACTGTCATCTCTAAGAAGAGGCATACAAATACCACCCTAAGCAGTTTGTTTATTCGACATGCTCCACTGTACATGCAGCAAAAAGGATCAGAAAAGAGATTGAGATTTATATAGCCAATAACTAATCCAGAAAAAAAAAAGCTTAGACTGTGCCTTAATCGTGAGCCTGCAAATGGCTTGGGACATCCCTACTGAGAACTATAAAAGGTGTGACTTGTCTTTCCCCGAAGACAGTAAAGAAAGAAACACAAGAATCAGGGACATGTCAATCCAACACGGCTGGTACCTTCCTACACATCAGTCTCAGGCCGAGTTCAGACTGCCTTTAGCTCTGCATGAGCAGCAGGGGCGCCACTGCAGAGGGCTCCGTCAACTCAACACGTTGTCATCCAGCAAGACGCTGCATTGGCCAGTCAAATACATGTGCACATTCCTGGTGGACTGTTTGAACGTAACATTTCTACTGTTTCTACTGCAATCATCTGCCATGAAAGATAAAATAATTGCCTTTAGATATCTTCACAGTAAAGTTGCTAAAAATAGATTTATCAATACATAGATTCTGAAAAGCAGTTTCCATGTTGTAGCCTTGTTATATTTCTCTTTTGAAAAATGTTGTGCCCTAAAGCGATTTTTTTCCTGTAGTATCAAAAATGGTTACAAATATAGATATTTTTCAAGGTGTTGTAACAAAGTTGGGAATTCCAGTATTGTGATAACCCCTCCTTCCAGAGTTGTAAATTCTTGTCTTTGCCTTGCAGCGCAATCTACTGCCTCAGAATCACATGGCAATCCCAGCTGGGTGGTTCATTTTATTTAAAGCTTTCACACTACTTTTGACTACCAAATCATGTTCTGTGGAAAATGCTCAAAGAATGAAACACATCAAGAACACAGAGAGCACAGACTGGGTTGAAGGAGTTACAAAATGATCAGCCTGTACTGAGGAAATCAGCCCCAACTGACTATGGAACAGCCCTCTGCATACCCAATTCCTGGTGTGTCGCCTAACAGGAGGTGACTCTCTGTGCATGTTAAAAAAAGGCCATGTACACATGCCTTTCCTTAACAAACCTGGCCAAGCCTGCCTCCACCAGGGGGAATGCATCACATGGTCGGGACGTGACTCAATCATATCCTGCTATGCTTCCAGACACAACTGTCATTGGCAGCTACACACACACACACACACACACACACACACACACACACATATATATATATATGGACTTTTGACCTCTATGGCTGCTGGCACTCCCACCTGCTCTACGTAATCAGCTGCTGGCCCCCTGCAGGCGAGCAGCACAGTCCTGGGAAATATACTTTCTCCATAAAGTAAAGGCAGAGAAAAAAAGATAACGGTTAATGTGTTTTTTTTTTTTAATAGGCCAACACTATGCCATATTCATATTGAGTAACACCATTTGGAAAACTCCCTTGTATCCTGTTCACTTAATGGTTCATCTGTCTGAAATACGTTTCAGAAAGCTCCACAGTATTCCCTGAATTCAATGAGCAGAACATTCTCCTCTAAGAATGTCAACATTTAGGCGAGAGGGTGCAAACACTTGAATGTACAAGGCTGTGGCCCTTGTCTTGAATAATGCATGGCTGTGAAGACTCACTTCCAAAGAGGTGGGAAAGACTACACCATCCACACATCAGGGTGATACATGCATGATTCAATTGTTATTTACAAGTGCATAAAATAGACAGTTTTGAATGTATAGAATGTGTATATACAGTAAGGAAGAAACACCCAGAGCTTTAACAACTGGATAATACTTATACTTTAGTAATGAGATATTTACAAATTACTGAATTAATTTCCTCATGTTTGTTGCTTTTCCTCATACCCTTCACACTCTTGTAGACAGCTTGGATGCTACGTTACAGCGCTCCTTGTTGTGCACAGTTGAGTACAGTGAAACTTCTGGAGTTTAATGCAGATTCATGTTGATCTTTAACCGAGATACATGAATATATCCTGGGTTTCAATACTTAAAAAATCCACTGATATCACTTATATCCATTCATATCATGTAAAAGAATTATTAATGTAAGGGAAACTAATAAAGTAGTTTATCAAAAACAAATTTACAACATGGTCACACAACCAAAATTAACATGGTCTAATATTCACCTCCTGTTCACTTCCATTCAGTGCAAGCAAAGGAGTGGATAAAACATTCACTTCTGGTGGCAATTTTGCCTCTTTGCGTTACGTGGAGTTCAACTTTGGTGAACTGTGACCGGCAGAGTCGCAGTTTCAACCAAAAGCAAATAAGTATGCATGGAGGAGACACTGACTGTTGCCTTGTCTTATCAGCTGTTTCTGGATGATAAAGGCCATAGAAAATACTAAATGCCCGTCATGAGAAATGCTGAATGGCTGGTGACTAGTCAGGAATTAGGCATGGAATGTGAGAAAATGGAATAACATCGTATTTTGCAGAATTTATTGTCAACCCAATTCACATTCGGTAGCTTTCCATGTGTGTCACAACCAGCGCTGCACACACTTAGCATGAATATCGTCAGCCAATCACCTGTACTTGCTCATGTGTGACCATACCCAGTACAGTAAGGTTTTCCTTTTTCCAACTTAAGGGGAAAAAGCATGTTTTACACAAGGTAACAGTGTCATAGTGCAAGTGCAACTTACAGGGAAGCCTTCATGCCTTGAGGTAAATATAAAAACAACATAAAAGATACAACAAGATGTTCTGTGGAAAATTGCTATCATATATTCTTTGTACTGAAGGTGCAGTCGTTTGTGCTCACCTCCTTCACTGATTGTTGGAACTTGAAAACTGTTGATATTGCATCATGACAAGTATTGAAACAGAGTTTTGAAGCTGTCTATACCAATCATCAGTCTCACAACAGGCAAACTCAAAAGGTGGATATTTGGACGCAAACAGCAGAAGCACTGCACTAGTCTAAAATTTATATATTCATATAAAAACATATACATATAAATCTGCGTTGCCTGAAAAAACTATTGAAATCATCAGTTACTAAATATTGATTTAAAAAAAAAAATACTAATATTGTGGTGTGTATGTCGGTCTGACATTTAGTCACTGTTATTTTTGGTCAAAGCTACTGCATTCAGTTAAGTTCTTCTTAGTGATAAGTAGATTGATTTAAGTAGGGCTGAATGATTAATGCATGGCTTTTGAATTTTTAACAAAAGGCTGCTGTTAGATGTTGGAGCTTTTTTGAAGAATTTTAAAACTCACTGCATACAGCATGGCAACATGTTGCATTAGTAGTGTAGAAGTAAAGAACAACCTCTCTGAGAAAACATGCAATTTAATGTTATAGCAGTGATTTAACTGCTGTATCTTTTAATGGAGTTCATACATGATCACTACTTAGCAATACATTTGAAAAAAACTTTTAAAATATGTGCTTTTTCTCAAGGAAAAAAAAGCTTCATTAAAATGATTGACCTGGGCACAACCTACAGCACGACCTACCTGAGTCAGGTCATTAATCACAAACCAAATATTTAACGTCATCAAACTAAAATAGTCCTCACTCAAAGATGCTACTCTGCTTTTTTATTTTCAACTATATCCCAAACTGAACTGACGTGCAAAACATAATTCTATAAAACAGACAGGTTATATGGAGGATATAAATTAGATGAGACTTATAAAAGCACTTAAAAACAAAGCCTAACCAACCAATTATTAAAACTGTGGCCTGCAAATGTGTATAGCAAATAGAAAAGTCAAATGAACTGTCACTGAGACCCAAGAATATCATATCTATGTGATCAAGGGTTAACATATGTGCTGTATGTTCACTATAAGGCCTTGCTGATGATAGGTCAGCAGTTCAGTTTTGCAATGGATGATATGACAAGAATGGCCTAAGAGTGGGCTCTTAGCTGAGCGTTCTAGGGTCCTCAGGCCCCGGATTTAGCATGAATTGTCTCTGACAATGTTAAAATCACACCTGTAATTCAACCTTTCACCTGGAGGTGTTCACAGTACAATACAAATTAATATTAAATGAACTGACTATCATACAGCCAACATCAACTGAAATCTTTCCATATGGGCACCTCAACTAAAACAGAAAGGTACTGATGAGCCGTTACACTGTATACATGCCTGTGAAATGGTGGCCCACACTACACTCACCTTGAACAAGGTTATTACAGCAGTTCAGCAGTCAAACTAATCTAGAGCTCTCCTTACAGGTCAGGCTGGTGTTCACTGCTGCTTTTCTTGATCTTAAAGTCAGGATTTAGACGGTGACCTTGGCATTCAGATAGGGGAGTGGTCAGGCTCTATTTACATGTTACAAACCCTACAACGTGCTGAGCACAGGCAACCTAAGCAGCTTGCACAGTGGATACAGAGCAGCCATGGTATACCTGTCACTCTTACAACACACTTTCACTTTATACAAACCTGACATACTAGAAAAGTATAATTTCCTCATCGGTACAAGCCCAATAGCAAGACTTGTGCGATATAACGTTATCACTAGTACGGGGAATCATGGGTAAGTTAATTTCGACATGTGCACAGTCCAGACTACTGTGTGCCTGTGAAATAACTCGTTCACACCGTTAGCAGACGTGAAGGTTTAACCGGAGACCCATTATTTAAGGGTGACATCTTAAAACCATTAACACCAATGTGGGAATTGTGTGCAAGTCGAACTACCTTTGTAACAGCACATTATCGTAATATTTAGAGGTTTTAAGAGAGTGTGTGTCTGTGCCGAGCATGCATCAGTACGCTGTCTACTTAAGCATGCAGCCTAGCCAAAAGATAGGCTCGAACATACACTGCTGGAGTCAAGTTTTAACTCAACTAATTAACGTCAATCTTAGCTACAACAACAGGCTAATCCTTCAATTCAGGTGACAGAGAACCAAAGCCCAATAAAAATCGTCTATCTGTCGTCTATAATCTCGTAACAGAATGACAAACTACACCGTGACTTACCGGGCTGTCTAATGTGCACGAGGGTCATAATGCCAACTTTTAGGACTTGACGCTAATGTTAAACCATTACAGCTAGCTACATGCTAATAATGTCAACTATACGACTGTGTGGCTCACAATAAATAGTCCCAATTTTGTTGTCTCTTTCGAGTCGGGTGTAATTAAGCTCAATATTCCCTAAAAAAAAACCCCGTCATGATACGTTACGACCATTTCATTGCAAGATGTGCCGGCTAAGAGAATTAGCTAGTTAGCTAGCAAGTACACAGACCACAACGTTAAACTGCACTCAGAATCCTAATGGTTTAATGTTTGCTCTCAGTGAGGCAGGAGACGGTACACTATGCATATCAAAATATGACTCAAGCCCTTTCTCCTAATTCACACGAGTCTCTTCCCCTTTGCACACTTCCATCCACCAATGCAGCTTTCATGTGCCTTTGCTTACACTGTACAACCTATCTCTGAAAGATTAAAAAACTAACTGGTGGGCGGTAAGTTAGCGAGCAACGAGAACAATATATAGACACTGTAACTTTATGTGTGGCTCTACGTGACTTATTTGAATGCCGAGTTTATAATAAAACACGTATCATCCACCAAAGAACTTACGTTTAGTACTAAAATACACAACGTGTTGCCAGTAAGGCTGAACGTGTTAACTGAGAGATATAAACAGGGAGTTTGGCGTAACATTGTTGGAAATGAAATCCGGTACCAGAGGTGGCTGTGACCTAACGCTAACGTTACACTACAGGGAATAAAGCATGGCTGATTAGGAGGCCGCAGTGCCGGGTACAAACTATGAAGTTAGCAGGCTAGCCTCGCACATTGATTACAGTGCCTAGCAGTCTATGAACCAAAACACGAATTAAAATGTCAGGGCAGCTAATCGTGCATTCCACATCATTTTGGTCCCAAAGACGATGGGGTTGGTTACATCACTAAAGCCTCGTGTTTAAGGCCACTTTAGAGTTTCACTTCACCGACTTGACCATCGCGTTAGGCCACAACATAAAGGCAATGCATCACACAGCTTTAAACGCAACCAATTGCACCAGTGAGGGCTTGTCCCAGACTGACGCAGGGTTTAAGGACGCTTCAGGAGTGCTTCTATCCTGCATGGGCCTCAGACCTTCGTGTTAGCTTGCTAGCCGGCCTGACGAAAATGATTCCCAACTAACTTACATTCTCACTGCTGACAACCTGTACGCATTTGTAACTATTTAAGATACATGACCCTGCTGTTGGTAAGTGCATGGAGACCATACGAGAAAAGGAATTAGGGTAATCTAAGTTACACAACAGGGAAAGAGGCTAGCAGGAGTGTGCTGACTGTTGAGTGAGAGAAAGATGTGAAGGCTAGTTGTTCAATGACATTGGATTACTGCGCTCAGTCGGTGACACAGTAAACCCTAGACAGCTTGCAGAGACGCGTGAAAATGTCAATGAATGAGGTTTTGCACACTGTGCGTGTGTTGCACCCCTGTGAGTTGATTTGAACTAAGTCACGCTGTGTGAACATGATGCAGATGGCTACAGGATTGCATGGTCTTTCCCCTTCGTTGCTAAATTCGCTCTTTCTTCTCCTGTTTTTGGTTTACTTACGGTATTTTAGGGTCCTCGGTGCCGCCACGATGAGGGCAATATGATAATATGAGTTTTCAAACGTGTCCCTGTGGAAAGTCAGCCTCTCCTCCCCACGTGTAGACCGACAAGCAGCACCAATCTAAAAAAAAAACAGACTAAACAGCTGGTCAAGTCTCGCGATACTCCGGTGTTCAGACCGTTTGTAGTCTCGCGTTAACTGAGAATGCAGTAAGGGCACCTGTTTCAGAAATGAACCCCTTTACGTTAATCTAATAGCAATTTAACTTGTTGATCTCGTCTGAATACGCGCTCTGTTCAACATCTACGTAAGAGTCCACGGCAGTCATGGGTTTTACCTGGTAACATTTTTATATGACTTTGGACATGGCAGCAAAGCCGTGAGGTCAGGGGTTAGACACGCACTATATGACACAAACACACACGCACATACACACTTAAGGAGATAGATAAATGTCTTCTATGATGACTGTACTAAACCTACATATATTGTTTTAATCGTCATGTCTCATGCACAAAATCACGCTGATGAAACCTGGGGAGTAGCACCAGATTCTGGGCCCCATGCATAAGTCTCAGTGGGCCCTCTGCCCTTCCTGACTTCTCTCTCATAATGTACCTTTCTTTTCTTCCCCTTTCCTCTCTGTCTTTTATTTTTTGGAATGCCGATTTCTTTGTCTTGGAGAAAGATGTGCACTCACTCAATGAGGTTCCACATTTTTTTTTTATACAAATTTCATTCTTTCAATCTATTTATTCAGCCAATTTGTATTTAGTTATGAAACTACTTACTTAGAGGTAAAAAATTTGCAAACAAAACCAAATGTTTTGTTAAAGGGTTTTCAAGGGCCTTCCCTCGCATTACGGCCCTGGGTAATCAGTCCCACTTTTACACCCCACTGCAATGCCACTAAGTGAAACACTCAGTATGTTTACATTACATTAGAGAAAATTAATTTATTGTGTTAGTCCAACTAAAACTAAGGAGTTTTAAAATACATGTAAACATGTTAGTCTGACTGAAATCGAACTAAATCAAATTTCTCAAAGTCGGACTAACACACCCATATAGTGCGATTAGGAATCGAATCACTCCTCCATGTATACAGACAATCAGACCCAAAATGTCTAGGTGCATGCTCTGCAGTTTCTACCCCAGACCATTTAATGCATAACAAAAGAAGAAGCTGGTAAAAACATGGCTAAATCTATGTGCCCACCCACACGAAGCCTTGTCAGGGTGAATTCGCAAAAGATTTAAACCAGTTCGGCGTTTCATCCACACGAAACGGGCATTTTCTGAGGTCTTTTTTAAGCGAGGATCCAGAGTGCACAAATTTGAAGACGGCGCCTTTGTTCTTCTTGTGCACAGCCAATACGCAACTTTCGGCCGGCAATGATGTCATAGCCCCACCTCTCTAACCTCTGACCTTACCCCGGCAGGAAGCCGTCCCATCACAACAACAACAATGGCGGATTACAGACAGCAATAGACAACTATTTACGCTACAGTTTGTTTACAGTACTCTTTTCTTCTTTCCAAGAACTGAGAAATAAAACAGGGAACAGGTGGTTACCTGTTACAGCTCAAACAGGATCATGTGATCATACCTCTGCCATCTCTGACAGCCATCTCAAAGCAACCAAGCATGCTAGCAATTAGCTCGCCTTGCTCCATTAAAATATAGTTAACTTGAACATGTCCCGAGCTAGCTTAAGGTAAACATCTGCTCCTTCTAAAGATGATTTATGATCACTGATGACTTATTAAGAGATACTAACACATCATTCAGTATTAACTGTAGCTCCATGTAAAGTGAATAAAGGGGATGTTTCCCAGCTAATCCTTCGCTCGTCTGCGTTAACCACGCAGTTTACACGTTTTTATAACTTCAGATTTATTAAAAACTGTTCTGAGGGAAACATGATTTAGCAGCAGACTTCAGTAACAGTAATATAAAGAAGGAGGAAAAGAAATAACTTTTGGGTTTCACGTGTTTATATGATATAAAGGAAGCAGAGTAAATGTTACGTGTCAGTCAAGGAACCAGGACCCAGTTTGCAGAGTTCAAACAAAAGAGTTTTATTGACAAAAGTTTACAGTAGTAGGTTTCAGGAAATGGTAGCTCAAAAAACAAAGTACAACCAAAAACGCTCTCAAGGAGGAAAAGTATCAACAAAAGAGAAAAACTGAAAATCACCAAAAAAATGGGAAAAACGACAATTCCAAAGTTCAACAAAAAGCAGTGGCGAGGCACTGAAAAACTTACACAAACTCGAGAAACGCTGAGAAGCACACGTGTCGAGAGGCAGGAGAACACTGGGAGCGAGAGCGTTGAAGACCAACATCAGGGAACAATCCGGCACAGGAGACAATGAGGAAGCGGCTTAAGTAGCCGGCTGATTTGGGCAAAACTAGTTGCAGGTGTGCTGGAAGCCCTGCTCCCAGCGAACGGCCCGTCTCCCAGCACACCCCCTGCAGGCAGAGGGAGAGAGAGGTCAGAATATGCTTTTCACAGAAAATGACAAAAAACAGGATCATAACATCTGTTTTTGTATAATACAGAAATCTGTCATCTCTGTGGTAAAACCGATGATTTCCCGGGTTAAAACTTTTGTGGTTTTAAGGGGGAATGTGTTAGTAGCAGAATTTATAATAACTTTGGTGTTATTACCCAATACATGCCACATTAGTCTGATCATAGATAAGCCTGCTTAGATTAAAAAAGGAGTTACTCTTTACACCACATTATATAACAGCTGAGTGCTGCTGTTGGTGTCTCCACATTAGGTAGTTACTGACTTAATTGTTACAAACCTTTTAATAATAATAAGAATGTCTTTAGTTTATATAGTGTCTTTCAGGAGAACCAAGTACGCTTTACAGAAAACAGATAAACAAACAAAACAAGACATAGCAAGACAAACAGACTAGCTGCCAAAAGCCTGTGTGAATAAACGTCTTTTCAGCGCAGACTTTGAAAGTGTTTAGGGATGGAGCATGGCGAACCTTTGTAGGGAGAGAGTTCCAGAGGGTGGGGGCTGCCACACTGAAGCCTCTATCCCCAAAGGTCTGCCTATTGGTGCAGGGGATGGAGAGGAAGCCTGAGTCAGAGGACCTCAGATTCCGTGATGGGGCATTCTGGTGGAGAAGATCCGATAGGTACGGTGGAGCGAGGTTGTGGAGCGATTTGTAGGCAAGCAGAAGAAGTTTGTCGGTGATGCGGAACTGGAAGCCAGTGCGTGTGAATGAGGGTGGGGGTGATGTGCTGCCAAGACTTAGTGCAGGTAAGCACCCTGGCTTTATTGGGGGCCCTGAACAGGACTCCATTGCAATAATCCAGCCGGGATGTGATGAAGGCATGGATCAAGGTCTCAGCCACAGAATCTGAGAGCGAAGGGCGGAGTTTGGAAATGTTTTTAAGGTGGAAAAAAGGCAGATTTGGTGACAGATTTAATGTGTGACTAGTATGATAGAGTGGAGTCCAGGATGACATCCAGGTTGCATGCTTCTGGCACAGGAGAGATGGACCAGCCATCCACATGGAGGAGAAGATCTTCAACCTTCCAGAGCAGTGCTTTGGGAGCCACGGTCATGAGCTCTGTTTTTTTGTGTTAAGTTTGAGGAGGTTAGTGGTCATCCAGGTTTTTTATTTCTTGGAGGCAGTTGACAAGGGACTGTGGAGGGAGCTGGGTGGATGGTGATGTGCTAAGGTACATTTGGGTGTCGTCACCATAACAGTGGAATTGTAGACCATGGCGGATGATTGAACCAAGGGGGAGCATGTAGATGGTAAAGAGGAGGGGACCAAGGATGGAGCCTTCCAGCACACCATGGTTAACGGGGTTAGGGTGGGAAGTGGATCAATCGATGATGGTGATAAACTGTTGTCGGTTGGATATGACTGGAACCAGGAGAGAGCTTTGCTGGAGAGGCCTAGGTGGGTGGAGAGGTGGTTGAGGAGGATGGTGTGGGAGACTGTATCGAAAGCCCTCTGCAGCAGATGTTTCTAACTTCATTCAGTCAGAGGACAGACATACAGTT
>JAPZEB010000024.1:129807-141730 GCA_029783705.1 Chaetodon striatus
TTCCATTCACACACAAGTCAAACTAAAACCTGGAAACAATGGCAACTTGTGAACACGGTGCTCAAATAAACCTTGCTTTCAGATTTTTCCTGGTTGTGTCTTGTTAAAGTTACAGTCACTGATTTAGTCACTGAAGGTTTGTGGGCTTGTTTAAGAAGGAAATGAGGGAGTGAAGCTTTAAGAAAGGGAAAGACGGTGAAAAGTAGAGCCGATGGATTGAGTTATATGGTCGTTTCTGTGGAAACGGACACCAAAATCTGAATAAACATGTACCTTTATGGCTTCAGTGACCCTGATTACAGATCCTAAAATCCTGACCCAACCCTGACCCACTCTGGACCTTTAGATCACTGCTCCAAACATCCTGGGTTACAAAATGTGACTGAACCAACCTAAAGGGTATGAAACTCCATGCTTGTTGCTGAACTAGGTCAGGCCTATTTACATGGAAAAGAGGGCTTGTATTTATTAAATAATCCATCAGTCGGTCAGTGTGGTCCAGCTTTTTTGCAATCAAGTTTAAAGATAGTTTAGAATACCAAACATCAAACAAGGTACCGACACTTTTTTTTTGGTTCAGTAAGTATCATTAGCTGAGGGCCATATTATGCTTCAAACCAAGTGCCTACTGGACTGTCAAACAGCATCTAAAACAACCTTTATGAACCCTGCATCTTCACAATCATATGCACTTTACGCAGTAATTAGCCAGATAACAGAAGAAAGAAGTTCACACCTTACCTTCTTTCACACCTTTGTCACTTGCATGTGTCCAACTGTGTGCCATATCATGAATGCTCTATGTTGGAAAGTGTGTGCTGTTATCCCTGTTTTTATGATGTGAAGTGTGACCTCTCAGAATAATATTAAACTTTTCCTGTAGATGTGTTTAGACAATATGTTGTATAAACTAGTTTAACTAAATCGGGGGTGTCAATCATCAAACCTACTAAAAAGTCCAGATTCCCTTGGTACGAGCCAATCAATGAGTGACATCATGTCAGTGATAGAGGCCTACAAGAAAAGTCAAAATACTGTTGGACCCATTCATCTGCTTAAGTCTGTTTCCACAGCTGAAACTGGACTTGTGAATCAGTTCTTCATCATTATGTTCAGTCTTCCCTTTCTGTCACTATTTGAGGTTCGATTACTAAATATAGTTTCTGAGGCTGTCCTCAATGAAAATGTCCCTTTGAGTGGAATTTATCTGATGATCATGTGTTTACTGAATGAGCTGCATGGACAGGAGAAAATAACATATCCCCTCAGACCATTACAATACAAGAAAAAAAGTCAGTAGTGAATTGATTCACAAATGTCTCCATAAGGTAACACGAACACTTGAAAACAATGTCAGACTGTGGACAGCAGAGAGACGCTGCTAAGACAAAAACAAAGCCAGAGTTGTACAGCAATACTCAACTCTTGCCATGCATAGATGTTAAGGCAGGATAGAAGCATTTTGACGAACCAACCCTGCTAAGCTGTGGACGGAGGCCTTGAGAAGAGTTCTGATCAGGACAGCTGCTGATTGACCACTACACCTGCTCAATCAAACAATCCAAACTACAGCAACATGTGTGTGCACAGATGCTGTCATTGCAACCAGAGCTTCTGTAAGTTTAAAACCATTCACTACAAACCATGGGAGTATTTCCACAGCAAACCATAGTGTTTTAAACATAAAAACCGAATAAATAGAAAGGACATTCCCATTCTAATCAACATGGCAGGATGGGCATTTTTATATGTACTGTTGCAGCAGGCTAACTTCCATATATAATTCCATATAAACAAACCAACCTGTGACAAGTCATAAACTCACTGAGGTGACATTTTACAGTGATGACATAGTGGAGTCATACATTTTTAAATAAGTAATCCATTACTTTTAAAATCATACTGTATTTGCCTGTTTTTTTTTTTTTTTTTTTGTAGTAATGTTACTGTAGCTGCCTCTGAAGAATGAGTGAGAGCTGCTGCTCAGCAGTTTATTTCCACCAAACCAGAGTTGGTGATAATTGGAAGTGGAAAGGCTAATGTTAACCAGTTTTGGTGAGTTTAATGTTCTATCTGTGGAGTATTGTTGCAATGGTTTTAGATTTTCACATTGCATTAACCGTCTCAGAAAATATTGCGGTTTCACAGTGTCATAGAACTTATCTTAGTTAGAATGACCCTTAAAAGAATAAAAATGGAAGTGTTATTCTTGGTTGAACAAATATTTTATTACTATAACTGAAACTTCAAAACCATTTTGTTAATGGAAGTATGTGTAAAAAATGTCCCCTTAGAAAATAACTAAAATAAAGGGGGGGTTTTCTGTCCAGTTGCATTTTTTTCCCCCAATATCATAGAAAAGCATATGTACATGGTATGGTAACTGTCAACTTTTACATCATGGTATACCTTAAAACCGGTCTATCACAGCAACTCTACTGTGGAGTTTGACTGAAGTGTGTTTTATAATGAGTTAATAGGCAATGAAGCTGCTGGAATTGTTAGTTGGGTTAAAGAGAGAAACTTGGGTTGGTGTGCGGTTGTATATTTCTGTTTAGCAAGGAACATAAGATAAGGGAGACTAGTACATGTGATACACTTTACAGTTCCACTAATGTGTGTTGTCACCAGAACAACTAACAACAATCACCATATTCTTTTGAACTAGTCAAATGACCAAATGACAGCAGATAGTTCAATGTCCTTTCTATCCATTCTTTTTCTATGGTGTTAGAACTCATTGTGCCTTTCTACCCTTGAGGCAGCCATTGGTTTCCATTCACAGTGTGCACCGTATTACCACAAGCAATTCTAATGATGTTGGAGTAGATACCTCAAGCAAGTTTCAACTCTCCGAAGGTTGAGCTTGTAAACCATTGTGAAATGAATGGAAACTAATCGTTGTCTGAAAGGTTAGAAACACACTCAACTATCTAGAACAGTCACAAGTCAGTTATGGTTGATAGGTAGTAAATGAGTTGAAACTAAATTCTGGAAGAACATTCTCCAAATGTGCCCAGATTGTTTTTTGACAGCAACACCTGCTGTAGTGCAGAGCAGTGTGTAAAGGATCTCTTGCTCCTAGATGTGCTCTGAGGGTACACAAGGTTTACATCACACAGTTGGCCTCTGCGTCAATAACCTGAATTATTATGCTAAAGCTCTTAAAAGGAAAAATCCACCATCTCACACTGTGGCATCTCATCAGTCTAGGTCAGAAGGATCAGGGGTGTGACAGCCTGTATGATGGTGCAAGCTGGGAGCTCTGAAATCAGTGTTTGAGTTTGAGGGACTGAGACCAAAACCAGGTACTTACTCTTCCTGTTGAGATCCATGAATTTTCCCATCATTTCACCACATTGTAAAAATGCTGGAAAACCCCCAACCAGACAGAAGACTACATCAAACAACAGAGCAGAGTATGCACCTCAGTTCTGTCTGAGTGCTGACTGAGCTGCGTCTGTAGCTACAAGTATAGTAAAAGATCAAGCGAGACAGTTGGCACAGAATGCTTGATCAGATTCATAATCTAATTACGTCTTTGATCATGTTTTCTGAAGAGACGTGGCAAAACTGATTTAAGGTTGCCCCTGCTTGGATATCAAACTTCACACTTCTGAAAAGTTTGGTTTCTTTTAAGTGTTTCTTTTTTTTATTCTAGTGTCAAAGGATTAACTATGAAGGGATCAAACTGGCTTCAGTTATTAAATAATAACACATTTTTTAAAACAACGTGTTCTACTTAGCAAAAAAGTGGTTGTGAAATAGGATGGTTATGAAATGAGCCGAAGCCCTGACAGTGTGGGAGCCTCTATATTAGGGTGGATTTTTCCCTCAAAGAGCCAACAGGACAAACCTCTGAGGGTTGGGGGTCCAGCTCAGACTGTTGAGATGAAACAAATGCAGTGTGAGAGTGTAAGAGAGAGATAAGATCAAACATCACACTGCACTCTCTCTTTCCTATCCAAGTGGTCACTGGAGGTAATCAACAAGAGCTAAATCTCTGTGTTAACAGGCAACTCAGAAGTTGGCATCATATTGCACCGAGCTGACAAAGTGATGTGTTCTTCCTGTTTGCTGTACAAATAAAACTGGTGGTTGACAAAGGAGTTTGAGAGTTGAGGATTATTGCCTATTACACAATTTTCCTTGTCACTGTGTAAACAAATGAAAATGCTATGCTGCTGAAATAACAGTTTGGACTCAAAAGAACTCACATTAAACAGCTAAATAAAAGCCAAAAGCACAAAAACAAAGAGAAAGAAAAGCTTGAAGCTATTTACATGGTTGTATTTCCCCTAGTGTTTTGCAGTCTTCCTGTGATATACTGAAAGTGTTTGAAAAGGAGTTTCTGAAAGTGTTTGAAAAGAGGATTTATGTAGGGCTATCTAGCTGTACAGGATAAATACTTTCAGGCAACGGGGTATATGGATGATTGTATATTTGACGATCATTAGAGGCCCGTCGTGACTCAGCTCATGTGAACTCATGGTGATATGGACGGCTTGCCTCCATAATTAGTACCTGTTCTTTGTCCCCAGCAAGGTTTGACTTTTACTTTACAAATTGTACACATTGAAAAACCCTGACAAAGGCACACCATGGAGAAAACGTCAACATCTAAATTAGCACTAAGGACTAGTTATACATCATCTATGTGTAAAATATGTACAGAACTGGGAGAGGTGAGCTGAGGAGCTGAGCAGGTCCAGAGTGAAGGTCCACCCCCCACTGCTGCTGTCATTTGGTCCATCTCACTGACACAGGAGTGTTTAGTCATAAGGAAGGCTGAGGGATGTCTTATAGATCAAACTTCAGCGTAAAGACAGAACTTCAGTTTCTGCTTCCTCCCTGTGTAAACTGTCTAGGAAACTTCATGTCCAAAGTGAACCTTGGTGTTGGGACTGTACTCCCATTAGACTCAGGGGGATTTTTTTCCCAATTCATCACTGCAGGAGACTCAAACTGCTGCTGAACATCTGAAGGAGACCTGAAACCTCCACTCCAGCTTCTCCTCCACTGCGCTGTCTCAAATAAAAAAATTCAAGCAGCACAAAATTCAAGTTTGCCCTTGCTAATATATTCCTCCTCAATGCAAAACTGAAATGCACATGTTCTCCTCACAGAGCAAAAACCATGTAGAAGAGAGAGAAAATAAAGTGGAGTGCAGCATGAGGCCTGGCAGGCTGGGGGCAGAGAGGAGGAGGAGGAAGAAGAGCAGGGTGGGGCTGTTCTCTGGTTGATCACACAATCTTCTTGATGCTGGGTCTCTTGAAGCTGCCAGCGCTACGCTGCTTCTGGACTTGACTGGCTGAGCCATGGCGAGTGCGACCCCCACTGGACAGAGCAGAGCTGGGGGACAGCTGGACGTTCTCCTTATCCACACCTAGAGGACACACAGTTGGAAGTTGGTTTAAAAGCATCCACTTTATGCTTATTGCTCTAACGATTTTCTACTATCTGTTTAAACATTCTGGGACAGAATCAAAATTCTAACTCAAACACATTTCCTCTGAATCAGTGGTGCCCAACTGTTGGGATGTGATCAAACAGTGGACAATGAGTTTATTCTAAGTGGCCCAACTCTATTTCCATGAAAAGTACGATGTGCTCATTGACAGCATGGGTAGCCTGCTGATGTTGGCTCTGACATTCACATGACCCTCTCCCTGTATGTCTGTTGACTACCAGTTCAGTTCTTTCAAGCAACACATAGCAAAGATGGAGAGGAGGCTGGCAATCCACAATATAATATAAGTATGAAAGAGAAAATTCTAAACTTGCTCTTATTTAACACTAAATAACACTAAATGCTCAAAAGAATGAAGTTATGTACTGGTATGACTTGAAACCTTAGTTGAAAAAAAAAAAAAAACCTTTCCTGTCTATATTTTTTTCAGTATTGCAACTGTTGCCCACTTATTCCTATCAGGTCTGTTACATTCACATGTTGGAAAGTAAAAACAGGCCTGAGTAATATTACACAGCTGTGCTGTTTTGATGTTGCATTTAGGACTTAATTGCATCCCCCTGTTGCAATGCTTCTTTTGAGTTATAAAGCCCCAGCTGTTCTTTTTTTTTCATTCTGTGTGATCAAACTGAAGCAACAGAACAGAGCAGGGGCTTAAATGTTACAGGCAATATGGACGGATGGAAACAAACACATTGGATGTTAAGTTAGTCAGTGTCTAAGGTCCAGATGGACCCTAAAGGTAGACTAGCTGGGAACCAAACCTCTAAATTATGCTCATCCTGTCAGGAGAACCACTGCTCTGTTATCTGTGTCAGTGTTGCAGGGGGTTAGTGAGAAATTTGTGGAAATTTTGGACAAATGACTTGTAAGCTTCCTGCTGTAGCACCTCCCCTTGTGAGGAGGACTGTCATGTTGACGTGATTTTCCTTTCTAGAAACTCTCAAAGATGTGACTCTGACTGCACTGAAATAATTTGACTATCTACTGATGTCAAATGAGACAAGTGTTTCTTAATCATCAATTTCAAGTGCAGCATTTCTCCTGCATCTGATGTGTCATTTATCAAACAGCAGGGGGTGCTGTAGCATTAGCCTGTGACCTCTTTCCTGCGTTTTTACACTGATTGCACTTCTGCCACCCAGGTAATATTCCCCTTTACATATGGGAGTCAGTCTCTGCAGGACCACAATATCACAGTATTAAGTGCTTAAGTATGATGGTCAAGTGTGAGGTCAAAAGGGTTAACAGGGACCAAGAGCATGCAAACCTGTGGGAGGGCGCTGTGGTGCACTGAGAGTCAACAGTTTCCCATTAGTTCTTGCAGAGAGTAAGACAGTGTGTGTGTGTGTGTGTGTGTGTGTGTGTGTGTGTGAGTGAGTGAGTGAGTGACCTGGTGAGTGTTGCGAGGTGGCCAGTGAGGTCATGGAGTTGGACAGGTTGAGGTTGGCAGTGATGCTGAGCTGGCTCTGGCTAGTGGGGGGGTAGGGGGAGGTGGGTGTCCTCAGCTGCTCCTCCCCTCGCTGCTCATCAGCTGCTGGCAGGTAGCTGTCAATCAATGCCTCCAGAAACTTGACAATCAGCTCTGCATAGTCTGGTATCTGTGTTTGCTGTAATGTTAGCAGGTTGTTGTTGTTGGTGGTTTGTGTGTGTGTGTGTGTGTGTGTGTGTGTGTGTGTGTCAGGGAAAAAGAAAAGTGGCACATTAAGAGGCTTAATTTTTAAAGCATCCTTAAAAAAAAACTTAAATCAGGGCTTCTCAGAGTTAAATGACTGAGTATACTTTGAGGAAGACAGATGACTAAGGACGACACAAGGAAAGTGCACACACTATGACTTTTTATGACCTTTTTATGACTTACTAACACTTAACAAAAACCTTCCAACACAACAGCCGATAGTGATTTAGGCTTCATAACACTCATATTTCATTCTAGTTTTCCACATTTTAATACATTTGAAAGGAATGTAATGGAGAGACAGTACAGCGTTTGTTTGGACCTACCCACAGCAGTCAAGCAACGGTTGCTGCTAGGGTATGGCAACACCACTTACACAAACCACCCACAGAACTGCAGTACACCATAAATTCTACAACCATAATAATGATAATAATATCAATTTCTGGTGTTCTTTTAATTACATTTGCTATTGATTATTTGGGATGGCAGTGAGTGGCTGCCTCTCAGAGCAGAGCAATTTTTTCTTGATATTTTTCGTCAATATATAGAAGGGAACATTTTGAGCATATCTAAATATTTGGGGTGTGTGTGTGTGTCCCAGTATACATTACTCTAAGACTGCAGGGGAAAAGCCCATGTGCTGCACAACTACAAAGTGCACAAATAAACTAGAAAAATATTAAAAGCTCTTTCTACAAATATGATGAATTATAGCTGGATGAAATACTCACTTTAATTACTCCCCCTGATAACCTTTTAAAGAAACTCAACCCAAAAAATCACCTTCTATTTGCAGAATAAACTTATGTTGTTGGGTCAACATTTTTAGGTGTTTCGACAATGGTGACATCCTTTGAATCCTGGCTCCAAAAGTCATCCCTGTATCTTTTCTATGGTAACTGGATGGACCTCAGTGATGACATCCAGGGGGAGATTCATCTTTAAATCCACTCTGGGAAAACTTCCTGTCTACTTCTGTAAAATGATTTGTCCTGTTTCAAACAAGTACTTGATCAGTGATTCTGGAGTCTGCTGTGAACTTGGCAGAGCTGCATTTTGTACTACACACTGTGGGAGTAGAACAACAAATTTTAAAGGTGGAGTGTTAACTTGTAATATTACTCAATGCACGAGTTGACAACGTGAATCCATCAACACATCTTAGATTTCAATATGACGACTCTGACCATTCCATTAGTTTTACTGTCTCTCTTAGACGACATACACTCTTAGTAATAAGTGGATTTGTTAAAAAATGTATCTTAATTTTGACCAGATTATGTGAACTGCATATATTCTAATCCTCAATCTAATCGTTCCTGTGGGCTACAGCAACATTAAACCTCTGCGCTTACCTGAGGAGGACTAAATGCACAAACCCGCTATTTTTAAATATCCCATTGAGAGAGACTCTCACTGCAGCCTGTTTTATTCTGCTCTGAAATGTCAGTGTGCAACCCTGTTCTGTGGACAGTAAATGAGGTGCAGACTTCCCTCTGTGTAACCAGTGAGGAAGAAAAACAGCGAGTGCTGGACGGAGCAGTTACAACAACCCCGTCCACATTTAAGCTGTTTGCAGAAGAAACACTGAACAGACCTAGGGTCTAGGTACCATGTCTAAAGGGTTACTTTAGGTTCCAAAGGTACTAAACCCAAGGTGTTAGGTGGAAGCAGGGCCAAAGTGTGTGTCATTACGAATATGAGCTTGTCTTTCTTGCCTCTCAGGTGCTACCTTACTGTGCTCATTGTGAATGCTGTACATTAACTGTGTGTTCAAATGGGGCGATGTGTTAACTACTCTCTTGTTACACACATGTATCCCAGGAGACCTCCTGCTTAAATGCAAAAACAAATAACGAATAAAGAACTCTTCCTCAAGACGAAAAAACTTTCAAGCACCTATGTGTGAGTGTAATAGCTTATTGCTGAAACTTAATGTTAGGCTCCATTTAATTAAAACTGTAGTAAAAACTACAAATGACTATTAAGTTTCCTTCCTTCTACAGTCTCTCCATTAGAGAACAACAATGTCATTCCCTTCAGGATTATGAATGTTGACTTGATGATGGAGTGAGCAGCGGGATAAAAAGTCTAGCTTCACCATCTTCTGTCATGAAATATGTCAGACATGTTTTGTATGTCTACTACACTACTAATTCTGCAGTAACATTCTATTCTGTTTTCTACACTGTTTGCTGTGTTTGCTGTGTTGTGTGTGTGCACGTGCAGAAGAAATAACAGAAGAAGAAATAATAACTGAAAAGGAGGAGAAAAAAAATCAAATATACCTTAGAGAAGGGTCCAGCAAACCTCCAAAGTCCATTAAAGCCAAAGCCTGTGAAATGACAGGGGGTGAGAGAAGGGAGGAAAGGGAGGAGGTAGGAAGAGATGTAACATGGAAGACAGGGATGGCAGTGTAAACATGCTTACTTACAAAGGCACAGTTTATTTATCCATTTTAATAAACTGTCACAGCTTTCGGTGCGACCAGAGAAGTTAACATGTTTGACCTTGGGACCTTTGTTGCATGTAATACCCGTGTCTCTCCCCCTACTTCAAGTTAGCCACTACACTGTCATTTGTAAAATACAGGTGAAAATGAGATCTTTTGTAACATGCTTGGTTTGTTCAGATGTGGCAATGTCAGCATGTATTACTTTGTAAATATGATGGCTGGTACTGGGGGGGTGACTCCTCGTGGTACACCACACTCTGTACAATGCCGTGGACAGGATTCAGGAGGTTGGTGTCCTGGCACATGGACAGCACAGTGTTGATCTTGGAGTCCAGCAGGTTGTGGCTGAGGAGGACATGTACAAACAACACCTATTGTTAGGTCTGTATAAATGGTGCTCTATAAATGTGCACATGGGTTGACAGCTTGTACTGCAGCTTTGACAAGAATAGACCTCTATCTGATGTAACAGCACAAGTATATTTGACAGTGTAGCCTACAACATGTTATGCTTATTACTATTTTAATTCTATCTTACATCTACAGGAGGCATAAGGTCTCCTTGTGTCAACACTTCGGAACAGCAGCTCCTTTGTCATTTATTCTCTTGAGCCTTTACATCGGTCTTCACAGGCCAAAACATATTGGGCCTGCTCCCCAAGAGAGGAGCAAGCCCATGGCAAACAAACTGAATGCGTGCATTAAGGACAATCAGACCTCAAGCCAGTTTCACAAAGACAGACTTTGACTCTTAGTTTGGTCAAAGCCATGGTCAGACTTCAGTTTAGTGTTAAACTCCATGGTACCCTCGAGGCTGGTCACAAGGCTCAAAGAGCTTGTATTTAGCACCTCGCTGTGCATGTGTATTCTTGAAATCCTGACAGGCAGACCTCAGGTGGTGAGAGTGGGAGGATACTCCTCTTCCACCCTCATCCTTACAACAGGAGCACCCCCGGGGCTGTACACACATGACTGTGTGGCCACTCCTAACTCCAAAACCATCATTAACTTTGCTAATGACATGGCTCTGATGGGCCTGATCACAGATAACAATGAAAAGGTCTGCCTGAAAGAAGAAGAGGACCTGTGATTTGTGATATTGGGCTTTATAAATAAAAATTGATTGATTGATTGATTGACCTGCTGGTGTCAGAACAACAACCTACTCCTGAATGTCAGCAAGACTTAGGAGATGACAGTGGACTTTAGGAAGCAGCAGCAAAGAAACTACGCTCCCCTTATTTATGTGTCCTTGATGGAGAGTGGAGAGCTTCAAATACCTTGGTGTCCACATCACTAAGGGTCTGACCTGGGTGCTGCATACTGACTCGGTGATGAGAAAAGCCAGGCAGAGATTATTTACCTCAATACTGAGGAATTTTTACTCCTGCACCATTACAAACCTCCTGAAAGGGAACATAACTCCCTGCAAAGAGTGGTCTATTCATCTGAACACCTCACAGGTGCTGCTCTACTCAGCATAAAGGATATTTGCACCAGACGCTACAAAAACTAGTCCAGGAGAATCATGAAAGATCCTAGCCAGCCAGATAACTGCCTTTTCACTCTGCTGAAGTTGGGAAGAAGGTACTAGTTACACCAGTCAGCACTGAGAGGCTCAGGCGGAGCTACCCTCAGGACACAAGGATACTGAATGATGATCCTGCCTTACCCTAAACACTGACATTCATTTATTACTACTATATTAAAAGAACTGACAACTATTCATTTTTACTGAAATCGTATTTATAATTTCATGTAACAAATTGAACTGAACTGAAATGAATTAAACTGAATTGAATTGAATTGAATTGAACTATGACAGAAGTGTAAATTCATCTGCTGCACAAAGCTGACACTACTCCCTCCTACATCCAGCCTCCTTGCTTGGACCACACCCATCTTCAAAATTGTCCTTCATTTTCATCTCAGCTACACACCTGGAAAGTTTCACAACTGTATCTTGCACGGTTGTGCGGCTATTGCGGTAACAAAATCTGTCCACAGACAAACATATACACAAAGTACTCAAAATGGCTTCTGTGATAGTTCCTGCAACAATAGGTGTCTTAAATTAATGTTGCTTCGGTGTGTCAGTACGCTAAAACTATGTTGGACTCCATAGTTTTCTCTGGAATCCTGCCAAATTTGACCTCTGATGATATGTTTAGCCGCATGTCATCATTCAATTGCTGGCTGTCCAGGTGGTGTCCAGCAAACGATGTGGGCTTTGTTAATATTTGGAAAACCTTTTGGGGAAAACCTGGTCTGATTAGGAGAGATGGCATTCATCCCACTTTGGATGGAGCCGCTCTCA
>JAPZEB010000024.1:176655-187527 GCA_029783705.1 Chaetodon striatus
GGTGCTGCTTTGTAGTACTGTAAGGGCAAAGAGCAGTCCATTCAAAAGTGAGCTGACAACGTATTTAGCATTCTGGTGCCCTGACTTACAAATCCTGATGGAGTGTCTTCCCGCATGGCTCCTGGCATCACTATCAGCTGCAGTAGCATTAAAGTGGCTGGTATGGATCAGGAGTTGTATGGCCAACCTTGAAAGCATTCAGCGAAAAAAAGGTAGAACTGTGCACAGCCTTTCTTTCTGCAGAGTAATAATGACTCCTCTCCACATTTCTGTTACATGTTGACAGGTATTTAAGACTATGCTTGTAAAACTTCTTCCTTGTAGAGCTTCCTGGATGATGATCCAAACCATCATCTTTACAGTAGGTGATAACCATAAGACAAAATGAAAGGTCTGGATTTTTCCCAAAAGAAAGGCAGCAAAAAGTTAGTGGTGGACATTATGGATGCTGAGGCTTAAGTAGTCAGCATATCCAAATGTGTACCAAGTTTCAAGTCTTTACACCTATTTGGATAGTGAAAATAGGCCTTCAATCTGGATCTTGAGGGCCATTCTTTTAGTCCATGCCACAAGACCTCAGGAGTATTAGTGTCATAGAGAAGAAAAAGTCACCAGTCTATGAGTGATTCACTGGACTGAACAATAACAGCAGAAACACTGTGGGCCTACAATCATACAAGCTCAACCATCTATCTTCTTCAAATCTCAAACGATCAACTAGCAACTGTGCAAAAAATCATCCCACAAAATGCCAAATCTTTTTCTGGCATACTAAATAGTATGGTATCCTCTTTAACACATTCGGGCCCAACAGCGGATGATTTTTAGTAAGACAAGGAGTGTTACAAGAGGTCCATCTGGCCACCTCCCTGTACATCAGTCCCCTTTGAGTCATAAGGGGGCTCAGTCTACAGATACTCTCACCCTGGACTCATATATCTGTCATGTAAATTATCTAAATCATAACAGCACTATAACCTTAAATTATAATTTAGGTTTTGCACTACTTGCACCTCTACTCAGCCACCTCCATGTTAAGAACTGTGTGCAGAAAATAATGCCCCACACTCTAAATCACAGATATCCCTCTGCATGTCACATACAGCTCCTTTAAATACTCTAAGATACTATTAACAAAAAAACCCTCTTTTTCTGTCTCTCTCTTTCTCTCTATCTGTCTATCTCTGTCTGGCTGTCTGTCTTTGTCTCTGTGTCTATCTCTGTCTGTCTCTAATGTATTTGTATCTGGAGTGCAGATACAAAAAATAAATAAATAAATAAATAAAAGAATGCTGAAGTCCTGATGAGAAGAAAACAGCCCTCAATGGTCTGAAATCTTCAGTCCTATTCCACCTCTACATAGCAGCTGAACAGTTGTTGTGCTTTTCCATGTTTTGTTTTCTATATATAGTTTACAAACTGTCAGCCTTTCTCCACAGTATCTGTTTTGGTTGAGGAACATTTCCATGGGCTGCTGTAAACATTAGAGTTATTCAAACAGAAGTACTTAGTTAAGCTTAAACCTCCATCACTCAACCTTTTAGAGAAATGCATAGATATGAATCAGCACTGTGTATAAGCTGAAAAGCACCAGGCACTAACCTGGCGATAAGGAGAGAGGGAAGATGGACAGCCAGATCCTACCTGCGGGCCACGTAGTAGAAGACTGGGTTGCCAGTCTTGGACGTTCCTGCCTGGTAAAAGATGTTGAGGGTCTTTAAGGCTTTGAACTCCTCCTTCTCATGGACCTGGTGCCTATAGAACAAACACAGATCCTGGGATCAGTCTCTCACTCATTATTTCACTGGCTTTAGGACTTAGTGCTGTTGTATCCCACATCAGGATTTACTTAAGCAATATTCTATAATATTATACATTTGATTGTTATAATATTAGATTACATTTTTAATCCCATTGGGGAAATCTGTACATAGTATTTGACGAATCCTACCAATTTAAAGGAAGGAAACAAGGAAACATGTATTGAAAATCAGTGCACACATCACCCAGTGATCACCTGCAATTCTTAAGCCAGTGCCCTCCTGAAAGGCGCTAACAACTAGCCATGAATCACAAAGCTAATTCACAGAACCTCTCAGAAGGTCATCACAAATTGCTTCATCTTTTGTTTTCAGTTGCAGATAGCCATTTAGCTCCGAACATTCAGTATCTGTTTCACAAAGACTGATGAAGGGAGGCATCAATGTTAAGGGGAGTTAACACAGCAGCTACAAAAACACATTGGCATTAACTTTAGCATGAGTTTATGCTGGTTGCTGCCTAGAGGACATGAAAGACAAAGCAGACCTCAACCCAGAAGGCCAATTTTAGAGCACATCTTAAAGCATCAGTAGTAGCTCTGTATGCTTAACATCATTATTATTGGTTTTTAACCTGGCTACCAACTTGACACCTGGCCAGGGACTGTGGATGGATAAAAACTAGCCTCCTGGCTAATTCTGGCATATTTATAGCAACCTTAGTTAATAAGCACTGCTTCTGAGATATAAACCAAAAACATAAATCCAAATTAACAAATACAACTGTGTGACTGGGAAAGCCACAGTGTGTGCAAGCTTCACAGCCAGCTGTTTTTTCTAGGGATGCACGGAAACATCGGTACATCATCAGTAACTATCAATATCGTCTTTAAATTTAACTATTAGAATGAGCCAACATGCTTTTTCTTATTTTGAACAATAAATGAATATTACATACAAAAAGCATTCTATTTTATGTTTCCAACTGCTGGTTGGCCATCATGATAAAAGTATGCATGCATAATATGATGTTTATTCCACTACAGAAGAGACTTGATGATCTCTGAACTTAGGTGAGGAAAAAAATTGATATATTAATATTGATATTGGCTATCGGCCAAATGAGTTGTTATACATCGGCACGACGTATACTGGCAAAAAATCCAGCATCCCTAGCTTTTCCTTTATCGTAAGGAGTGATTAAGTTTGATACAAAAGGCTACAGAAAAGGACCCTAAATTAATTTTGTATCAAGGTGGCACTGTTGCCTCACAGCAAGAGGGTGTCAGCCCTCTGATACTCTGGCGACCTGTGCAAAGTGTACCCTGTGCCTCTAACCCAATGTCAGCTGGGATAGGCTTCAGCCCATCAGCGACCCTCTCCAGGAGGACAAGTGAGGTTCATAAAGTGCACACAAATACATTCCAATCAAAAGAAGTCATCATGGCTGAGTAGGCTGAGTGTTCGACCTGTAATATGTACCAAATGGCATGACCACTGCACACACTGTGGAGACACATTTCACCCTCAGGAACAATTAAGTTTAAAATTAAATATAACAGCTGCAGAATGTGACTGAGAATATGAGACAAAGCAGGGAGTCACTGGCTTGTATCAGGAAATGTAAAGGAGGAGCTCCAGAAACAAGTTAATGATGAGATTTATGTTACTGCCTGGTAGTAATGCTACCTGGTCATGAACTCCTCGAACTTGGAGCTCGTCAGGTTAAGACTGGACCAGTGAGTGTCAGCCACAGGTTTGTGTTCAGGAGGTCCCAGGTAGGCAAGCAGGGTGGCCATCTTGTCAAAAGGTCGCCTACCTACAGCCTTGTGGTCCCTGAAAATTACATTTGAATGAATAAATTCACAAAACTTATGAAGTGGTTCAGAGTAAGTTTATTATTAAGAGCATAAAGCAGAACACACCAGTGTTGTGCTTCATCAAATCATCTCTCCTGACCTGTTACTGGAGAGGTACTGGCCAATCCTCTCCTGGTTGTTCCACAGAAGGCGATGGAGAGCCAGCACATTACCGTCACTAATAAAGGACAGACTGTGGTTGACCGAGTCACTGGGAGGAGAGTCAGATGCTATGTCCAAGAAAAACCTGTTGTGGAGATAACAGAGTACAGACAGAAGGAACTCAGCAGGTACTTCATAGCTGTAGTTAAAGATACTCTGGGCTTTGTGCACCAGTGGTGCTGCAGAGCAATGTCTGTTCAATGAGGGGTCTCTCTTTATTGTATCGAACGTTCTACTACAAATAATCAACACAACACCTTAAAGAAAAGCTGGATGAACAGCAGCTGTTGTAAAGCATTTTAACTTGTGACCTTACAGGCAAAGTCTCAAGTGTCATGAGAACACCAAAATAACCTGCTTATCCTTCATGAAACTGTCAAAAGGAAATTACAAGTATGAAACAACCCATAAAAGCTGTTGCTCAGAAGTAGGTCATGGTTTAAGCAGCCTGTCCATGGCTCAGCCTGCTGCTGCATCAGACAGCTTCTGTCCCAAACCGACAGCAACAATACTCAACCACGCCACTGCAAAGTGCAACAAAGGTCCCTTGAGCAAAAAGCCAAGAACGGTAATATTTTGAAGTGTCCTAATCTGCACAAAGAATGTTCAGAAGACAAAAATAAACACTCAGCTGAATACTGTTCATTCAGGTTGGCAGGTTGATTTCAGTAACTTTAAAGTAGTTGAGATGTGAACGGTGCAGCTGTTTAAGTATCAAATTAGGACTCGGTATCAGCAAATATTGAACATTAAATGACTTGGATCAGGATCAGGGGCAAAAAAACTTAAAGGTCCATTCCTCTGAAGCCATGACAACCTCTGACTTCTGCCCTCTGAGAGGCCTGCAGCTATAGTGTGAATCAAAGCAATGCCTCTCATCAAACTAGAGTTTGAATAGGTATTTTAAACAAGTTATTTAAATGTCAGCTGATTGGCCATTACATGTGAAGAAACGAGAATGAATGAGGGGAGTGTCTTACCTTCTGGCTGAATCAAAGTTGCTCTTGACAAAGTCATTAAAAGGCCTCATATGTTCTTCTTTTGTAAACAGGACATGGTTTGCAATGCTTTGCAGAATCTGAAGGATAAGACAGGAATACACACCATGCATATCAAAAACAATCCTAACTGCTAGTGTCAGCAGCTCTGCAATGCAGTAACTGACAAAACTTACCCATAGAAGGCATTTGACTTTACCCACAACTGTGGACAACTAAGAATGTCTACTGTATTTTTTTTTTTTTTCAGAAGTAGAACAGCAATCCCACTTAGAAGTTGTGATCTGTGTGGTGGAGGAAGCACAATGCCAGCTCTCCAGAACTGGGCAACCAGATACCCAACATTACAAGTTTGATGTGTCCCAGTGCTGTAGTCACCTCAGTGCTGAGCTGAGCTGAGGTTCAGAGAAGGAAAGTCTTTTACATGCAACTGTTTTTACTTGCTTCCGTGGTTTGAGAAGGGCCAGAATGAAACTTGCGCCTAAGTTTCACTTCATGTTAAACCTGCTGTGCACCCCTTGTACTCTGAATTGTATGTCTGATGAAGTCAATTCTTGAGCTGCTTCTATATTTAACAGAATGTGCCGCACATTTTTTTCACACCAATTTTGAACAATTAGTTCCCATCAAGCCTGAATGTATGTCGCCATTGTACCATGAAAACTACCCTGTAGGTCAAACGCTGAAGCCCTTATATTACCATAAGAACTGCACTTCAAGGTTGGGACTATAGCTACAACAGTTGCGTGGTATAGAGTGTGGATACCTAACCCAAGCCCGATGGGTCGGGCCGGGTTTGGACAACAAATCAGAAATTTTGGTCAGGTTAGGCCCACTTGACATGCTGCTGTGTTTTATTATGGCCTATTCAAGTGCTGGAATTTGTCATTTACATTACAACGCCTAAATGCAACACAGGGCAATAGTTACGTTTCAGGCAGGAGGCGGTAAATAATCAGACTTAACTAATAAAAACGGAGGACACGAAACAAAACTTGCTAACAGGAAAGGATGCAGAGGATGCTAAAACGGGCGACAATATCAGGAGAGAAATCAGACTGCTAACAGAGTACGGACTGGACATCAGTGTGCTTAATAAAGTGGTGTGGGTGACGGACCAGGGCGCAAATGTAATAGCTGCCCTCAGACCATACAAACGGCTTGACTGCCAGAATCACCTGTACAACACCGTGATGCGCCACGCCCTGGACCACGCACAGCTGACACAAGTGGCACCTGAGGTTGCAGACACTTTGAAAAGTGCCAGTACATTGGTAATGCCTGTGAAGATGAGATGTGCTTGGTGTACCAAGAGCTGCATGAGAAGCTAGAAGGCTGTGCAGAAATCTGAAGGATTGACGGCATTTCTCCAGATGTGCTTGGTTTTCTTGTTGCGTTCCTGCAACCTTTCTATGATGCCCAGTGTGAACTTAAGGGAGACAAGTACATCACACTGAACCTAGTGTTCCTCTAGTTCAAGCGACTGAAGCACCACTGCAGGATAACAACAACAGAAACCTCGACCAGGCTACCATCCGTGAGCGGCATCTCGATTGGGTAACACGAAAAGTTGAAATAAAGGAACAACACAAAATCGCCACTTTCCTTTGGCAAAAATACAGGCAGCTCCGAATGTTAAGCAGTTCTGAGAGAGAAGAGCTGTACCAGGAGGTGAGACAACAGCTGAGCGACATCACCGCAGCAGCTGCAGGTGATGAACCGGGTCTGGGACCAGCAGTGGACTTTGAAGACTGGGAAAGTCTATCAGTGGATAACACCATTGATGAAGTGGAACTATACTCACACTTATCCGAAGCTGGCTGTACTTGCTCGGGGCATTCTTGCCATACCTGCGAGCAGCAGCAGCAAATGGAACTTTAGCACGGCTAGAAGAACAATGGACCAGAAAAGGACAGCGCTTAAGCCACCTGCGGTGGATGCCATCCTCTTCCTCCACGACAACTTAAATTAAACCACAATGGTTGGATTATGTAAACTGTTCTGTTAACGACAGTTACAGTTGAGTTCAAGAAGAGTTTATGAAGATAAAGACTTGAAAACAATGGTAAGGCTCTAATTCAATTATATTTGTGTATTATGTGCGAGTGTTGTGTGAGAGAGTTTGCATAAAAGGTCAGGAAAATGCGACCCGAGCTGCGTTCTATTGTGGTAGCATTAATGAGGTTTGGAGAAGGGTCTTTCTTTCCTACACACAATACTGATCAGTATGCAAACACAAAGATGGTCTTATCACACAGTCACAGGATTGGGCAGGGCTTTTTCCAAGGAAACCAAAAAAAGATTCAGGCAACAATGCCTGGGAAATATTGTGATCTAACTTCCAAGCCCTCAGTCCAATGGTACACAAGCCTAGGGTTTAGTTTAAACACTAATGAATGGTGACACTGGATTTAACAGTGACATTATTCCATATGGTCTTTTGTGTCAAAATTATTTAAAAAAATAAACAAGCACATTAGTCTAGCATGAGAGAAAAGTTCCCATGTACTCGCATGGCATTTTTTGGGAACCTTGTTTTTTAGGACCCTTACGGTGTCTTGTTGAAATTTTTTTCTTGTTGTCAAGGTCAACTCATGGCCTATGGAGTTTGTCTGGTGGCCATCTTGAATTGGTGTCCACACTAATGGCAGGAAACGCAGATTTTCATAACCCCTGAACCAGACAACGTACCAAGACAGATTAACCCACTTTTTCAAATGACTTTGACACCAGAAATCAAATGGAAAGGTCATTGATATGCTACGACCACTCTTTATTGGTTAGAAAACAGACAAATGACACACTTTAGGCATATAACCGAAATATGTTTTATGTTTTGTTTCAGAGTAGTTTCCTGCAATAGCCAAATGTAAGTAGTTCATTATCTTATATCAATTGCAATTGAGTCAGTTTCAGGTTGATGAGGAAGACCTCAAACCAGACTAGATACCTGATGATGTGTGAATTTTGATGTTGAGTGATAGGTGTGGCTCATGTTATATGAGCTGTGAAGTTTCGCCAAGTTGTTGGTCTTCACAGAGGAGAGGAGCATGAAAATTAACTACCTGCGGTCCATGACAGACAACAAGAATGCCGCTTTATCACCGAGATGACCCTTGCGGACTTTGTCTTGGTACTCCAGATAGTACCTGCTGCGGATGAAGTCCACAGACAAGCAGATAAACCGCTGCCTGAGGAGCTTGACAGGTTCTTCACATTTGTTTAGTCTTGTGCCAGTGATTTGAAGACTTGTCGACTTGTGCTTTCTATTTGGGTATGGGCGATACAATGACTATGTACAATATGTTGATATATTTTCAAGCACGATATAAATTTAGACCATCACCGTATATCAATATAGGGTCAAGTTGCATTACATAGTGCGTGTCAGTGTGCATCTCTCCTCTCTCGCACTTATTGCACAGCTTCACCCCACTCGTTCACTTACAAGTTCTCCAGCAACAGTAAGAGAAACACAGTGCTGCCAGTCTGTTTAATCTGTCTGTTAATAAGTCTACAGTGCGACATCAGTCTATATGTTGCACATGCTACGCTAAACCAGTCAGTGAGATGAATGAAACTACAGCAGCACACTGGCCATGCAGCGCTGCGCTGCTTGTTTGTATGTGAGGTAGATCATAGTGCGTCGCCGTCTGTTTTGTTGCAGTCTGTTTTGTGACATGGAGACAGAACCTGGATGCAGGCGACAAATCTGTCTAAATAAATGCAGCAACAACACAGACATTTCATATACAAGACATATATGACGCGAACAAAGTGTCTCTTACTTCTTCCCTCCCTCGACCTCTCTGTGCATAAATAATATAAAAGTAGCCAAAATAAATAAAAATATTTAAATTATTTTCCAGCGCTAGATTCATTTGAAAGGCCATGGAAAATAACTTTTCAACTTTCCCCACAGATTTTTAATTGTTCCAAACAACAATTGAGTTCGGCCTACTTGATACTGTTGTACTCACGTTATAGTTTAGTGGCCTGTGCTGCACACCTTTAAACCTTTGTAGCTCCAGTGCTATGTGCAAAAATGTTAATGTACAACCCTGCTGTTTATTTTACATAACTTTTCATTTACATGATGTGCAACTGCATGTTCCCAAACAGGGGGAAAAAATCCCTGTCTTTGCATTTTAATTTGATTATAGTCTGTTTTTATAAATGTGCTTTTGACATCTAAAATGTGGCTTTGACCTGCAACTGAAAACATGTAGCCCTATAAATACCGAAATTTGAATTTTTGTCCATATCGCCCAGCCCTACTTTCTATAGGATAGGGCCTCTGCAGAGCAGAGAGTGGAAACTTCCTAAGCACATACTTCTGTCTCACAGTCCTTTAGACTTAAAAGCTTCTGCACTACCACATACTGGGTGTTAGGCTAATTGACTGGCATGTAACAGTTGATGGTGGACTTTTTTGAGTAGTAAGGACCTGTGTCCACATAGCCTTTTTCTTCAGCAGAAATGTGGAGGCAGGGCCCTGCGGAGCACTTCGAAAGAAGCTTGGAGGCAGTAAATGGAATCAGAATGCAATGATTTGCGAATTCTTTTCAGCCTATATTAAACCAAAGACAGTATTTAATACAGCACAATTTTTCGTGTTCACACTAATAAACTAGATGATTGTTACAGATATACACTAAATCTGTATTTGATGCTTAACACCTTTTCTTTTAACAACACTCAATAAGTGTTTTGGAGCTGAGGACATTAATTGCTTAAGTTTTAAAAGTGAAATTATTTCCCATTCTTGCTTGATATATAACTTCAGTTGCTCAACAGGCCGGGGTTTTAGTTGTTTTATTTTGTGCTTCATAATGTTCCACACATGTTCAATAGTAGACAGGTCTGAATTGCAGGCAGGTCAGTCTAGTACCTGCACTCTTTTGGCTTTGAATTTGAGCTGGTAACAGTCCGGATGCTTTTCCTCTTTAGCCCTGAAGACACAACGTCCATGATGGACGGTGTTTCTGGATGTTGTTGATATATGGCTTTCACTTTGCATGGTAGAGCCCATGTAGTAATATCCTTTACACAGTCATGTTGGTTTTTAATGCAGTGTTGTCTGAGGGGTCAAAGGTTACGCATATTCCTAGTGTTGGTTTTCAGCCTTGCCCCTTACATGCAGTCATTTCCTCAGATTCCCTGATTCCCTTAATCTTTTGATAACATTATGGATTGTAGATGGTGTAAGCCTTAAATTCCTTGCAATTGTACCAAGAAACCTTCTTAAAGTGTTGGACTGTTTGCCTTCGCAATTTTTCGCAAAGTGCTGGCGTTGAGCTATCCATGCTTTTGAACAACTGAGCCTTTGGAGGGTGCCCCTTTCATACTCAAATGTGATATTAAGTGTTACCAATTAATTTATGTACTCATGGAATGCTCCACACTGGCGTTTGTTTTTTGAGCATTTCACAACTTTCCCATTTTTTTGTTGCACGTATCAGTTTTTAGAATGAGTGTATGTTTACAAAAACATGATGTTTGTCAGTTTGAACATTAGATATCTTGTCTTTGTTCTGAATTCAATTGAAATTAGGTTGTAAAAAAAAGATTTATAAATCATTACATTCTGTTTTACACAGCATCATAACTTTCTGGGTTGTAGATCAAAACATCAAATATGCATAGTTATGATAAGGAACACCCACACTAGCATCCAGAAATAGTACACTTGGAGACAGGCCTTGAACATTGGTCGTTCTCAGCAGAAGTGATTGAGGATGCATTTGCAGATCTTGGGGCCCACTCTGATGCCAGTGTTTAGCAGAAAAGGGGCCTTTGGTGTGTTCAGCTTCAGATGTAGATCATGATCCTGTCATATCAAGGGATTGTCTGCTGCTGACTGTTTGTAGCACCAGGCTTTGTCTCCTGGACCACATACCGCCAGCACTGTTGACCCTGTTTGATTTGTGGACATAAATTGTGATTTTATTAAGGTTGTCCTACTTGTTTGGAAAACCTCATTTCTGTTTACTGTGATGATGGAGGTAGTGAGGAAGGTCAACACTTCTTTTATGGTATAGGCAACAGTGGTCTTGAGATTAAACTGAAAATCATTTGACTCACAGTGGGCCC
>JAPZEB010000024.1:250834-263928 GCA_029783705.1 Chaetodon striatus
AAGTCAGACTTTTTTTTCATTTACCTGAGATGACTAGGTCAAAAAAAGCCTAAGTTAATAGCAATTTCAAGACCATATTGAGTACCACAGAGTGCAATATTCTCTCTCTTGAAACCTGCCAAGTTGCTTTAAAGTAAATTTAAATATCTTATTGTTTGTTTAATATGCAGGTTAGGATACTGTTTCTCACTACAAAAGAGAAATGTTTAAGATGTCCTGTACTGTTACAGGTCTTTTGAGTGATTTATTGTATTCAATGCTGCTGTTAAAGTTAACCCATTGGTTAAAAATAAATGGGTCAGTTTTTCCTCATCACCTACTGTTGTGGAACTTGTGGACTGTTCTTCGGTATAAGTATATGTTGTTTGAGTAATCAATTGATCAATCCATTTCTAACATTCTAGGCAAAAAAAGTAATACAAAGTAAAGACAAAAAGAAAAAAAACAGACATAAAGTAAAAACAGACATAAATATGCTCTGGTATCGGATCGGTATCGGTGTCGACAGATACTCAAGGCTGCCTTATCGGTATCGGTATCGAAAGTGAAAAAGCTGGATCGCAGCAGCCCTAGCACAAACCTGTCAGTACAAAATGCTAAGTGTGCTCTTAAGTGTGCATAGATTCTGTTCTTACCTAAGAACAAATCCCATATAAGAAAACTCCTGTTAGACTCTTCAGGAAAACTGCACAAGTGGGTTATAAAGCCATGGTAGGCAGAAATCTAGAAAAGGCAGAGAAAAGTAAAACAATGTGGCAGAATTTAAAAATAGCCCCTCCCTCTGCACCTCAGCCCTCTATGTCCCAAGCCCCTCCCACCAGATGACCAGGGGTATATGCACATGCTTCATACAGTAACACAGTGCTTCTGATGCACAATATGATTTATTCAGTCTTATTTCGTTGTACAGTTGTGTGCAGCTCATTCTCTTAGCCCCGTCTTTCCCTGCTCTCTCTTTCTTTGTTTATCAGAAAACGGATTACACAAGAATTAGCTGGTAGCCACCTTATTATCCCTCAGCCTCAGTCCCTGCTGCTGGGGACTGTTTCCCCATGAGGAGAACAGGCACTAGCCAGCGGCTGTATCAGCTCAAATTCAGTACAACCCCCAAGTGTGGGGTGTCACAGTAGGCTTGTAGCCAGCGACAGCGTCGGGTCTAACCCATGTAACGGCAGCAACAGAAAGTTTGCTGATCTGGTGGGGAGTTGGGGCTCTCCGATCCCCTGAGCTGGGGTTTGTGCTGGCTGGAATTGGGTTGCTCTGACCGCTGACTGAGGATCTGTCTGTGTCTGCTGCCTGCTCTCCTCCCTGTGAGGTGGTCTTTGGCGGCAGGGACTGAGGCGGAGGACACACTGTCATTCAAGGCTCTAGCTAACGTTAGCTACATGAATGTGAACTTGAAGCTGCAGCTGTGAGCCAGAGCGAAAGGCTTTGTTTTGCTTTGTTCAGTGTCAGATTCTCTTTCTGATAAGTCTGTTTTCCTTTTTTGGGTTGCTTTGCATTGTAGACAGTTGTTGCCAGTGCTGGAATAGCAACTTTCTCTGCAGGACTCTGCCACTGAATCAGACTTTCACCATCTGAAGGGGTGTGCATGCACATCTGCATTTGTAGAACAGTCAATAATACCCTCTCTCTGAAATGACCTGTGATTGACCAAAGTCTCCCGTCATGGGTTAGATTTTCTCAAGCCTGAAAACAGAGTCAAGAGGATGTGCAGAGCTCCAATTTTTTCTCAGTCCACTCAAGTTACAGTGTGCTCAAAGTGTGTTATGGATCTTTGCCCAGTTAGGCCAAATAAATCTGTCTACCCCAGCTTTAAGAAGACATTTTCTCTTAAAAACAGTTGGTGCATGAATTTATATTTAGATGTTTAGTGGACTAAATATTTGGTTATCACCCCAATATCAGACATATCCACCAACAATAGATCGAAAGCTTTGACAACGCCAAAGGCAGATATTTAAGGCCAGATTCTCCCAGAGTGATCTGCTGCTACGAACCACATTTACAAACCACGTCTACAAACTATTCAGTCACAAATGACAGGAGGAAACGCAGAATACACTGACTAGTGGTAACACAAATTGCCATTTTTTAATTAAAGAACACGGAGTGAACAATGCTGGCACTATGGCCAAAACTTGTTTTTTTTTTTCAATAAGCGAGCAGTGCAGACGGAAAACATTGGTTGACGGCCTGTTTCTGCTCACCTTGATTTTATATTTAAGTGTTTTCTGCTCATCTATACCCAAAATAGAAATCTGCTGAGGGCAGTAAACAACAGCCAATGTGCCCTCAAGGCTACACCATAAAACAAATTGTAAATTGCCACAGCTGCTGACTGCAGATGCTTGTGAACTGCAAGGATGACAGACCAGTCCTGGGCTGCTTTTTGGCTGCTGAGTAACATACCGATTGTAGAACATGTCAGTGAACATTTCTAGTATGATATAAGACAGAATGACATAAGGGAAATGGAGTAAACCTGTTCCTGAGTGCAGTCATTAGTGTCATGTGGTAACTAGGTGAAAACAAGAGTCCTGCTGATACTGAGGCATTACCCCCATTTCAGAATATCAGCACTATTTTCCACTGATTCTCTGTAGAGATTTGCTGTTTGTGCTCTTGGATGTGTTTTTGTTTCCTTCATTTCCCATTGGTCAGCTATGTGGTGACTGAACTGATGCAAAGTGACCTCCATAAAATCATCGTATCACCGCAGCCTCTGAGCTCAGACCACGCCAAAGTTTTTCTTTATCAGATTTTACGAGGTAGGTTCTCTTTTATTGCTTTTTCAGATCAATCTCTTTTTATTGGTTTATCAATTCAAGCTAATTTTTTTAGATAGCCATAAGATGTTGGGGATGATTTGTGCAGATATGTGTTTAGTGGATGTAAAGGGTGTAAGTCAAGTTAAATTACTGTTAGTATTTTTCAATGCTTTCCGAGGGAAGTTACAGCAGCCCATAACAATTCTTGTTAGAAGAAGACAGACGAAGCAAAATGTAAAAACAAATAGTTACAATCATTCTGTTATGTTGTTTGACTGTTTAGTTTTTAAATCAAGCTGTAAATGATGCCCTGTCCAACTTTAATTTAAACAATGGTTGTGGCTCAAATAATAATGATCAGCCTGACCTATTTAAATTATCTAGTTGCTAGTTAAATAGTGCATAATCTTGGTGCAAAGTAAGTTGCAAGAGGCAAAAGAGTTGTATTCCCTTTATTAATAATAGGTGTGTTTTGGGTGTTACATGAATTCACCCAATTAGAGTGTCATCTCACAATCCCTTAAAAAGCCAGGTGCACCTGCAACTGCAAACTGGGAAAGTGGGCTGTTATCTGTTGAGAGTAATGTAGTAGAGCAGCGATGTCACTGCAGCAAATATTGTGGGACATTTCAGCAGCAAATCTGAAAACTGTAGTTGTAAACTTGACACAGGAAACAACTGAACTTTTAGCTTCTGATATAATGAAGTTAAGCTGCTCCTTGGTCGTAAATGTGTCTCTCTTAATGGGGAATGGGGCAGCAGCTCTACTCTACTCTCTGCTATGTTGACATTTTAGGTTCATCTTATTGTGTGAATAATGCTCCCTTTAAATAAGCTGTTCAGAGTCTGAGCTTAACAGACCAGCAAGGCAAAAAAGAATACTTTTCCTCTATTTTTATATGAAGAATGAATTTACACATACAATTTGCTATATACATGAGAACTATCAGGAACCACACCCAGTACGTTCTACATTCATTCGGCATTAGTGCTGGACCTTTATTTGTTTGTGCTGGCCATTAGCATTAGAGAGTTAGCAATTAATAGAATTCTGGCTTTTACGTGAGTATTTATGGTGTAAGTAACAGATTTTTAAATTTGTGTCATTCATCACGACTCAATGCTGAAACGGCCTCAGCATACAGAAGTATAATATATAAAATTTACAAACTCCTGTCCAACACAGTTGAATATCTTTCCTATTCAACAATCTTGGTGGCCCGTGGGAATTCTGTTCAAGCCAACCCAACAGGCAGTGTGAGTGGACGTCAGGCTCAGACCTGTGGCAGAATGAGACAGCTGTAGCACTGATGAATTTGTTTGAGAAAACATGATGTGTTTGTATACCAACAATGTCTGATACACATTGATTAACAATTATATATTACATATGTACAGACACCAGTTTCAATTCCTGTGGAGGAGCTGTTAATTGTCAGCAAACTCACGCAACCATTGCATGAGTACTGCTAAGCACTGTATTAGTTATGGTTTCAAAAAGATATATGATGCAATATTCTGTCCTGTTGTCTCTCCTTCCTACACCATCTCCAACACCAGGACTTAAATACCTTCATTCTGCTGGCATTCTACACCGAGACATCAAGCCTGGCAACCTCCTGGTCAACAGCAACTGTGTGCTCAAGGTGCGTGGAGCAGCCCATGTGGCTACCCTTTTTTATGTCAGCTGAACATGTGAGGAAGTCGAAATCCCCATCCAACCATAGCATTCTACAATAACAGAAAGCTTTAAGATGTTCTGACTGCTTCAGAGACAACTGGACTCAGCTCCAGCTCATTTTACAAGCTGTAGTTGATGGTGTTTGTACTGTTTTGCATTGATTGTAAGGTTCCTATTATTAATATCTGTTACTACCATGGACACAACAAAACAGCACTTTAAAATCACTGCCTTGTAGAAGACTTCATTCGGTGTTATTTCATCAATGGAAGCAGTGACACAAAAGAATTATTATCTAACTTTTTATTCTGTGAACACTGAACAACAAAGAAATGATGATGAATCAAGACATGAAGTCATTACAGTTTCTGTGCAGTCATACTGGCTGACCTGCATGTATCCGTGGAATCGGATTGTAGCTCGTGACTCATCAAACAGCATCCTCCAGCAGCCTAAATATCTCCTCCCAAGAAGCTGATCTAGCTGCTTCACTTGCTGTGACTCTACTGTTAATAAGCAGCATCTTTCATTTCATGTGTGTTATGCTTTAGCCAATAACATTAACAACATTATCAATGGCTGTGGATGTAACATTGCTGTCAGTTGGTTATTTTAAAAGTTTTTCACAGTTTTTTTTTTTTTGGTCTTTTTTTTCTGGTGCACTTTGAAAATACCTGTAACTTTAGAGTTTTCAGTACATCTTGACACAGTGTGAACAACTGCTGAACATTACAGATTTTACAAAGAAAGACATTTTTATATACGCTGTATGTGCGCTGCTCTTCAGGACAGATCTGGGGACTTGGAGCAAAGTCTTAGAGAGAATAAAGTCAAATTACCCTTATTGTTTCAATTGTACAAAATAAATGGAGGCAACCGTTTGAATGCATGGGTAGACAGCCCAAATATAGTCTGTGTGAGAAACACATTGTGCTACATGATGCAATACTTGTTGTGCCCTATGAGCAACACATACAGTGGTTGTTTGCATTTGAGCAGGTAAGACTACCGTGCTTATGAAGCAAAACCTCACAGCTATCAGAATAAAGCTGCAAGGGAAAAAAAAGAACATAAGACTACAACAGTTGTAGTAATAGCTGAATGACTGTCTTCCAGATCTGTGATTTTGGTCTGGCCCGAGTGGAGGAGTCAGACGAGTCACGACACATGACTCAGGAAGTGGTGACACAGTACTACCGAGCTCCAGAGATCCTCATGGGGAGCCGCCACTACTCCAACTCCATTGATATCTGGTCTGTAGGCTGCATCTTTGCGGAGCTGCTGGGGCGACGCATCCTCTTCCAGGCCCAAAGTCCCATTCAACAGGTAACTGAGTATCCTCCCTCTAACATAAGATGAGAGAAGAGGAAACCTTTTTCATCCTGAAGGGAATTTTTACATACATTTGTACTTATACATGCATACTTAAAATAATAACAAAATGTTCTAATAATGGTTATTTCTTTTGTTGACTAAGTGGCAGAGAGAACCAGGCCTAGATAGATAGACTGATGGATAAACAGATAGACAGATAGACTGCCACACCTGTCAGGCAGATGGATGATCCAAATCTCCTTATTCATTATCCAAAAGGAGAAGTGCTAACTTAAATGGACCTTAACTAATTTGCAAACAAAATTTGAGAGAAAATGATTGATTCATGTGTTGAAAAGGTCTTTAATTTAAACCTGTGAAAACGGGAGCAAAAAAAAAGTATTGTGTCCAAAATTTTGCTCAGTGTAGATAGATAAGTCTAAAAACACAGCAGTGAAATGATAGTCTAGCCACCAGAGCTACTACAGAGAGCTGGCACTATATTGTAAGGTGGTTAACCGTGCAGGTATTGCACATGCAAGTTTATTTAGAAAAAATGAAAAGTAAAAACAGTACCAGAATAATGATTACTATGGATAACATACAATACAAATTAAAGATAAATACATGAACAAATGCAGATTGTACATGAGGCTAACATAGCCACTTACAGTCTAGCAAATGATGATTCAAAAGTAAAAATAGTTAAAAAAAAATAATGAATACTGTGGAAAATATGAAATACTAATACACTGGGCAAAAATGTAAAAGCTGATTTAACAGCATCATTTCTCCACAAGTGAAGATCAGGATGTGTAATGGTCAGTAAAAGGCCACTCTAAAATGTGCAATTTGGGGGCAGCTGTAACCTTTCGGAAGCCGAGTTTGATTCTCGGCTCCTTAAGTCTGCATGTCAAAGTATTGCTGTGCAAAATACTGAATCCCAGATTGCTCCCAGTGGTTGTTCCATCAGTGTGTAAATAGGTGAATATGTTCCACCAGTGTGTGAATGGGTGAATGTGACTCAGTTGTGTGAAAGCGTCTTCAGTGGTTAGAACCCTAAAGAGGCGCTATACAAGTGCAGTCCATTTACCATTTACTGTAGAGCAGGCATCCCATATGAGGGCAATGTCCTTGCCACAGTGGCCACAGGCCTGACTCCAGCCTGTGCCCCCCACTGCATGTCATCCTCTCTTTCTCTCCCTCTTTCACGGTTAGACTATCCTATGCAATAAAGGCAAAAAGACAAAAAAAAATAATCTTAAAAAAAAAATTGCAGTTTGAGCAAGCAGCATTTATCAGGGTTTAAAGCAGATTTCAAGCGTTTGAATACGTGTTTCTTTTTTAACTGACGGGAAGCAAGACATTTGATGTTGCGTTAAGTGAAAATGTGTTTTGCTTGACTACATTTGTATTGAATTTTATTTTAGTCAAGATATAGAATGCATCCCATGTCTATTAATGTATACATGAATAGTGCTAAAAAAGTGAATGTGAAAAGTGTCAAAAGTTATCCTTGAAAATTCAAAGATTCAGACCCCCTGCGGGATGGCAAGAACAGGATTTCTATTCTTAACCTTTGCGTTACAAGTCAACCACCTCACCACTCAGCCACTGAGAAATCAGCTGATTGTTGGGGGTCATAATAGGTTTTGACAGGATGAATTATAAAATCGAATGAAATTATTTTCACTTGAGTTGAATATATTGGATATTTGAGATTTGTGAAAGGAGATTGGGAATTTTAGTGTGGAAATTAATTAATAAAGTAGCAGAGGATATGGCATGTCAATTTATAAACCACAAGAATTCACAGCAGCTGGGAAGTAACAGAAGAGCTACCCAGGTGCAGGTAGTTTCCTAACAACCTCTCCAACCCTGCCCACCAGCCCCAAGGCCAGGAGGCCAAAGCAACATCAGAGGCAGAGAGAGGGAGGTCACAAAACTTATGTGATTATTTTTTCAGGATTGTGTCCCCAACAGTTAAATAATCGTAAATATTATGTTAACCTGCTGGTTTCTGGTGTATTGTTTCTAAACTTCAGTGAAAGTTGCTTAGGAAGTGTAGTATCAGTCAGTGTGGAGATTCAAACCCTGAACCTCTGTGTCCCCAAGCAAATGACTTACTCACTGCAGCACCAGGAACAAATGGTTCCTTACACACCCTCTGACGACTTGAGGCGATGATGTCATGCAGAACAGGGGTAGTTTTTTGTCTTTTTAGTCTTCAAGCACCCCAACAGTCAGTGTTGGTGATAA
Organism: Chaetodon striatus; assembly: GCA_029783705.1. Classification (NCBI taxonomy): domain Eukaryota; kingdom Metazoa; phylum Chordata; class Actinopteri; order Chaetodontiformes; family Chaetodontidae; genus Chaetodon; species Chaetodon striatus. The sequence goes on from JAPZEB010000024.1 coordinate 258,860, forward strand.
AATTCAGAAAAAAATCTTACATCATTCTGCTGGTTTCAGGTGTATATCACATATTTTAATGACACATGGTTAGAAATGAGATGAAATAGAAAATGTTGATGCATAATCTAGATGAGAGAGATGCATAATCTAGGTGAGAGAAGAGGAATGAGCCTGTGATCGCGAGAACCCACAAGACCAGTGGGAGAACCAAGATGGTGGTGCCCGGCTGCTAGACTTCACACACAACTTTCACTTCTTTCCACGAAATAACCCCCCTTTTCTGCACGTCACATTCTGGATTATCACAACCACCTGACCTGGAAGACCTTGAGGATTCCATCGACCAATGCCTTTACCGATTCTGCACCATGTGTGACACACAACCAGACCGTGACCAAGGGCCTCATTTATAAAGCTTTCTTACGCACAAAACAGGGCTTGAAAGTGGCGTACGCCACTTCCCATGCAAAGGTTGTGATTTATAAAAATAAACTTGGCAGGAGAATGTGTGCATCGGTACGTCAACTTTGATCCTTGTGCACGAACATTTTGGAGATGGGGGAAACTGGCGGCGCAGATGGTGAGGTGGTGAATTGAAGCCAGATTCATCATACATTTAATGTCATCACATATCAGACTTATAGACCCTTGTAATCATAAACACCCAAGTCTGCAGTGTTATAGATGTGCTCCTTTCGTGAGCCATTAGGCCTACTACTGTATGCAATGTTCATTTAAACTGTACTTCCATCTTCAAATGATACATAGTGGTTGATAGCACTGATTTATTAGTATTAATTGTGACAAGGTGTGTAACAATCAGTCTAATTGCTGAGTAAGCATAGAAATAGTGCGGCAACACTCATGCACAATGCTGCACGATGGATGCGCTGGCACTGCTGAAAGATCACGCAAATGGTAGGATCAGAATGGAGAGAGTCTTTAGGGACCACGAAGATTTCTTGGCCCATGATGATGACTGGCTAATAAGACGATTTAGATTCCCTAGAGCAGTGCCCTTGGATCTATGCGCTGAACTGGGCCCAGTGTTAGGCAAAACCACCTGCCGGAACCGCGCCATCCCGGTGCATATACAGTACAGGTGCTGACCACTCTGGGGTTTCTGGCAACCGGGTCCTTCCAGCGGGAATTAGCCGACAGGTATGTGTTTGATATGATTAACATTATATAATGTTACATTTTCTGTCTGAAGCCCCTTTTGGGTATGATATAATACAGTTAAATTCGGTCTTTATGTCTGGGATATCGCAGCCATCCCTCAGCACGATAAGGCCAGTCGGAGAGGACATTGATGATGTACACCCACCCAACAACCAAGATGCATCTTTTACAGAGACAGGACACATTATCAAGACCTCTGCTGTGCCTTCAAATGGCAGCTCATGGCAACTGGGTGGTAAGAAGTCACTTCATGGTGGTGAATGTGAATGAGCCACCCACTTCTTTTGTGGAGTTTCAGATGACAAACATTTTTTCAGTTTCTTGCCAACATATAAAAAAGACAGACACATAAGCATCATTCGACATTTTTATTTTGTGTTGCTTTGTATTAGTAAGTCAGGTATTTGTTGTTGCTGCTTTCCAATTTCTTTTAATTGGGTCCGTATTCATCCCATGCATAAGATCATTTTTTTCTCATATCCTCTTTCCTTCAGTCTCCTCCACCTTGCCAATTCTGGCCTCACCAATGACTCAAGAGCAGCTGTCCTTCGCTCAGCATGGGACTTGTAAGTTTCCTGAAATGATGGTTTACTTACTTTTTTTACAGACTGTTGTGTGTGGATGTGTGGTCTGAGAGGCAGTTGATGGCCTAGGCTGCTGATTTTTCACATTGCTCAGGAGTTGAAGACCGAGTTCAGATGTTGTTTGACTGGGAAGGAGTGGTGTAAAAATGACGGTGCCCGGTGTTGCACTCCCCACCCTTGATCCACAAAAGAAGAAAGTTTTAGTCAAAATAAGAGAAGCACAGGCACGTTTTATTCTAATGTTTAGATTACAAACCTACAGTCACTGTACCTATCTGAAGAGGATGGCTGTGGTAAAATGTTTGTTTCAGGAATGGGGCACCAGGTGATAGTAGCTGCTGGCTGGGTTTGAATGTGATGGGGGATGGTGGAAACTCTGGGCTGAGGAGTGTGGCTCTGGTTGAATGTTGGAGGATGAGGAGTGGGGAGGACAAGAGGTTGGGTGACAGCACTGGTTGATTGTGGGTTTACTGCAGAGAAAGAAAGCGAGAAAATTGCAAAGAATTATTCACATGTATTTACATATTCATGTTTGGCATAATCGAAGGACAATTTACCTTGAAAGTTTCCTGCAGCTCTTGCTTGCTCCAACATGTCAGAGGCATACTGGTTATCTGGAAAAACAGATCTCATTAAATAATCTCCATCCAAATTTGTAATAGTATTAATGTATCATACTTTTCTTTTTACGCACCAGTCTCCAGTTTGTCAGCAGTTTCTTTACTTACTCATACTTTGATAACACCTTTGTCATCTTTTAGGGTAACTAACTTTATCCATGCTTGCTGGTCAAAACCAGGTTCTGCAGGTGTCTTGTATACCCAATCACATAGCAAGAAACTACCACACACCTGCTTTAAATGGAGCAGATTTATTGTGTAGAAACCCATGACAATTGCCAACAGACTGTGCCCCATCACAATGATTGCTCTGTGTTCTGATGATTTTGCTGATGTAATTCAAGAATGTGTTCCTTATGCTTTACAGAAATTGTTCAGAAAATACCCAATAAATTTATCTGAACTGAATTATGACTCCGTGTGAATAATTTTCATAATTAGCAGTTACTGTTGCATGTTATGTAGCCAGAGAATAATGGCTACACTGCACATAAATTCCACTGTATTACTCATCTTAATGGGCATATTAGATATTGTGTAACAATGTTACAATAATGTAAGACATCAATCAATTCAATCAATCAATTTTATTTATAAAGCCCAGTATCACAAATCAGAATTTGCCTCAGAGGGCTTTACAGCACACAACATCCCTCTGTCCTTAGGACCCTCACAGCAGATAAGGAACCCCCCCCCAGTATGGTCTATCCAAGTTAGTTTTTTTGTCTATCTTGACCCCTAGAAACGTAAAGAACCTATAGAAGTTATTTTGATGTTGTCTGTGAATATTTTGGCTTTTTCTTTGTTATATTTATTTTTGCTACAAAATGTGAAGTTTGTTTTTTTATATTAAGAGAGAGTTTGTAGATCTGAAAAGAGATGATAGCTCTTTATTTGCTTCTCGATTGAGTGTGCTAAAATTTTCATGCAAAGATACCAGACATGTATCATTAGCAAATCAGTAAATGAGAACAAGAGAGGTCCAAGAGTGGAGCCCTGAGGTACTCCACAAAGTAGCTTAGCTGTGTGTGAATCATATTAATAGAGACATACTGTTCTCTGCCCTGTAAATAATCAAGCACCTTTCAACATTAGAGAATCACAAAGGGCTTTACACCAAACAAAGATGGAAACAGGCATAAAATGACTACTGATAGTGTTGGAGATACTTCTGGTGGGTTAAATCTGTTTTAATGTATCAAGTAGATTCTGATCATTTTTGTAAAATCTACAAGGTAATAGCTGTGAAATAAAAGTAAGCCAGTGAAAAGTAAATAAAACCAAATGTAGTAGAGCAGATGCAGACAGTAACTTGAAATGGAAATACTCGAGTAAAGCACAAGTACCTAAAACTGTACTTAAAGTGACAGTTCACACTTCCTTGTGTGTAGTGATATGATGTGTGTGTACTTTTATAGAAAGAAAATAGTTCCCACATGACATTTTGGAGGGCCATCTAGTTCCATTGTACTGGAGTGAACAGGCGGCGACTCACACCAAAACTATCTAGACTGACAAACACCACGACAGGCGAAAATATGTATTTTTGATTTTGGGGTTGAACTGACCCTTTAGGAACACAACTCGAGCAAATCAGATGATGTCAAGGTGTGTGAGGAACCAATGGGAACCTAACTCTGGACAGCAGTGTGTTTTTTTCTGGCTCAGCTTCTGTTTTCCACCTGAGAGGCTGAATTGTCGCCGCCGTCCTCTGACGAGGAGAAGAGGTTAATGGCTGCGGATTTTCCTCACAGACGGGCTCATGATGAATGGAGTGTTCAAGCTGAACTGGGCTGTGTGTGTGTGTGTGTGTGAGTGAGAGAGAGAGAGAATTTTACACTTAAGCTTTTCTTTTACTGCCTAACCTTTTCTAACTAATATGTTCTGTATGTTGCCAACATCCTGGTGAGGTGGCTGTGAAATATTGGTCAACACCAGTGACTCAATATGACTTTTTACAATGCTCAGGTTTCCTCTTCATAATTTCGCACATTTTATGTAATCCTGACCTTGTGACCTGCTGGAGCTGCTCACAGATATTCCTACAACGTTCTACAAGACTCATCAAACCGAAAAAGGAACAGCTACAACGTGTTTTGCATCCTGATATGTGACCTCTTTACCAGGTTCTGTCAGGACTCGGATGACAGGTGTATCAGTAGGTGACCTGCCCGCAAAGAGAAAGAAAGAAATGTTGTGAGTTTGTCGTCATGTGTACTTGGTTCCTTTGAAATCATTTTCAGCAATGCTCTGTGTATTTATATTCAATATCAATTCTGTTTAATATTGATGGAAAGTGATGCATCTTGTACAGTAAATGGCATTAACCATTTCACTTGCACTTCTTCCTTAAATGTTGTTGCTGTACTTTGACTGACACCAATGTTTTCTCTTAAAAATCATCTGGACTGGCTGATTACATCACTTTGAGAAATATGCAGTTGACTCATGTCCTTGTACTTGTCCTCTGAATTTGATCCAGTTTAACAGGAAATAAATGATTTGTGCCTGTGTGTCTTATTTGAATCCAAAGCAGGAAAAGTTGAAAATGAACTATTGTAACAGGAAATGCCAAATATGAGAGAAAAGAGAAGATGTAGTGGAAAAAAATCATGAAAAAAAGTCATAGTATAGCACGCCGCCCAAAATCGTGAAAAAACGACACAGTATAGCATGTCGTCCAAAATCACGTAAAAACGTC
>JAPZEB010000024.1:271973-284283 GCA_029783705.1 Chaetodon striatus
TTGATACACGGCGGCTACCGTTGTTGCAATACGTGTTTGAAAAAGTGAGGCGCTAGAGTGCACTATTCGTTTGAATGATAACACGATTTCAGCGTTAGATGGGAGTAATTCCTACACAATGTCCCTTTAAGAGCGCTCAATACTACTTCCTGGTTTATTGCTGTCAGCACATTGGTCATGTGATCACAGCCTTTCAAAATATGTCAGATATGTACCACTTTGGGTGCATTGCCTTTTTTGGGAAAACATACAAAAGTTTGTGAGAAAAAAGGTAGACAGAGTGTGTTTCTTTATGTAACTTTATGTCTTTAAAACACAAAATGTTTTAGTTTTTTGAGTGTACAAACATTGATCCAGTAGGAGGTCAAACAACACGACTTGGAAAATGGAATTCAGTATCACCGCATTATTGTAATTTATCAGTCTGGTCTCATAGAAATACATGAAATGGACATGGACTTAAGTTCATTACATGGCGGTGGGCACGAAATGTTTTAAAATGACATGCTAGCAACACAAAAACAATGCAAGGGCAATTAGGATCTTTTTTCATTGTGGGAAAACAGAAATTTAGTATAAAGACCAAGAGAGTCCGCACAGGGCAGGTGGGGGGCTGAAAGATGGCTCAACAAACTTGGACTTTAAACCCAGCCACTGCTGTTATTAAACTTAACATAGTTAAGTTACATTACATAAGTAGTTTATGTTGGTACTTTACGTTCCTACACAAAGTGAAGACGGTTATGTCACTTACGTCCTGTGCATGATTATTTTACCTGAAAACAAGATCTTTACCTGAACTTACCTTTGTATTTATTTATTCTTGAAACCTAATCACGTGTTTTCTTTCCCTAAATCTAACCAAACTGTGAATATTTCAAATGTTCACCACATTAATGACGTGTTTGAAACTGCAGCCGTTACTAATAGACTGTGCATTGGCACTATTTTCACGTTGCCAGCATATAATTTTGATGCATTTTGTGGCCACCACCACATAATAGAATGTTAAGGGGTTTCATGTATTTTTGTGAGACTTTGTTGGATTTATCCTTTGCTAACAACACAGCTGTGCATCATTTCCATAATACATCAAATTAGTTCACACAAGAAAAATTACAAAATAAAGTATACTCACACTCACTAGAAATGCCTGAGTTCAGTGTTTGCTTTAAATAGATACTATTTTCTGCGCCTTGGATGGATCCAAGCTTATCTTTGAGGACAAGAAAATTTCCATTTTTGTAAATCTATTTTGTTGTCCATTTGTTTTGAGGTTGCACTTCATGGCAGTGTGTGTTACACTGACAAAATGCCTACCGCTTTGGTCAAGGTTGAAATATTTCATCTACTGGATGATATCTGGGCAGACATTCATGTTGCCCACAGGACCCACTATCATCAATATTAGATTAAAGTTTTAATGACATTCTTATGAGCTTAAGCTGTACTTTGTGCCTAGTGGTAATTTGCAAATGTTAGAAGTTTTATATGCTAAACTAATACGGTGGACATTGCAAAGATCATTGCATGCTTAACATCCACACAATATTGAAATTGGCTCAAAGCCCTGCTTTGACATTGCTGACACCATACTGGCCTTCTTCTGTAGTGCTATTAAAGAATTAGGGTATCCACGAAGGTAAAATTTTCACTACTTCATCTAATCTAATGTAATTAATATAATCAATTTTTGAGTCATACTGTTGTGGACCTGTAAATTTTGGATAGCACCTTTAAAGGCCAATGCACCACCATTGTAATGTTTTGCAAATAGTGATTTCACTTTCACCCATTTTTAGGTTGGGAGCTGATCATGGAGGATAGAATGTTGGAGTGGCACGTCTGATGTTGACTGTGTGACTGATAATGAAAGCTTTATTGCCAACAAATGTGTGTGCAACTAAAGGTTAGTTGCTAGGCTAATTATATCAAACTGGAGCCGGTGCTCGGCTGAAAACAATTGTTTCATAAAACTATTACAACATACTGTGTTATGTACATGTGGAACGTTTCAGTTGCTGAAACGATTACATCATTTTTTAGAATTATTTTCATGCCACAGGATAGAGAGGCTCTGGCATATTGTTTGGGTGGGGGTCACCAGTGTTTTCTACCATATTTTACATTCACTAGAGGAGCATGACCTCTTGCATCTCAGCAGCAATGTGCACCTGTTTTGCTGCCATTATGTTTTCTTGCCTCACCTGCATTTTAACCTTTGGTATATTTTGACAAGATTGGGACAATTACCCAATTAGAACTGAGCAAAACCTCAAACCAAATCACCTTTGGGAAGTGTGACAGATGGTGCACCCAATTGTTAACCCAGAGGTATTGCAATACTTTTAAACATTAATGTATTATTCTGTGTGCATTGTAATTATTAGAAATGTTTCTCTATAATTTTTTCTATTCAGGAGATGCTGGAGGAACTCTCTGTATTCACTGGGAGGACCTGGCCTTTGTTTGTGATCCACATGCTAAACTTAAGGGGCCCACAGCAAGACAGCCCACTCACAGATGATCGAATGAAACTGCTGCAGGAACATAGAGACCCTCTGCAACTCTCAGAGTCTAGGTGCATGGACATCTTCTTGCACACAGTTAGATGGTAAGCAAATAGCAAAGTGCCTTTAATTATGTCATCTCTTAATGACCACTAAGTCCATTTGTTAAAGTAGACAATCACAGAGGGTATATTTCTCTAGTTTGAACACTGCTTGATCTCAGGTATCTTTGTTCATAGCAAAGAAAACTAGAATTGACCTTTCATCCCATAGTGGGTGGCCACGAGATAGAAGTGTTCATTCTATATGGAACGTAAAACTTTGATTTCACTAACTAGTTATTTCATTTACTTTCCCTATATTCTGTAGTCGCCCCCACTGAGACAGCGCACAGCACATAGTAGGCTTAGAGCAGACCGTTCCCTGATGTCACTGTTGTATTGGGTTGGAGGAGGCATCATGTGCGGGACTAGTAAGTCAAAGCCTTGTGTGGCAGCTGGAATTCTTTCAAAGCCATGCATATTATACATCAAATTGAAGCTTAGAAAGTATAGATTTTAGTTGCATGTTTTGATTTCCTCTGTTTAAAACCCCAAGTTTAATTATTGAAAAAAAAAAAAAAAAAGTTTTACCTTGTATTTTAGTCAGTATTCATCTATTTGAGATGTAACATGCTGAATGTACCAGCCATAGGTTTCATAGAATTTTGATTTCACGCAAGAAACACTCTGCCAAGTATGTCATGGCTATAGAAACAGATGAACAGATGAAAAGAGGAAAAAGCTGGGAAATAAATGTGGCATTAGTGCCCTAAAAATAGTGAAAGAAAGATTCCCTATAATAACAAAAAGTTGTCCTTTTCGAAAATAAAAGCCTGTTTATTCATGTATGTATTTACTGAATTTCATTGACTTTGTTGAACTTCACTGACTTTTTTGAACTTCGTTGACTTTTTGGAACTTTACTGACTCTGGTAAGTTACAAAATTTGGCCCAAATTGTTTCTGCAGTTGACCAATAGGAGGCAAAAGTGTTTCCAAAGAAGAGCATAGCCTGGTAGAGTTTTGTATGTAAATGAATGAGCATCTGAGCTCATGAGTGTCTGATTGTCAAAGAAACTGTTGTCTATCTTTAATGCCGCTGTTTTAAACTGTGTAATGCCAAATAACAAGACTTAAGGCATAAACCACACCCACATCATACAGATACAGAGACAGATTATGTTGGTTGAACAGCTGCAGATAATGATGTCTCTGTACACCTCTAGCGCTCATACATTTTGCTTGTACAATTATTAGTAACATTTAAGTGAAATCCTAAAATAAAGGGGTTTAGTCGATCTGGATAAACTGCTGGTTTGTTTCCAACCTGTCTGTTCATCTGACTGCTCATGTTTCTTGACCTGCTAGATGTCTTTTTAGTGATATCACTATGTTTATAGAGTTTAGAAACTACTGCTACCACTGGGGATTAAATAGTTATTATTACTGCTGGAATGGCCTAAGCTATGGAACAACTTGTAATAAACTATAGGTTTAATTTAATTTGTATCCACAAGTCATGCAGAGATCAAAAGTTATTTAATTGGAATTATTTTATTTATTACTCAAATGTGAATAATTTTTTACTTTTTTGATATCATGCATTGCAGATGTTAGACCTCTTACTGGGATTAACTACCTCTGTTGCTAGCAGGAAAAAACTAGCATGATGAATGATTTGTCCAAAAAGATGTTATCGAGCTGGATTTGTAAACTATCTAACAGCTGATGTGTACTTTAACTAAATGATGCTCTAGCCAAAGTTCAGTCAGGAAGACTATATGGTTGCATGCATAGGTCTTGAAAATATTTCTCATAACATATACCATTCACTCCTTGCACACGTACTCACACATTTCTTTCTGCCATTATCAGGGGCTGTCGTTTGAGACATCAGCTGTTCTGTCAGCTGATCACAGTTAACCAATAGCACAGCCATGCACCCTCTCTGTTAGCCTAACAGCTTACTGCCTCTTGTTTTAAATATGGTTCTCTTTCTGCTTGTAGTTCTTTCATGCTGCAGTTGTGCACACCCTCTACCTCCCCATCACCGCTGAGTCTTTGCAGATTCATCAGCCTCATCATCCCTCAGTCTCAGAGTCATCAGCCACCACGAACACCAATGTCTTGACTCCATGGGGATTTATCTTGCTACAGCTCAGATGCCACTTATCGCAAATCTCCCTCAGAAGTCCAAGTGCCAAAGACTTTCTTCCAGTTCATATTCATCACATCATCTGTTAATCTGTACACCTCCAATCGCCAACAATCATCTTCATTTCATTCACCTGGTCTCTCCTGATTGAAATAAATGTAAATTGCAATTAATTACTTAATTGGTGAAATAAAACTTCTGTGTGTCACATATGAACCTTCACACACCACAGAAGCCAGAGTGAAAATTAGTTTTCTGAAATACTACAGTGACAGATGGTTGGATTGGTAGTTAATCTAGAATTTTACCCAAAAGGCATATCACCCTTCAATTAAAATCAAAACCACCCATAAGGAGTAAACAGAAAAACAGGTGGTTTTAATCTGGCAAAGCCATCAGAACAAGAAGAAACCAGAATTTTTAACACAGCGAACATGACACTCAACAGACCTATTGACTGGATCTGCTATATATTTCCAAGAGAGCATAAACCTGTTATAAAGTCTCCTCCTCCACAGGGTAATCTTGCTGTATGTAGGCCTTGTAGCAGCTAGAGGAAGAGGTCAGGGTTTCCCCTTGATGCCCAGAACTCTTTATAACTTTTAACACCTACCGTGGCTTCAGAAAGTGTTTGGACCCTTCAATTTTTGCACACTTTATGATGCTGTGTGTTATTTTATTTATTTATTTATTCAACACAGCGAAGGAAGAAGAAAATGTATTTTTGACTGAATTTTAAAGTACAAATGTAACATAATGCAACATGAAACAGTTTGTAAATACTTTGGCATGTCCACCTTGATACAATAACTTTTTTGGTTTGTGACTCTTCTGTCAGTTTTGCTTAATAAAGTTGTTAAAGTTGTTAAATTACTCCTATTTATGAGTCAGTGTGATTAAAGCTGTGAGTATTGAATGTTGGCATAACAGAGGGCACGTCACGGATGACCATTAACTTGTGGCAGGTCACCATGTGATGTAAACTGACTGACTTAAGCCAGGTCACTTTATTTAGAATCACATTATTATTAATTGTTAAATGTTTTTCTTAATAAGGGCCACCTCAAGGCCTTGACAATAAAATTAAAAACATCTAACTTACTAGTACAATAGAATTTGGCTTAGTGCATCCCAATAGTTTAGCCATAAATGTGGAACACATATCTATACTGTGAGTTCACATTAAAGGAACACGCCACCGTGTTTCCATACTGAACTATGTTCTTCCCTGATCTTAGACGAGTTGATACATACCTCTCTCGCCTCTGTGCGTGCGCTCAATCGCTCTGGCGGCAGCGCTACTCTGTTAGCATCTAACATTGCTCAGTACTTTCATTAGGATCCAAACGGGGGTGAAGTTAGAAGCGACCAAGCACTTCCACGTTTTTCCTATTTAAATACGGTGACGTGAGTAGTTAAACGACCCAAGTATGGTTACACACAACAAAACGTAGCGATTGTCTAAGCGGGTGAAAAGGATAACTATAATGTATGGTGGAATAACACATGGGAGCACTTCGACGTCAGCGCAGTAATATCATCACTTCCCCCTCTTACTTCCGTCAATAGAACCAACGTGACTCCGATATCACTGCACCGACGTCGAAGTGCTCACAAGTGTTATTCCGCCATACATTATAGTTATCCTATCCTATCACAGGCGAGGGAGGTATGTATCAACTCGTCTATGATCAGGGAAGAACATAGTTCAGTATGGAAACACTGTGGCGTGTTCCTTTAAGAAGTAGCTGGGCTATGGCAACTCACCTTTACCTGGTCAGTATCAGTGTGGCTGGGTTCATGTTATGTTGCAACAGGGCAGTCATTCATCAGGCTCCACCTGCTGTATCCAAAGAGCCCAGTCAAGGGTGGACTCCATGTGAGATAGAACAAATGTTAGAATATTGTAACCCTAGTTCTATTAGCACAGATGGAGCCCTCGACCTAGGGACCAAGTTGCACCTACACTGCTTGCTAAAGAGGGTGAAGGATGTCTGATGTCTCCTTTTATACTGTGGGGTCTGCACATATTCAGGTAGGCATGCCCTGATTGGCCAGCTACATGTATGTTTTTTCTCAGTGTGGGAATGTATGCTCATGATAAGTGGAGTATTATCCAAAGAGTCGAGTAGAGAGCTCTGCACGTGCTCTTAGAACCAGGGTTACAATATCATAATCGTGATTCAGCACAGGTGGCTATGCCATTATGACTATCTACTACTGGAAAGTGTTGATTTGTAAAGATCAACACATCATATGTTTTATGTCTTGCTATTTACATTTTCAAATTCTTTTTTAAGATAGGCTACATGGTATAAAGTGTGATATAACTGCCATATTTTAAGGGAGTTTACCAAACTAAGGTCACATGGTCAGATTTTAATAAGTTATTATCAGCAGCAACAACGTTGCAATGGCTTGTGTTGTTTTCACTTCGTGAGTCTGTGTTTGTGTCATGGCAAAATGTGGTTCAGGTGACACCAATTGTAGCAAGAACTACCACAGAAGCCATTTTAGTACTTTGCTAGGTGTTTATGTGTCTGTCTGTCTGTCTGTCCATGGGCAGATTTTGTTAGCACGACAGTGTCACAATTGTGCAAGATGCAATCACAAAAATTTACAGGGGAGTAGATTAGATAAAACTGAAGGTTGTGTTCAAAGATGGGTGTGTCCCAAGCAAGGGGGCCAGGAGAATGGGGGTAGAAATGAGGGAAGGGGCATTTCTTCCCACCGTACGCCCCTGGCTCACATTTGCTTTAAGTCATGGATGTGGGATCAATAAAGTTTATCTTATCTTATCTTATCTTATCTTATCTTATCTTATCTTATCTTATCTTATCAGTGTATCGTGGCTGGTGTGATTCCATTGCAAGATGGTCTCTAGTTTTAAATATAATAAATAACAATACCTTATTTCACCAGTCAACTGAACAAACTGTCAAACACAAAAACAATAGCCACTAGATGGCAGAAGAGTACTTTACAACAGCAGTTTAAGTTTCCGGACCTCAAAGAAAAAAAGGCAGCTACAGGTTTTCTGGCTGCCTTGGAGAGCAGTGGGGATGAAGCTTCTCAGGAGCAGCTGTAGGTACCTGTAGGTACCAGAGCATGGGAGTGGTAAAAGTGAGTCAATATTGTGAGGCAGGCAACCTCTGTTTGGAAGTAGTCAAATGTCCTGTCATGACACATCTGAGGACCAGAGTTAGGCCAATTTGCACTACCCTTTTATTGCAATCAAACCTGTTTTTTTTCTCTCTCAGTTAGATTTGTCTGAAGACTCTTTTTTGATAGGCTATGTGGTTGTTGTGTGTGTTTTTTTTTTTTTTTTTTTTTTTAAATGGATAGCCTAATTGGCATTAGAAATAGACCTCCATTTATGTTAATTGAGACTGTATGCCATACGGGTGATGTGATTGAAATTTATGTAATTTATATGTGACAGTTTCATTTAAGAGATATTGAAAACATGATTTTGTTTAAAAGATGAACAAAGCAGCCTTCTTTGTTTCATCCACCATGTTTTTATAATCATTATTTTTTAAAGAAACTAGTTTTGCTCTTCCAAAAGTCTTCTTGTGTCATCTCATCAGATTTTTGTATTTTATATTCGGTCAGCACGGTAAATAGCACTACAGGTAAGGTATTTTAACTTAATATTTTGTCATAATTTGGTATGCAGGCAGGGCTGAATATATCACAGCACCTCAGCATCAGCAGAGCTGTCCAGTTCATTCAGTCTAGTCCAGTGGAAACCATATATTTACCCATTTTATTTAACTGTCTATTTAAAAAGTTTGACAGGAATATTCACCAATTAATTATCTTTGCCATTAACTTAACAATTACAATTCTCAACTCAAATGTGCAACTCACTGACTGAAGTAAAAACTTTTACTCCATGAAGATATGAGGGTTTAAGATAGCACACATCATCTCTGACTGTGCTTAGAAAACATTATGTTTTACCTTATTTGGATATTAATGGTTAAGTAATCAATGGTTAATAGTTGAGATAAATGTAATATGTAGTTAACAGTCTTGTTAATCACATAGAACTTGTGTGTTTGGTCTCCAGTCAAAGAGGATTTCAGCAAAAGATGCCCTGGCTCACCCTTACCTGGACGAGGGTCGACTACGCTACCATACATGCATGTGCAAATGCTGCTACACCACATCCTCTGGCCGTGTTTACACCAGTGACTTTGAGCCTGTCACTAATCCCAAGTTTGATGATGGCTTTGAGAAGAATCTGAGCTCTGTGAGACATGTGAAAGGTAAGTTTATCTTCTGAGCCCAGTTATGTTTGCTGTATTAAAATACATATTAACATTGACAAAGAGGTTTAAAGCAGAGCAATTTTTCTCACCCTAAAGTGGGAGGCGGCATAAAGACGGTAACACTGCCTGTAAAGTCTACCAATAAATCTAAATGAGCATTTATTACTATGTTTCATCACAGGGTGGCTATTCTTCAGTGGGCTATTTATGACTATTGGGTACTTAAACTTTGCAGCATTGGAGGTGAAACCAAACGAATCAGTCTGCACAATTAAATTACCTGTTATACTCTAAGAGTTGGAAAAGATGCCCAGCTGTATAAGCATAATCACAGTTTAGTTGACAAAATGTTTTTTTTTGTTTTTTTTTCAGTGTACACACATTTTTAGAATTGGAGAATGTGACAGTCACTTTAGGCCTACAGCAATGATAAATGAAAATTAAAATGCTGAAAAAAATGTATCTATTTCCATACAAAATCTTGTCAAAGCCACAAGAAGCTACTGGAGAAGGGCAAAGAGCCACATGCAATGGAGCCACAGGTTACCTACCCCTGCCCTAAAGGCTTGGACATACTTTCCACGTTCTGTCTGTGGACAGCTGCAGACTACCAGTTGCACAGTTCCATTCATACTGTGATTAATGGTCTGGGAATGAGAAAAATGCAAAAAGAAGGAAGATAACACTGATGTTTTTATCTGTTGGCTCAATCTGGTGCAACAGTAGGAGTAGGAGCCCCACTGAGACCCCCGGTTATGGCTACTGAACATGTACCCGTAGTCCCTATGAAATGAGAAATCCATTTTTCCCGGTTTGAATCCTGTGCCCTTGTGTTAATTGATCATTTATTGATCATTCTCTATTATGTGACAAATATATTTTTAAATCACTATTAGAGTATTTGTACACTACAATCCATGTCTTTTGTCTTTCTTTAAAATCAGGTAAATGGTTTAAAATGTTTGATGACTCATCCTGCACTTAGGGGTATTACCAGAAGTTCATTCAGTCAAATAAAACTTTGGTGGACTAGCTAGCCACACTGATGATACAAAACTGCTCTTCACTATTTGTTGGTTGTAGTAGTTTCCAGAGCAATATGGAGAGAAAGAGGAAGAGATGTGTGTTTGGGTATCAATGGGCAAAACATTTATTACATTTCCAAAACAATGTGGCTGATGTCTAATTCATTCATCTCTCTCAAGATGTGAGATACCATTGTGACATGTTACCAAGGTAAATAAAGAAAGCCCAAATAAAGGAAAAACAAAACAAAAATACCCATTCACAAACCCTTTAACAAGGTAGCAAATATTATATCAGAAATAATAAAAAGTGACTAAATACAAACATTTAACTCCTGCACCCCCAAGTCCATACAATTCAATCCATGTATTTTCCACCAAACCTGAGGTGTAGAAGTTCATTGAACAATCACAATTAAATTCATCAATAACTCATAATTTATCAACAATACATCACAATGATAAGTTTAACAATTTGCTTGAAAACCATGCTGTTGATAAAAAAGTAAATACAAAATAAAATTCATAGATAATAAGAACAAAAAGCAAAAACAAACAAAAGTGCCACCCCCCTTTTGGTTTTTGAATCCTACCAAAATCTATTAATAATAGCAATCTATTGGCTGTCAGAGTGTCTACTGTTGCTGTGCTTTTTACTTAGCTGAGGTGCATTATGGTCCCAATCTTATGTTTGTCCCTCATTTTCTGTGTAGCTCTCCCATTTGACCCACAATGTCCGTCCTATTCTAACATTTCGTCTAATTTTATGTTAATTGCTCCATTTCTTTTACTTGTTCCACTGGGCCCCTCCATTTCTCTACACTCGGGCTTAGTTTCTGGAGACATTTTTTTTGTTAAGAGTTTTAGAGCAGTTATCATCAGTTGTCAAATAAGGTATTTATCTTTAAATCCAACCATCCCCTTTGGCATTTTTCCTAACAGAATGAAGGCTTGACAAATTTTTAGGCCAGTTTTTAAAACAATTCTAATTTCTATACAAATATAGTTCCAGTAAATATTTAAAACCGGACAAGACCAAAAGGTGTGACTATAATCAGCATGGTTTTCTCCGCAGTCTCTCCAATAATTTGGTGTTACTGATTGTTGGAGTTTGGCTTGTTGAACAGGTGTTACAAAATATCTCATTGGAATTTCCATGCATATTCTCGCCAGAACTGCGATGCTGTTGTCTGACGTGATGAGAGATAGGATAGGATTCAATATAGGATAGTGTTCTTGCCATATTATTTTTTCTCTCAGTTCTTCTGGTTTATTGTCACGTTGCAGGTTATGTATATCGCTGGAATTTGATGCTTAACACCCCCACATTTTATAATTTCTGACTAAAAACTGTGTCATAAGGTAAAGCTTTGTAATAATGATCTTCTTTATTTCACTGTTCTCAATGCAACTTCTGATTTGTAAATAGGTTTTAAAAAATGAGGACGTGGCAAATCATATTCTCGCTGTAATGATTCAAATTGCAAACTTCCTTTGTGGTTGATAAACTGTCCAAATATACTCAACCCCTTCTGATTCCAGATTTTAAAGGTGCCTTCCTTTTTGTTTGGGATAAAGTTGGGATCTGCTTTTATGAATCTTAAGATCCCTAGTGGCTTTGTTCCAGACTCTAAGAGTAGTAAACCATTTGTTATCTGTTTTTGGTTCTAACTTTTTTTTCTCAAGGAAAGACAGGAGTTTCTCCATGCCTTTGTATAGGGCCAGCTCTATTGACTTCCATTTTGCTTGTATATTGTCCAAAAGCAATGTTAGTAATATTTGTATTTGAGCTACCTTATAATTCTACAAATTAGGGAGAGCCAAACCTCTATTTCTTTTAGTCAGTTTGAACGTTTTCATTTTGACCCTTGTTTTTTTGTTGTCCCATACAAATTTAAGTAAAATTCTGTGCCAGCACCTAAATGTGGTTGGATTGACATACAAAGGTAACGCCTTAAATAAAAATAAGAACTTGGGGAGTATAATTATTTGAATTGTCAGTCCTCCCCAGTAATTACAGGGGGACTAACCTCCATTTATTCAAGTCTTGTTTAATTCTTGTTTGGTAGTTTATCATACTTATATTTATTTGTAACTGTTCACCACTCAAATATTCAATTTCACTGGGAAATACATCACTGCACAGAAGCTCAAGATGCTCTGACTTATGTTTCACTTTAATGATGCCCTGTGGAGTTTTCTCCAAACAAACATGTTGACATTGAGGGCAAGATTTAATGCAGTTTTGTGCCTGTTTTTCAGGTGCAGATGTGACGTGTTCTGCCATGTGCAATATATGTCGT
>JAPZEB010000024.1:302363-316853 GCA_029783705.1 Chaetodon striatus
TTAAACTAAAAGAAAAGTAGAAGCCAGAAAAGACGTCCTAATGTTTTTTTTCTAAGTTTCTATATGAGATTTGCTGAGAAGCTTCTCAAAACGCCCCTATGAGAGTATAGATTTGAAGAAGTCTTTCTGTAAATTACTGTAATTTCTGTCAGATCCAGCTGTGGTGGAAAGAGGCCCAAATACACCAAATGGAGCAGTAAAAAAATTGCTGTCAATAAAAAACATTTTGGTGCATGTAATTTTTAAAGTTGCATGCACCAGTGCATGTACACAGAATAAAGTATTTTGAATGACTAATGATCTGATATGTACAATTTAAAAATCTCAGGAACGAACATTGTAATACAAACACCTGCAGGTCATTTTCACGCAACTACAAACGGCTTTGACGATTCAACATTCTGTTGTAAGTGTGTCAACGACAATGTGCTGTCACTGTGTTAATTACAGTAGTGCTGCGGGCATCAGAAGATGAAGGAAACAACTGGGCCACTGATGAGAAATACTGAAATACTAAAAGAATATCACAAAGAATGTAGTGAATCATAGTTAAAGTAAAGCCTTGTTGTTTTGCCTTGTTGTGTTGGTTTTTGAGAGTGAAAAAAAAAGAAATGCCAATAAGAATGTATAAAGACACAATGTCCTAGATTGGAGTCTGATCCTGGTTTTGATTATATTTGAGATATGACATTAACATGGAGCATAAAGAGACTTGGTTTTTCATTTTTCTGTATACAGGATTTTTTTCCCTGCATTTGTATATCCTCAGTAAGATGTGAAAGCTCAGACTTCCATTGTTTTTGTCAGCTCATTATTAAGAGTTGCTTTTGTCATCTAATCAGCAGTAACGCAAGTGGAAATATTTAATTACGTTTAATATTCATCCTCTGCATTGCCAGTGTCAGATTTTCATCATATTGTTGATCATTACATTTTTTGTTTTCCTAACCACTGACATAAGTCAAGCTGAGGAAGCTGGATCAGGTGTACACATGCCACAAATTCTATCGGGTTTCTTAGAGTTAGGCCTTAATCACACAGACAGTGTTTTTGCAGCTAAAGGCGGCTTTTTGTAATTGTTTTTAATGACAATGAAGCGCTTTGCCCATTGTTTCTGCACTCTAGGCGCCAGACATTTTTCCCGGCGTGCTCTGAACTCCTTGAGCTTCAACTTAGAGCGGAAAAGCACCCCACATCATCTTTGCTTTTTCCCTATTGTCCAATCAGATGATTTGAGAGGCGGACCCTCTGTGGTGTCCATGACAACAAGTTGACAGTTGGTAAACAATGTAGGAGAAACTGGTGGGTGCAGTGCGCCTCACGTTTTGCAACCTGCAAAACACTTTCTGTGTGATCAGGGCCTGAGGGCTGATCTGCAGGTTCCTGAATCCAATATATATAATATATACATGTGCATGCACATAACCTGGGCTGCAAACTCCAAAAGCCTGAACACAACAGTGATGTTAATACTGCATTTCCATGTGCTCAGGTTGGTCCATGTTACCACGATAAGCCTTTGAAAACATGCATTTCTTCTGCATCCTCACAGCAGAGTAGAACCGTGCCAAGACTATAAACAAAGCCCTGTTTTTTGTAAATCTCTCTGTGTTCAGCTCCCCTGTAGCTTTTAACTGAATCTCTACGGTTTAGAGTTTAGTTTCACTCCCACAAGCCCATCCATACTTTCAGAAATCAGACTACTGTTTACTGATTGCTTTACATCAGTATCAGAGCTGTGTTACATTACTGCTGATGTAAACCAGACATTTCCTGCTGCTGCTTCACATTCAAAGCTTTCTACTGGTAAATGGGAGGCATTTACTGTACAGCACCTAAAGGGAACACAATGTGTTGTTTATCACGTTTGCCTTGCTATTCTTTAATAAAAAAACAAAGGTTTACACAACAAGATATGGACATATTTAGCACTTTTTGGTCAGTGAATCAGTTTAAAATAATGCCAAAAGAAATAGTAGAAACAGAATCAGCCACAGTGAGCTGTAGGTTGAAAAGCTATGGAACTACTTTCAGCTTTTGTTTTTTTATTTGTTTTTTGGAAATGACACATCAATGACACATTATCAGGTTAAACAACTTGTTTTACTTTGCATGCTGTAGCATGAGCTTGAGTGACCACTGTTGCCTACAGTGTAGCTCAGTATGAGTATCCCCACCATCATAAAGAAAATAGAATAACTCTGTTATCAGGCTTTAAAACATTTTCTATTTTCTCACGTTTGGTTACATCTCCAGTAACAAGCTCAGTTTTGTTCACAAATAAATAAATATGACTAAAAAAAGGGTCTATGAATTGAGAGATTTTTTTTATTTTAAATGAGCATGTTTCTAGTGTCTACTAATGTTTTGTAGGGCTGTACCCAAATCAGAATTATGTCAGTCGAATCAGATTAGGCTGTTCAATACGAATACTCTACTATTCCCTCCTTTTTCTCCATACAGAGTTTGAGAATTTGAGCAGGGTGAAGTGATGTTCATGTAATATGATAAACAAATCCTCCCAGCAAATGCGCACTAACTATGCTAACAACAGACCAGACACATGCAACATTTTTTACCAACAATAGAAACCACACAAGACTGAGACTGTATTGTATTAAGTTGCTGTGAATTCACCACTTCCAAGCAGAAGGCAGCAGATAACGTTATCTCTGAGCCTGCTCAGGCAAACGCAGCAGCTTTTCCGTCTCACTCAGACTTAGCCTGTGTCTGGGTCATTGATGTATAAAGAGATGTGGATACAGCATTGGAGGAAGGGCACTGTTCATTCCTGCTTTCCCGTCATTGCTCTATGGGCCCATTATTGGGACTTCTGCCCCCCAAGATGGGTACTTCCTGTTTAGCGCTCCACTAACTTGAATGGGAATAAAATGGTTAAATCTTGTGTCTCTACTAGACTTTTCAAATGTTATCAGACTAAATGGAGTAAATAACTTGAATGTAATGTGAAATGAGTCATTTTGCTGGGGTTGTGACCCTCAGATAAATGTATCTGCTAATTTACAGACCTGTCTTTACCAAATAAGTCTATGGGGAAAAGTCATTTTGGGCCCAGTGACATCACATGACAGTCTCACAGTTGTAGTTTCACAGTTTGGCCACTATAAAAACCCAGCGCACTTCCTGGAGGACTGGTCTGGATCTGCAGCTGCCTCTACCAGAGAACAGCGCAAAAAAGAACAGCGTTCACTTTGAAGCCAAATCTGGAAAAAATAAATAAATAAAAATAAAAAATGCTCAATTTCAAGGATTCTCATTTGACTGAGGGGTCTCTGCTCATTGACTTTGCACCCAAGTTTTCTAAGAAATCAAACCAATAAGCTCAGATTTCAAAGGTTTAAATGCTCCTGAAAGGCATCTGAATGCACTACAATGAAACTGATGACGATCCAGGTTTCACAGTGTTAAAGGCAGGAGCACTGGAGAGGTCAGTAACCCTATAGCATGTATGTTAGTATGCTGTCTGCAAAGATAAAGTTAGATAAAAACTAATTCCAGCATACTAGTCACTAACATTTAGCATTTTACAGAAAATGCTAGAAACAGGGTGTTTATAACATTTTCACTGCCTGTGTACAGACAGTGTTAGGCAGACAAACTTCCTGCTGCCACTCAGATCAGACTGGACGTCCTGCTGCCTGTTGCTCATGCTCACATGTTTATTCTATTCTCTGTGCACACTGCACTGTCTCCACAAAATTGCCACCAAGGCAAATTCCTTTCCGTTTGCTATTGGCAGGTAAAATCAATTCTGATCCACCTTCACGCTCAACAAGCTCAACAGCTCCCATACGCACATGGTCCTAAAAATAAGCCTCCACAACGTCATTTCTATGTTTGACAGGATTCCAGGCCAGGACAAACGGGCATCAGAGGGAGACAGGACGCGGGCAGGGTTTATAATGAGGCTACAGGGTTAGACTAGGAACATAAAGTTTGCCTCGAGTTTGCGTCAAGCCGCTCTGACATCATACAGCTTACAGCTCCACAGAGGAATATGCAACATAATAGGTAGGGAGAGAAAGGTTTCAGTGCATGCAAGGTAGGTCAACTTAGCTTTGCCTCTAGCTTTGAGGCAGTTCTATTATTCAAAATAACATTTAACCCATGGGATTAGAAACAGAAAACTCTGCTTTTTTTGTATTTGTGCATGCACTGTGCATCAGATTTATAAAGCTGCACATACACCTGGTTCTGTTTCATAAATCTTAATCTTTGTGGAACTGGGTGCACGTGCACAAGTCATATTTCGGCTTCCACATTTAACCATGAATGGATATGGAAACGCTCTTAAAAGGATAGTTGAGATTTTTTGAAGTGGGGCTGTATGGGCATCGGTGCCTACACCTATAGGCAAGTAAGGCAAATGCCCCACCCACTTTGAAACTCATGTTCACATGTTTATTTGTGTTTATTTATTGCTTTTAAGTTGTTTCTGCCCACGGTTGTGACAAATGCAGCGCTAATGCAGAGCCCTCCAGCAGGGGGTGTGCTGCAATTCAAAGAGTGTCCCAATTAAACATGAATAAAACAATGTCACTGTCTCTAAACAAACCAGTGGCTTCACCTCTGCTCAACATTGCTTTGAAAGTACTCAAATGTCTTTTTTAAAAATGCAAATATTAGGGCCTAAATATTTTTGGGCTAAGTTAAATTCATGATGTCTTGATTGCAATATTAACATTTATTTTCCATATTTATTCATTTCTGCTTCAGTGCAGATTGTCAACATCCTCTACAACCTTTAACCTAACTGCTTACCTGAACTTGAACCTGAACTTAATAAGCCTGTGCTTTTTGAAATTATTATTACCTATCTTAAGCCAAAGCAATGATTTAATTAGAGTAAAAAGTCCCTTACCATGAAACAGACAACAGACTTTTCTTTTATTACTACAGGGAATGTTAGAAAGAGAAAGAGCCCACACCAGCCGAACATAACCTGTCCCAAGTCAGACTGTGGACGATCCTTCAGATATGCATGGTTTTCACATTTCTCCTGGCTAGAGTGGGCTTCAGCTTCCGAAAAAGCCTTCCGTCACACATGCAGAATGTCAGAAAGACTTCAGCTGATAAACTTCTCAAAATGTAAGGAAGAATCATTCGTTACCAAGGGTTTCAACAATTGGAAAAATGCCACAAGCAAATTTCAAAAGCACGAAAGATCCAGTGCACACAAGGAGGCAACAGTGAAATTAAGGGGCTATATGACTGCTCACACAGTTGTGTGTACTCATAGATCTAAGGCTTCCAACCAATGCAGACACCATCACAAAAATCATTACAGAAATTCTGTTGAGATTGGATATACCACTAAAGCATTGTCGAGGCCAGTGCTAACACGGTGCTAGTTCTATGTCAGGACTCTACTCAGGTGTACAAGCTAGAATTTTGGAGGAACAGCCGAATGCTTTTAACGTTCATTGGTCTTCACATGTAGTAAATTTAGTTCTCCAAGATGCCACAAGGTCAGTCACTGTGGTCAGAGACACCATAGATTTTGTCCAAACTCTTAACTTTGTACGAGACTCGCCCAAAAGACTGGCCTGTTTTACAAACCTTCAAAATTACACAAATGCTACTTCCCTGTGTCCACTGTGTCTAACTAGATGGACGATGCGATGCTCATCTATTAGAAGCGTGTTGGAAAACTACACCACTCTACAGCAAATACTTCAGGAAATATCTAGAAATGATAGAGGGCAGTGTGGTAGTAAAGCCTCTGGTCTTTTGCGACGTCTGAATGATTCTGAAACAGTTTTTGGCTTAGTAATATGTGAGCAAGCATTTTCAAAGTCAGAGGAAGTTAGTAGACTCCTGCAGAAGCAAGGCCTAACTGTTGGTGAAAGCAGAAGAGCCATTGACCTTTTGAGGAACACTCTGACACGGATGCAGTCAGCTGAAAGTTTTCAAAAGGTGCGGGATAAATGTACAACTTTGGCTAATGACTTAAATGTTACAAGACCCTGTCTCTCTCGACATAAGAATCCCACAAGGAGACTTATTGAGGATGATGAGATGGCGACAAGCACCCACCCACCAGACAACATCCTGCAGTGCTTTAAGAAGAAGAACTGAGATCCTATGATCTCCACAATGATTGAAACCATTGATAGACGGTTTCATATTGAAGGGTCAGACTGTTTGGAGAAAACAGTAAAAGGAGAGGAATGCTCTACAGAAATGGGGATCATTTTAAAACACTACACATCCGATGTAGATTTTAATAGACTGCAGATCCAGCTGAGCATGTTACCTGATCTTCTACTCCAGCAGGACAAAGAAACCAGAGATGGAAAAATCTTTAAAAAAATGTTATCAGTGCACAGAAAGACTTAAGAGATGTATCTGCTGTTTTCAGTGCAGTAAAAAAGTTGATGAAAATCCTCTTGGCCCTTCCAAGCTCCTCTGCTTCAGCTGAAAGGAGTTTTTCAGCTTTGAGAAGAATTAAAACATACCTCCGTAGCACAATGATTCAGTCAAGATTGAACAGTGCTGCTCTGCTCCACATACAGCAAAAACGTACAGACAGTATTAATCTTTATGAACTAGCACGTGAATTCACTGTGAGAAAGAACACTTTTGGTGTATTTAGTAAAGATTAAACATGTTGCACTGCACACTACTAAAAAATGTAACTTCTGCCTTTGTGATCAAATTTGTAAATAGTTAAAATGATATTTTAATGTGGTCCTGTGACATAGGATTGAGAATCATAATCACATCATAAATGGTCTGATAAACTGGTTCTTTGGGGCAGCTTGGTAGCGAACCTTTAATTTATAGCTACTGGATACCACAGCAGCTTTTTCTGTTAATGACCTACTGCACCTACGACTGCACATCTGCAAATCCCAATGCATGCTGTCCTGCCACACATTGTTTTATCACCTTCCTCATCTGTCTTTTGCTTGTCAACATCATATATTTTTCCTTTTTTACAAGCCAGTTTTATCCTGGGAAGGGCTTTGCTGAGAATGCATGCCCTGCTTCAGTCTTACAGTTAGACACTTACCCACATCTGGGAGCTGCCCACTGCTGCCACAGTATTCCGCTGGCCACTACTACTGTATCTGGCAGAAAAACATGACTATCTTTGTGCTATTTCTTTTATATCTGCATAATCAATAAATTTATTTGAATATGTTTTGTATCTGGTTTTTCGCACACCCCTTATGCGGGTCAGATTAGTAGTATTAGTACACGTGTTTAGCAGAGACACTGGTAGAGAGTGTGTTACTGGTTACTATTGTGCTTCTGATATCATTAATGGTTCTTTTCTTCTGCTTTTTGCAAATGTGAAACAATAAACACTGCTATTTTACTACATTAACTTGCATTTGTTTAAAATGTGTCATTAATAAAAGTAAGAGAAAAAACAGTTGTCAACAGGTTGCTCGCTGCTGAAAATTTCTGGCCCATTCCTGTTTTTAAAATCTGGCCCAATTGAATTTTAAATTGAATAGCCCTGCTTCAAAGTAATGCCAGGCTGTTTCTGTTACTGAAGTATAGGATGGAAAAGTAGCCTAGTTAATGACTGATGAGGTCCATCTGACCCAAATGTTGCATTTATAATAATGGGAGCCAACTGAACGTGTGGATTATTTTTCTAATAAAAAATTAGTGCTTTTTTTGCCTAGTTTTCATCACACAGGTGTCTCATGTTATTTTGAGCTGCAGTGATGGAATCAGTGTGTAAAAGAGCAACACTATACGCTGGACTGAAATAAACTTTGCATAACTTAAATCCTGCTAAAATCATGTGTTCAATGTTGTAAACAATCTCTGTGTTTGTTAGAAGCTGTTTTAAACCCAGTGGTAGACTACATGTTTTTTTACCCGTCACTCCAGACTTTCTTTCATGGATAGTTTTTCCTTCAGTGATCTGACTGGTCAGTGGTTGGGATGTCGACAGGTTGTGATCTGATACCCTGAAGTTAACCTGCTCCAGAGCAGGTTAGCTGGTAAGCATCAGTTACCGGTGATTTATCCCGGTAAAAAGAAATACAGCTTCGTAGTACTGAAAGTCCAGAGTTAACCCCGAAGTTACCTCGCTAACTCCAAAATCTGCTTTGTAGTACAGGCTGCAGGTTTTGGGATGAACCCCAGGTATTGGGATGAACCCATCAAGGGTGTGGTAGGCAACACTGGAGGAGAGCAACACTAGGGTGACTAACACAAGACAGGTGTGCCAGGAAAAACAGGGAGAACGCTTAACAGGATAAACCAATTAAACAGGAAAAACCACATGGGAAAGTGAGCAGATGACCCTATAAAGAACCAAAGAACTGGGCAGGTTAAAATAGAGACACCTATACCCCTTTTCCACCAAATTAGCTCTGGTTTTTGAACCGGTTCTGTTCTGTTCATTTCCACCAGTTCTGCATGGAACCATTGTAATCAAGGACGTGTCACCACAGGTTGTGTTGCACAATCCAGAACAGAAATTAACAATAGTTGCAAAATGGCCAATTACACTGATTACAAGCAAACATTTATTATGTTATTAAAGATATTTATTTTTACCCCCTAAAAAAGCATGGACCAACTATTAGTGAGAACACTGAACGCACTTTTTTTTATCTGATGATTTCTCACTTGACTTGACTCCATTGTTGCCTTGTCCTTGCTCTCTTACCAACCTGTAGAACATGATACCCCGACTAATGTCGACACAGTTTTCACTTCAGGTTAAGAAAAACCTGCAATTTTTTGGTTCCAGCTGAGAACCAAGTTTTCAGGTTCTAAATCAAATCATTGTTGGTTGAAATGCTCTAAACAGTTAAAATTAGGTCCTGGAACCGGAGTGGAACTGACTCCATGTTGGTGGAAAAGGGACATAACAAGGGAAGTGACAACAGGTGAGTGGACTGCAGGGCTAGTAAGTAACAGGTGAGACTAATCAGGGCAGGGCAGAGAAACACGAAGGTGGGAAAACAGATAAAACATGAATGAATAACATGCCACGAGGAAAAACACACACACACTAAAAAAATTTGTTTTTGTACAATTTGCAACCTAAACAGAGCATAATGTGCTGTCTCTGAATAGAGGCAGAGAGCTGCACACCCTGCTGTGGTTTGTACTTCCGTCACTTTTGTGCAGCAGCTGGGAAGCAAGGCCTGGGAACCTCTTTGGTATGGAGTTGAAGTAGCAGCTTTAGCTGAGAGCAAGTGATTATTTTAGATCCACTTTGTAAATAAAAGTAATCATGTCAAGCAGGAAAAAAGACAACAACTTTACCTTACAGGGGTGCATGAGAGCACAGAACTTAGTATGAAGCATTTGAGTGACGTCATACGAATGTTGGTAAGACGAATGGTTCGGATTGAAGCCAGAACCTCAGCAGTCAGTCGGGGGTTCTGAAACTCGTACAGAAGGACCAGTAGATCCATCAGCTCCTCTGGTGGCTGTGGCTTGCCGAGCTCTAGTATTAAATGAGATAAAGGACTCCCATTATTCAAATAACTTGCTCTCTAGAATGAAATGAGAGTACATGAAAAATGCTGTCACTCCTGGTATACAACCTTGGGGCACATTTTCACCCTAA
This sequence comes from Chaetodon striatus, assembly GCA_029783705.1. Taxonomy (NCBI): domain Eukaryota; kingdom Metazoa; phylum Chordata; class Actinopteri; order Chaetodontiformes; family Chaetodontidae; genus Chaetodon; species Chaetodon striatus. The sequence continues at coordinate 311,935 of JAPZEB010000024.1, forward strand.
TATTTTCAGGTTTGGTTTGTCTCAACTCTTCACAGTTATGAGCAAATGAGGGCTTTCTTGTACAATTTATTGGGAAAAAGTAACTCATTTATTGGATGCTCTGGTGATAATGATGATTGATATCAGTCTAGTTAATGTTAAATTGAATCATGACAACACTCTAGAGTTCAGAATTCAATTCCCCTGCTAGGCCAGGATGGACTGGAAGTCTAAAGGATATTCAGGAGGTTTTCTAACTTGTTCAACTTAACTGTAATTTACCTAACAGTACAATAATTAATATAAAATTAAAGTTAGTAGATAAAGAAAATAGGCTTGGGCATTATTGCAGTATTATGGTATACCAGGGTATGTAGAAATCCTGATGGTATGATATGAAACAGATTATTTTCACATCTAACTGTAAATTAAGGGATTATTATGACCATAACAAAGTGAGTACTTGATTGAACAGTGGACTAAATAACTACAAGACTAACAAGACCAACCAAGATGGTTTTAGTGAGTTTTATTTGGTTTCTCTCAAGTTTGAATGAGGTGTGTTTTAAGATGACTTAAAAGGCAATGAAGCTAACATTATTCTTAGTTTGTCACACATTAATAATGTCATATACCGTATACTCGGGATGCGCCACCCTCACTAGTCTGCATCAGAAATATTAGTTGGTTAAACCAATTAGTGTTTTATTCATGTACAAGGCGGCTTAACTGTCATGCAGCTGCCTGTCACTGGTGGGTGCTTACGTCTAATACAGAGCCGCAAAACAGCAGTCCCCCTCCCCGCGGTAAAGCTCGAGTAGACTGGAGTTTTAAAACAGCATGGTGGGAATTTGAAAAGTTGTCCTTTTGCAAAACCAGCGCAGTTTGGCAGTATTTTCAACTAGAAAATAAATTTAGCAGCAATTTATCTTTTTTTGAGATGTTATATTACTTGTTAACTTTAAGGGAGTTGTCAGATAATGTGCAGAGATTACATTCATACTACATGGTGCAAGATGCCTCTCATTTCAGTGAAAATTTAATTGTAAATCAGATGTTGTTTTATTAACTTTAATGTGCAATGCTATCATTTTTGTCAGATAATCTGCAAGTTTCAATGTGCCCCACATTTCAAAAGCAATTTGTTTATTTTAGATGTTATTTTAGTGGTTAACTTTTGACTGAGTTGCTGTCATGTTCACATTTATACGGCACAAAGTGTCTTGTACTTAAGCTGCATTTAAAATCCGACATGGTCGTTGAAGATTGTGATTAAAGACTTCAAAGGGCTCTTAATGCACACCATATTTTTTGGGACAATGTTTCAAATACTTAACAATAAATTGAGCTACATTTTGAATGTTTCCTGAGTGTTTTCCCTTTTTTAGACTAGTCAACTAGTCTTAATTGATATTTTCATTTAGTCGACAAAGAAATTAGTTGCCAGGAACATCCCTACCATATAACCCAGTAAAGATTTAGGATGGTATGGGGGTATGAAAAAACAGATACCACCAAAGCCTTTAACAGATAATATTTTAAAGTAAGGTAAGTTCAGCTTCTTCAAACATGAAAATAAGGTACTGTCTAGGCAAAACTGAACAGAATATATACGATACCTCTGACAAGGTACTTCCGAAGGGCATTTGTGATCTGGGCCACAGTGGTGCTCTTAATGCTGCAGCCAAGTTGCTGGAGAAGCACACGGTTACCATAATGCAGCAGTCCACCCATGAAGATGGGATAGAGCTCAAAAGGCTGGCCTTCACTGTACTGCTGTGGCTGCGGGCCATGGACTCCAAGAAGGCTTTGCTCCACCTGATCCAGGACATCTTCATTGTAACTATCCTCGGTGCGAAACATCTCAGCTGCCATCGTTTTGGCAATGCTGCCTTTGTTGTGACTGCTGATTTTCTCATAGAGTTTTGGAAAAAGCTTAAGGAGGTTGAATACAGCAAATACTCTGAGGGGGATGAACTTAGAAAGGATGTTGACAAGGGCACTGACATCCTCGCTTGCCTGACCAATTGCCACAGACACCTGCCTACTCAGCTTCTCCAGAGCTGATTTATTCTCTCCCAGAACAACATACAGGGCTGCTAGATACTCCTGCATGGCTGGGACAGCAAATACATACCGTCTCTCATCATTCTGACTGGGCTCTTTGGGTAAATGCTTGGCACTTTGTACACAGGGAGCCAAGAAGAAGTCTAGCACGTCAGTCCGGAACATGGCCAGCTGATGTAGCTCCTCATCTGTCTTGGTCTTTCCTCCTATCCACTGCTCCAGTTCCTTTTCTGAGAATGACGTGCGTTTGTATGTCACACCGTCGAACGCAAGTTTCCAAACTGTACGGACTACATATAACATCAGAGAACTCTGGTGCTCCTGACTGGGCACATTTGTCCCTGTTCTTGTGCCCAGCACCTCACCTCCAAAGTTGAGCCTGAGGAAACTAGAATATATGCCAGTCAGTGTGCGTATGGGTGCCTTAGCATCTGTGAAATGGAGGAAGTGTAACGTAGCACACGTCAGCCAACAGTAGGAGGGGAGGAAGCAGGCTGTAGCCAGCTGGCTTTCTCTCTGAAGGTTGAGGTAGAGCAGCTCTATAAGAGCCTGGGCCTCATGGTTACGTGAAATCTCCCCACTCTGCTGCAATAGGCGGCTGGTGAAGTAGGCTCGCTGGCGGTCTGGGTCATTGAAGCCACAAATCTGTGCATAGCGACTCACATACTTCTGAGGAATACGGTCCAGGGCAGACAGTCTGGTGGTAACCAAGATGCTGGCCTGGGAAACATAGAGCAGCCAACTTCCATAACCACCAATCGCACACATTAAAATCAACACATTTTAGAAAGAAACAAGGATTAAAAAAACATGTTTTTGATTACTTTCGCAAACCCCTAGGCTTGTTACACGTAGTTATGTTCATTGATTTTGATTGGGTAGGAACACGGTATCTCTCTGAGGAACAGGGTCCAGTCCCTCATAAATGCAAGGTAAATCGATGGGGAAATATGACATATACAACAATGGCTTACATGGTAAACTGTTTATATTGCGCACTGCCACAGCTCTAATTCCATCAGCATAATATGTCGGTTATGTCATACCCGACACTGTATTAGAAACACTTTCTCTTTTCAACCAAAGTTGCTTAATTACTTACACCTAATTACTTTGTTAATTAGGTGTCAGTGAAACTCACTGCTCCCTGCAGTTGTTTCACATTAAAAGCATAAAAGTAAAAGGGAGGATAATTTCCTTCAAGCACTTGTAAGGCTTTAAATTATGGCCGAGTATTGATCCTGTATAGGATACACAGAAAGGCAATCGTGGCACTCCAAAAATAGAAAAACGAGGGAGGAAATATTAAAAAGCCGTTATTATAGTGGCTAAATTCTTAAAAGAGCTAACATGTTTTGACCACTGCAGGTCTTCATCAGGGCTTTCAACCCAGAGGCTGTGAGAAAAAGAAGAAGAATAAAGACAAATCACAAAAAGCGTGAGACATCTATATCCTCATTGAGACCAGGATACTTTAAAGAATCCAGTTAATGGATCCAAAAAGCTCTCCTTGATTAAGTTTCTGTATTGTGTCACCCCGAAAGAGGTATTTTGACGAGCCAGTAAGATGTCAGTAGTGTGGGATGTAAACGATAAACTGTAATCCTAAAGCAGAAGATCTAGAAACACTGAAAACACCATCCAAAAATTCACTGTCATCTGAGACTTAATTTACGTGCAGGTATCACAGAGCTATGGGCCAATGTGACATTGGTATAGAGTATTTTTTGCTGACTATTTGGATGATGATAAGATTACTCTGACTATGTCACACAAAACACTCAGAAGTAATACCAGACTGTTTGTGCTGCTGAAGTAAAGAGTGGAAAAGCAGTTAATGACCGAAGGTCTATCTGACCAAAATGTTGCATTTATAATAATGGGAGCCAATTAACAGTGTGTGGATTACTTTACTACTAAAATATCTGTTTTATCCTAGTTCCCATCACACAGGTGTATCATGTTATTTTGAGCTGCAGTGGTGAGATCAGAGTGTAAAAGTAGCAGCACTCTCACTGCGGACTAAAATACACGTAATCATTTCAAATAGTGCTAAAATCATGTGTTTAGTGTTGTAAATGCTCTCTCCGTTCATTAGAAACTCTTTTAAAACCAGTGGAAATAGAGCCCTGGAAATATTAAATGATTCTTCTGACCCATAACAGCATATAGGCTCCTCTTTTTACATATCACTCATGTCACTTCATTCATGGACACTTTTTTCTTCAGTGATCTGATTGGTCAGATTTCGGGATGTTGACAGGTTGTGATCACTTACGCTGAAGTTAACCTGCTCCGGAGCAGGTTAGCTGTTCAGAATAAGTTGCCACAGTGATTTCTCCTGTTAAAAAGAGAATCAGCTTTGTAGAACTGAAAACCCAGCGTTGACCCCGAGGTTACCTTGCTAACTCCAAATCCTGCTTTGTAGTACAGGCCTCAGGTCTCAATGAGGATATAAACGTCACGTTTCTTGCGATTTGTCATTATTCTCTACAAGCTTTGCCATTTTTTCCCAACAGCCTATGGGTTAAGATGGGCGTTTATATATTTAAATGATTTTTTTCTGGGTATCTTATCTTGTGACATGTTTTTTATCAACTTATTATCTTTTTATTATTGTCTATTTGTTTCACCTGCCATGCCATTATATGCTTCATGTGATGGCCTCTGATTGGTCCCTGCCACTATATAGGCGTGGCCATACCTGTTTTGAAAGTCCTGATGAAGACCAGAAGGGATTGAAGCAGGATTTGGAGTTAGTGAGGTAACCTAAGGGTTAACTCTGGGTTTTCAGTATTACGAAGCTGGTTCTATTTCTTTATTTTTTCTTTTTTTTTATTGTGTAATATAACATTACAGTGACAATACAGGAC
>JAPZEB010000024.1:359069-371056 GCA_029783705.1 Chaetodon striatus
AATCAATGGCAGTATGCATACAAATGAAATCCATACTATGCCTCACAGTACTCCATTTAGTACTTCAAAACCACATCTCCCAGGAGGTTGGTTAATTTTACCTGCCTGTCCATTGTTCATTCATGTATGTTCTCATGAAAGTCTTTCTGACTGAAAGCTCAAGAATAAAGTGAAACACTCGACAGATGTAAGTGTGCAGAAATCTTTTCTCCCAGTTTGGACTTATTGATGTTTCCAGCAACTTGCCAAGACTTAACTGAATGGAGCAGTGCTGGTCCTGCAACTTTTTAAACTGATAAATATTGCCAAAAATACAACGTAAAATGTTTTTGTTCAATATTTTGGCTGGGTTTTTTAAATGAAGGAAATGAATACACACAACTAAATAAAACTGGTTCTAAGTTTCATTTTGATGTATAATTTGGAAGAAATCCAGCTGCCACACCAGATATTTTTTGCCACTCCAACATGACGCCTCCTCCTCCTCCTCCTATGCGCTGACTTGGTGGGGACGACTACAAAATATAGCGATCGTTAGGTGTAGACCTCTCCAGACGGTTCTCTGTCAGCTCAACAAAATTTTTGCTAACCTTTATTGTTTAAGTTTACCTACAAATATCAGCTGTAGATTTTTGGGATTAATATTGGATAACAATAACATATGACTATGAGTTACTCACAAAAAGCAAACTCTAAGGCTGAAAAATGAAGGCAATGGGAATGTGCCAAAAACTGCAGTTCATCAAATGACCACTTGAGGCTGGCTCCAAATAAAGGAAATCTTCACACACCCCCATTTTAAAATGCTCAACTTTACAGCATAAATAAACATTTTAACAGCCTGATACATAAAACAGTTTTGGTCTCTATACCTAATTTCAACATTCATGACAGCTGTACAGGGGGTGAATTTATTCATAACTCACCCGGTTACATTTTATCAAGGCTCAAAGTTATACATATTTAAAGGCGGGGCTGCTTTGAGTGACAGGCTGACTGTTAGGTGTTGCCACAGTCTATGAGTCACATCCACCCCTTGCTCCTCCACAGCTCCAACCTCTCGTTCAAATATGGTTACTCCTGGCTCCAAAAAACCTAAGATGGCAACGGCTGAAAGGACGATCTCGAGGCCTCAGTACATCAGTTCACAAACCAATGGGTGATGTCATGGTAGCTAGGTCCATTTCTTAGACAGTCAATGGTCACTTATCAGGATGAGGAAGTCAGCTCACTGCTTTTTGAACTCCTGCTGACGCTACTAACTGGCCAGTGGAGGTTTTCAAATGTAAACATTAGACAAAAAGCAAGGAAAAAGTTGAGCATGGAGTGATTAAACACCAGCTAAGATCCTGGCCACATGGATGCTCTCTGCTAAACACCCTGCTAGCCAACGTACAGGACGTACAGTTGGATAATAAGCTGATTGATTTCTGCTTGTATCATGTCCTAGCGGGATACCGTAATGTCCTTTGTTTCATCAAAACTTGGCTAAATCTTGAGATACTGGACAGCACCATTCTACCAGGTGACTCTTTTTACATACATTGATGGGATGGAACAGGTGTGTGCTTATGGTGCATTAGAATATTAAAATGCTATCCCATTCCTGCTTACCTGATCTAGAGTTATTGCCAATCAAATGCAGACTGCACTTGTATACCAAGGGAATTCACATCTGTCATTATCACAGCAATCAACATTTCACCACAAGAAAATACAGAGGCCCAAACAATACAATGCAGGGGAAGAATAAATATCTGTTTCCATCACATTATTTGTGCTTTCCCACATAATGTATTTGGATAGGGGTACATCCCTAGCCTGTACCTGATGAGGTTTTCACTGTGTGTGTGTGTGTGTGTCCATGTGTGTATAAAGAAGGTATCTATTACTATGATTTGACTGTATGAAATTGAAGAAAATACTGTTTGTCAAACGTTGTGAGGGGTAAGAAATGAGGGCAGGGCACTGTGTGTTTACTCTGTTGTGTCGCAGTGTGTGCATGGAACCCAAGAATGCCAGTATCACACAGCTGTGCTTTTATGTTTAGTCACAATGTAAATGTCAGCTCACTCAGTGCTGCATGAATATTGACATGGTGCTGCGGTGCGTCCTGGCTCTCCAGCTTGTCGTGGATGTTAAAACAGCCACTTAGCAACTGAGAGGGTCCCAGCAGAGCAGGAGAGCAGGGCTGACAGACAGTCAGCCTGGCTGGGCCGGCCTCTCTCTTTAAAATGCTTCACTAAGCCACCAAACATGAATGTATTAGTACCAGGGCCATGAATTATGCAGAGCGGAGACAGAGGCCAAGTGGATTGGAGAAAGTGATTTTTTTTTCCAAGTGAGAGGAATGTGGTTTCAGTCACAGTGTTGCCTGGTTCATAATGCAAGGCAGCATGAGAGATGATTTTGAAGTTTATTCAAGAGCAGGGTTATTAGTGTTTTGTGCATGAACTATCCTGAATGAACTTGAATATATCTTTTAAATTCAAACAGAAGGTGTTAGGTTAAACAGACAGTCAAAAGAGAATTAAAGTTATCGGAATTTTCATTGTATTTATTGATAACAGCCACATAGTCTTAGTTTTATGTTAGCTCCACAGGCTGACAAGTTGAGCTACTGCACTGCCCCAAAGCCAGATAACTCAAAGTTTAAACAATGATATGATGCCAATAGAAGGGGAAATTAACTGTAAAATCTGATTATAGGTCACCATTGACTACATAGCAAGATTCTGCCCACCAGTCTAAATATAATTAAGAGATGCATTCAGCTGGCTTAATCTAGAAGGACTCACCTGTCTGTTATGTTGATCAGCAAAACAACAACACATGACAAACCAGTCTTTGGCATTGTTAGGAGGAATAGAGAGAGAGCATCATTTTATTATCAAGACAACAGCTTTTTGTTCTTGTTTGGCCACATCACAGAATTAGCATTAATAAGCTACAGTAATGTTGCTAGGTACTAGAGACGTCAACCCTAATTGCACTCTTTCAAATCAGGATTTTGATTTTAAAAAATAAACAAACCATTGGGCCTCATGCAGAAACATTCTCTTAAATGTCTCTATTTTTCATTGTTTTCTGTTAAGAGAAAAAAAAAAGAGAAGTCAACTCTAGATGTAGCAGACATTCTTAACCATCCAAATCTGCTCTTACCCAGGTGTACTGAATGATGAATCCCACTCGATCATAGAGCATTACCTATTAGCATAGGTAAAACCCTCTAAACACTATATAGGGGCAAATATTGTGCCATGTACAAAGAGTGTCGGTACTAGTGTTACAAAAAAATAATAAAGCCAGCAATGACAAAAGTAAACCTAAGTAACCTAAGTAAAAGTACCAATAAGGCACTGTAAAAATATTCTGTTCCTAAGTCCTGCATTGAAAATATTACCTTAGTAAAATTATGTAAGTACAATCAGGTAAATGTATTGAAATATTAAAAGTAAAAGTACTTAAGGCAGAAAGGTTTAAGTAAATGTAGTAATGAAAAATAATTAATATGTACATGAGAAGGTGGGAACATGAAATGTTTTTTTTGTTTTTGCATGAAAAATCAGTTAAATGATTATGAAAATAGTTGCCAATTAATTTTCTAATTAATGGACTAATTGTTTTAGCTGTATTTGAGTATTTTCATATGATTTTTGTGCAAAAAAATCTTCATTTGTGAACCAGTAACTAAATTTATCAAATAACTGTAGTGGAGTAAAAAGTACAATATTTATTAAGTGTAGTGGAGTAGAAGTAGAAAGTGGCATGAGATTAAAATACTCAAGTATAGTAAAAGTACCTCAAACATGTACTTTATACAGTACGTGAGTAAATGTGCTTAGTTACATTCTAGCACTGGTCAGCAGAGGGTCACAGACTAACTGAAATTACAGTAACTGGGATCAATGGACCATGTGCTATAGTATTTTTTTGCCCTGAGATTAAATAATCCTATCATAGTAATTATTCTTGAACATAATCTAAATGCAATTATATGATATTCACGCATCTTTAAATTGTTCCTCAAATTTAAACTTATTTTTCCTTGCACCAGTGGATTGTGGATTGTGAAAATGCAGTGTTTTTCCTCTGATCTAGGTAAGTCTGTCTATCTGTGTGAATCGGTAGAATCCAGGCTGTCTCTGTGCAGCCCTCCAAAATGAACTTCATAGGAGAGGAAATAGTCAGTCTCAAGATGCTGTAAAACATAGTTGGAAATTAGTATCAGTTGTATCATTTGATCTTACATTGGCTTTGAGATTACTAGGAAAATTGCTGAGATATGGACAAAAGGAATATCAGGATTGGCATGGAAAACAATCAGCAGAGTTAAACAGTTGACCTCATCAAATATGGGTTAAACTGCACTGGCCTTCTGCAGAGTGTTTGTCTTGCAGAGCAGGCCTGCAGCCAGTGTGAGGCTGACTGAGCGATGCAGAGAGAGACTGAGCGTCGGGCTCAGTCCTCTGAGGTATGTGGTGTGAATATTTAACCCTGAGAGGCTGACTGGACTGGACATGCAAACTGAATTAAGCCTTGTCTGTGCGTGTGTGTGTGTGTGTGTGTGTGTTTGTGTATACGCATGGAGTAAAATTATGTGACAGGTGTCAGCATCCAGTGAGTAACACCTGCCCATCGTGTGTCATAGTAAGCTGTTAGTGAGTCAAGCCTCGAGACATACTACTCTGCTTTTGTTCCACTGAGGAGTATTGTTTATGTTTTGCATTGTGTGTGGGAGAGGTGAACACACTCACAGTTTGTGAGTCTGTCCTGAGTCCTCTGAGCCCACAGCAACTCGCTCCATCACTTCAACGACTAAGTCCTTGCCTATAGCCTACAGTCTCTATGGACCACACTCTCTGAGGAGACAGAGGATTCATACACTACCCATAATGTCTGAAAGTCTCTAATGATTATGAGTTAATAAAGATTTGACTGTATAATTTGCAGGTCAGACCACACAGATGTTTTCAACAGCATTTTAAAGACTTCACTGTGAAACAGGTGTTGAAACAACTCAACTACACATCCAAAAATCTCTGCTTTAACCCAGTTAAGCCCACTTTTGACATTTGACTTGCCATCAATCTTTTACTGTAATTTTTGAAATAGTCAACATATCCTGGTGTGTGTTCAATGTGAGACAGGCTTCTATTATCTTTGCCAACAGCACTGACAACATTGTGACAAAGATCCCATCAGGAAGCAAACATGGGTGTCTGCATTATCCTTTTTAAAAAACAAAAGTTTTCAAACTAAAACAAGGTCAGCAGTGTTTTCAAAGGTCTCCGTTTCAGGACTTTAAAAATACTGGAGTGGTGTGGACATTACCTTTTTATTATTGACAGGCAACCACCCCATCACCCCCTTACCCTAACATGAAACATAGGAGACTTTGTTATTTTAAAAAAATACAACGAAACTTCGTTGGTGACTGTCACTCCAGCAGCAACAAGGAACATAAAAAACAAAGAAACAAAAAACAAAAAAAAACTAGAACTATAACAAAAAAAAACCTCTACAACAAGTATAAACAAATGTGAACACAGTAAAAGGACACACAATGTTGAAATATAGAGGATGTAGCTGCCATTCTGAGAGCACAGAGCCGCTGTGTCTATGCGTGCTGCCATCTTGGGATCACATGAGATTACACTTTCCTGTGTAATCAATCTACCATTTATTATTGTTATTATTATTATCATTACAGGTACTGCACTTATATGCTTCCAGGCCTGCTGTCATCTATTAAGATGGTGGTAACTGCCGTTTCTACAGTCATATAGCACTGGATATCCAGCAACCACTGCCACCAGTTTCTCCTTCATTGTTTCCCAACTGTAAACTTGTTTCTGACCACCACAGAAGGCCCACCTCTCAAATCATCCACTTGGACAATGGGGAAAAAGCGGAGATGACGTGGGGTACTTATCGCTCAGAGTTGAAGTTGTTTCAACCCGAAGAGTTCTGAATGCTTTGGCAAAATGCAAGGCGTGTAGCAATGCAAAAACAGCAAGCAAAAAGCTTATTATTATAATTATACTAATTCTCATTAGAAACAATTACAAAAGTCTGTCTCTAGTTGCTAAAACACTTTCTGTGTAATAGGGGTCTAAGAGTGCAATTAGAGCGTGGCCTTTGATACACAGGGAGTCAGGTTTTCCTGTGTTGCCCCTTTTCAATGGCGAGGCTATGCCCACTGAACTGTAGATCAGTAACCATGTCCAAATGATCTATGGTTTACCATTGATATATAGACAGATAGCATTGTATTTTGCTTTGTGCTTTTATTTTTGCTTGTGTTGAGTATCAAATAAAAGCAGCATCATTATTCATTTTAAATTGGTGGCACCAGATGCTGCTATATGAATAGCTCAGGGGGGTGGGCCAAAGCATACATCTTCTTGAACCTCTACCATTCCTGTGAAAACTTGCCTGCTCTTTGTTGTGACTGGCCATCTATAGAAACAGTTGACATCCTGCTGACATGCCAGGTACAGCATCTTTATTGTCCATTCTTCTTGGAGTTGCTTCCCATTGACTTTCATGTCAGAAACACTGGCATTTAAAAAGAAATAAAAAAACAGCAAAAAACTCTCACATAGTGAGAAGTTAGCTTGAGCTTGCTGACAAGTAGTATAGCCACAACTGTAAGTGACTCTGTCAAAACAAAAAGAGCAAACACAGAGTGGGAGAAGTGGGTGTGAAATATGAGCTTCACTTCACCCAAGGCCAACCACACTGAGCTAAAGCTAAAGAAGTGTTCAGCCTTCAGCAGAGATCAGGGCGCGAAGGCTATTAGGATGCAAGCTCTGCAGTTGTGAATAAGTGACTGAATTGAGCTCAGCAGCAAGCTTTGATCTGAATCAACACTCTGCTGCCATGCCACAGTCAGGAGCATGGCCGCGCATACTAAACAAGAGCAGAGAACAGCTCTACCCCAACTCACTTCCTCACACTTTCCACTGCTGTCTGCACACCACAGGTCACCTTTTCTTCAGAGGCCTGCAAGCTACAGTTAGGATCGTTACCAGTATCTGCAGGAGCACACTGGCCTAACCTTTTCACACATCTTTCTTTTTCACTCTATTCCTTCAGTAATGAAATTTACAAAAGGACCTGTCTGCACAGACACATTTGAAAATCCACTTTTCTATTCCTTTTTTTTTTTTTTTAAGATTTTCAGAAAACCTTTTTAAGCTGATATGATGGATGGAAACACAGGCTGTCAGGTTTTTCAAATGTAATTAATGTCTAGACAGGATTCTTTCAACATTAAGAGAATTTTACTCCATAAAATGGTGATACCAATGCCAATGAACATAAACTCAAAATTAACAAAGCAAAGTAGACACATCTATATTTTCCTGCTTTTCCCTCTAGAACTGTTTGTAATGCTTCGTGTCATGTCATGTTAAATGCATCAATTTGACTTTTTTCCCTCCAATACCTTTTCAATACTACAGATATTAAAGCATAACGTCATAATTTCATGGATGTATTAAGATACCTGGATTCAGCTTTGGAGAAAAAACCGCATTCATTCCTATGAAAGTTGCTCAGTGGCACATGAGGCCAAAAACAGCTCTATTTCCATGGTAAGAAATTAACCAGATGATCAGCACTGCTTCTATATCATTGGGCCCACAGAGGAGGCATGCTAGAGAATGCTGTCAGCCAAGCCAGCTACTTCCAGTTTGGTGCTTAAATCCTGATAGTAAAACGAGTCATTTGTGGGGGTAAGAGATGTCTCCTTTCTAATGTAAGTCTATGGAAAAACATCTTTTTTGGCTCAATAGCATTACGTGACAGTCATAGGAGGAGTCATTTCACTATTTGGCCCCTACAAAAATTGTCTTGCAACTACAGCTCCTAGCTGTTACTCCATTTTGTTTTAAGAATGTTTAATGTAGTTGTGAGTGGAGGAGAAACAACTCTATGATTCTGTTTAGCTTTAGATGGCTTTTGCACAAAGTACCTTTGTCTCTTGAGTGGTGATGGGCAGAGCCAACATGTTTAGTGAAGTTTAGGTCACAATAAGTAGCATCCTATTGCATCTTTATATTTGTGAACAGGGTCTTATGTTGTGTTCCAGGGTTTGGTACTGTTCACATTTGAAATGGTACAGATTCTGATACCTGGAATTTGGTACCAGGGGCCTCATTTATAAAACTCTGCTGAGAATCCACACTAAATGTACACACACTAAAAAATATTGTGATTTATAAAACCATGCATAAGCCCGCCAGTACACAATTTTGTTTTGTAAATCTCAAATCAACTTGGAATTGTCTGCCTGTGGACCAGCTTCATCTCTCACCCTCCACACGCCCACACTCAACCATAAGTGGTCAATGCAGAGCACCTCATATATGCTGATGCATAGACATGAGCTGGCTGATCAGTGGTTCTTTACAGAGAGTTATGGCAACGACCGAGAAGAAAACCAAGAAACTGAATATTCCTGACAGAAATCGAGGTGCTTGTGGGTGAGCTGGGGATTAGAAAGCACACAGCCTTTTGTTTGGTAGGCAGTGGGGTCACAAACTAAAGATCACCTGCCACAGCCTGGCATCATCAGCTGTGAAGAGCACCCTGCACAGCTGACCACGAGTGTAAGCAGCACACAGGCGGACCCTGAACCTCTCCTCTGCGTAAAGAGGTGGGGAGTGAGATGGTGAGACAGCGCTAATGAAATATTAAGCGGACTTTCGTTTAAGATTTAAGGTGACATATCTTTTGCAATCAAAGGTGCTTGTGGAAAAGTTCTAGCTCACTGGCACAAACACAAATATCAGTGCTGCATTTAAATGTTTATGAAGAAGAAACATGATAGAAGTTAAATGTGTGAGAGATCATTATACGTATAATGATTCCCCTCACATCTAATTTCTTCAATCTGACTTCATTTCACCACCTCACCATCTGTGTCGCCAATGTCCCCTGTGTCCAAAATGTGTGTACGTATGGGTCAGAGTTCCCCCAAATTTACACATATTTCATCATCAAGTCTTTCTTTACAAATCCCATTTATTGCTTAGAAAGAGCTTGCATAGTTTTAGCTTGCAGGGAAATTGACGGATCAGCGCCGAGCTTTGTTGGCTCCTTGGCATCAGGATACTTTTACCTCCTGTCTGAAATTAAACCGGGTGGCTCCAAGGAGCTCTGCTATTGGCCTTGGAGCGCCGTGGCTGGCTTTAAAGCTTCGGGGCACTTAGCAGCACTTCTTCCTCTTGTCCAAACCCAGCATTCTCACCCAGATGCGCCCTCACATACGGACATTTGGCACAGCTGGATTTAACATGAATCAGTACTCGGCAGTACCGAGGTAATTTGGTCAGTTTTGCAACCTGAACAGATGTGCTAACAGAAATGCTAACTTGGTTCACAGTAAAGTATGACTTATCGCTGAAATCAAGTGATGTGGACATGGTAAACTTAAAGACTCTGTGCTCTAAATCAGCAAGAACCAAGATGGCAAAACTCTTATTATTACTGTCCACGGCAGCGCAATACAGCTTTACCCCTTCCACTTGTCACTGTTCTTACACAATGAAATACCAACTTAAATCACTTAACAACTTAACACAGTAGCTGACATAAGTCATAAAAGCATTTTTAGAAGTTATCATGAAGTCCTATACCTTTGCTCATCAATCTCTGAGTCTTAGGCTCCTAGTCCTAGTTGTAGGCATTCACCACACGGTGTCATGTGAATTTCTCCTGCGGATTGAAAACTTTAAACTTATGTGAATATGCAAATAGTTCAAAGTTTGTGTTTGTGTCATTCACATCACTTCATTTGCATCTAATCATGTCTTTGCATTGACTTTGTGTGTAATCTCACTGTGTGAAACACTTACTTTGCCTTTGGTGTGAATGCAATATTAGGTTCCAAACATATTTATTTAGGGAGAACCTCTGCAAAAAAAAGGGTTACAACAAACATTTCAAGTTTGTTAGATGTGTATCGAAAATTTTCACAGGCCCAATTTAAGCTTTTTATTTAGGTTAAGTTTGTTTTCACATTCTAGGGGTGAAAAAGATAATTCTCACCAAGTTGGTTCTACACATTCAGTAAGTTTTTGTTAATCCTTCCCAGACGCTTGCCAGTACAAAATGGCCCCTCTGATGACTCTTCAGGGAGAAACTCTTCTTTCGGAAAGTGTACTTACAGTAGATTATGTACTGTGCAGTGCCATTCTTTTTTTTGCATTCTATTTTTCATTGCTCTACTGGCAGAGGTTGCCTCTGTATGTGTAATAAAGGGATGTCAGTGAAGCATAAGAGTCCTGCTGTGGTTAATGAGCAGGTCAAGCTGAAAAGCACTGAAACTTCACATTTGCTTCAGTTTGGTTGGAAATAGCAAAGTACAAATGTGCATTCCTGCTGAGACAAAGGCCAGCAATAGCAGCTCTAACAAGGTTTACATAAGTGGTGTATATTAGTCCATTACATTATGAAAGCACTTCAATCCTGTCAGCACTATGTGATTTAGAGAAGGAGTCACTATGTGGCCCTGAGTCGAGGGTTGATGAAACCGAGCTATGGAAAATCTAATTATTCCCCAGCCTGATGCTTATGTATCCTGCAGGCTTGTGTTCCCGCTCAGCTCCAACAAGACAGCTAGAAGGTGTCAATACCACAAACATGACAGCTTCATTTTTTTCATCAAACCTGTTGCGAAGCAGCCACCTGGTAAATGTCTACCTAGGTTTCAAATAACTTCATGAGCCACTGTGGTAACAGACCTGATCCCGGCTCTGAGAGCCAACCACAGGAAATCTGTTTTAGTCATAATGGGGCTTATAAAGGACACACTGTAATGTATAGTCTACAGCAGCTGCAACACACTTCAGTGATTCAGGGCCTTTTTTAATCATTTTGGAAACCAGGAGCATTTATATAAAACCATTTTAAGATATATGCTGTGTGCTTTGGTTAATTTAGCCTTTCCTGTCTTTTTACAGGAGATCTGAAAGTGACTTATTAGCGTTTCCATTACTTCTGAGCATTTTCAAAACTACATGATTAATTTCTCTTTGCCATGAGTGTAGGGTAAAGTGTGTAAGATTTAGGGGGATTTGGTGGTGTCTAGCAGTGAATTGCAGATTGTGACCAGCTAAATCTTCTTTCTGACAGAATTCCTTCAGTGTTTGTAGTTCAGATTTTTATTGGGAGCTGAATTATCCACAAAGGTTTCTTCTTTTCCAAGACTGATTAAAACTGATAAAAAAAATTTGAATAAAGCAGTTTCACGTTACAAATCCGTGCATCTGCATGAACACAGAGCTGCCTCCTTGAATTCAACAGTGAAACAGGATCAGCTCAGTTTGCTTATGGATTAACATGTAGTCGTACATTTAGCCACAGATTCAGTGATTAACAGCAACAAAGTTCAGAAAACATGAATGTGAGGAAATATTTCCCAGACTTTGTTTCAACAGCTGACTGCCTATTTTGTATTTGTTGCCTTGTTCGTATACCAGTGACTTTTCCTTTATACACACATGGCATATGCTTTATCAGCATTCTCTGACTGAATTTGGAAATTAATGTTGCTTATTATTGCAGTCAGAGTACAATGTGTCATATTTAGCAATTAAGAAAACCAGCATTTATTTCACAAATAAAAAATATATATATATAAAATAAAATAAAACATATATTTTCTTTTGTCCAAGATAAAAACTTATCTTGTGAACACAAGTTAATAAAACAATTTTGTCTTGTCACATTTATTGCATAAGAAATTTGGGGGCACATTAGTTTTGTAAGTTTTTGTAATAAAACTCCATTTAAAGTAAAGTGTAGTCTTCTTTTTAGTGTCAATTGAAACCTGACTGAACTGAAGCCTTGAAAAAGGGCTCAAATTCAAACTGGCTCTCACAGGCAAAGAAGCACCAAAGTGACCACACACACACACACACACACACACACACACACACACACACACACACACACACACACACACAGTGTCAAGA
>JAPZEB010000024.1:423365-435751 GCA_029783705.1 Chaetodon striatus
ATTTACTGTAAAAACAACAGTTCTTTTTTTTTACAGACAAATAACTGGCAAGACCTCCTCCTTTCTTCTGACTGCTCAGTTTTCCTGTCTGCCCCTACTAGCATGACGCTGACTAGTTCAATCATGCTGTCTGGTATATATTCCCATGCCGCCAAGTCTCTGTGAAGGAGAGAAAACTGCACTCTCTGTCAGCACTCTGGCCGTTCACCAACATGGTTAGTTCATCCGCCTTGTTGGCGAGAGTGCCTCAGTATCCTTTCTCTGACCTTCACCATGGCTCTCATTCTGCAGAGGCCTCCTCCTCAGTCAGAGCTTCCCCAACAAACTCTGTCAGTTGAAACTACACCAAAGCCTCATCCTAATAATTCAAACTATTTGATTTAAAGAATTTTATATGTTGCTTTGGAGCCTATTTAAGGGCAAAAAGATCATTTGGAAATGTTCTTACTATTATAAGAATGTATCCCGATTTTAAAAATGTAACTTTCTTCACTGAAAACATTTGAAGATTTTATCATATATTGCAAGTGCTGGGGCAGCACGAACAATTGCAGGTGATATTATCACATTTATGATGACGTAATGCATTACCACCCAAAATAACTGTTTCTTGTTTTCATTTGTCATTGATCCACATTCTGCCAGTGAGACACCAGAAAGATTATTGTGTTTGTCATGTCATTACAGACTACATTATAGAAGGGTGCTGGTGATCAGCATATCTTGGTGTTATCCAACGTATTCTCACTCCCAACCCATCACATACCACTGCTTATTCAGTGGTACTTTTGATGTCTGCATAACATGCACTAGGTATCCTAGGTGCGGCTGTTGTTGATGTTCTAGGATGCCGTGTCAATTTACACCTGTTACATGTATTGTGTTGTTTCAAAAAGACTTAGATTTTCATAGGAAATGTACAGTTTCTGCTCATTAGATGCATACAGTCTTTTTCAAAATAAACTTATTTTCTTGTGCAATAAAGTCATGTGGTTAGGTTCAGAAAAAAACATCGTAGTTTGGCTCGACATTCATACAGGAAGCAAACACAAGGTTCTTAGGTGAAAGTCCAAGCCTCTGAAGTTACCTTGTTTTTAAACTGACGCCATCTGGCGGCGTTCTAAACCGACACTGCTTGGCAATGTATAATACCACTGTAAAAGTCACTGACCAAGCAGCGGTATTTGAGGACTTCAGAATGTGAACAGGTTGCTTTATCATGTTCAGTGTGTTTCCATTCGTATACCTACAATGTCTGCAACATATCCTGTTTTGCTTTTGCATCCCAAGGCTGCTAGAAAGCAGAGGGGATGAGGAGCTGGGCTTGTTTTTGCCTCGTCCAGGTGAACAACACATCTGAGTGATGCCATTAAATATACATTGGTATGTTGGATGTGTTTCCTTTCACATTCCCTACAGTGGTGGAGCAACCTCAACACACTGTCCCACAACTTTGACTTGCACACTGAAAACTGGCAAGTGGGTCCAGCTCTGGTGTATTGATTTGCACTCTTCATAGTGACAGAGTCAAGAATAATGATAAACTTACCATTCACCTTAATTTGTCTACCAGTTAGCTTTGGCTAAGTTCCAAGATTTTTTCCCCCCTACTGACTTGTAGTTTGCAACTAAAGTAATTCATGTAATTGCAGGATACTGGAAGGGCTGACTAATAACAAAAATAATTACTATATTTGTAATTTATAATTAATAATAGTGGCTTGACTTCAGAAATATGTCAACCAAAATGAATAAAGCCTCCAAAAAAACCTAGGACTTTCACAATAACAAATTAATTTTGATTAATTAATCACAGAAAAAATACCGCGTTAAAAAAAATCAACTTTAAATTGCGTTTGATGGTGCCTTTTGTCCTGGTGCACCATTGAAGGCCACAGTGGCTTTGTTACATGATGGAGGCAGACGAGACGATGCTGCTCAGCCCCGTGACTGGAACATTTACATTTAAAAAAAAGTGCCCAGATGGAACTGTTGATAGGAGCACTGTCCTCTGCAGTTGTGACCATTGTGTTAAAAATCTAGCAGCTTTACTATGACAAATCTTTTCAAGTGAAAATTTTTAAATGCTTTCACAGTAAAAACTGATACATGCTATTAATGTAGATCAATAAATCAAAGAGCATGCAATTAATTAGATTAATTTTTTTAATCGTTTGCCAGCCCTTAAAAAAACCCCACAAAGTTTAAATGACACCTCTATGACACAATGTCACAACTTCCTGAAGTAAAGTCTTCACAAAAATTTCAACTGGTGTCTCAGGTTATAAAGCTGCCTGCTTTTTGTAATCTTGCCTTTCAACCTGTCTGAGCAGAACATATTCTTTACATATTGGTTTTGAGGTTTTTTGTCACTGTGTTGCACATTGAATAGAAGTATCGCACATCCTCATAGAATAGTTTGAATGACATCTTACAAATTAGTGCCCCTTCCAGTTAGGTTAGGTTTTGGAAAACAATCATGATTGGGCTTTGTCATGTTACCAACTTCACATAAAGCAAAGTAACAAAATGTAAGATAGTGTAACGTGAGGTAACATAAGGGAAACTAAGGTAACGTAATATAATGTGACATCATGTTACAACATTACATGACCTTATGTACTTCCTCCTTTGATCTGGACAGCCTACAGTACATAGGTTGTGGGATTACAGCCTCCTGGCTCACAATTACATGGGTTATATACATACGAATTATAGTGCATTACTTTTTGTAGGTATAAGTACGAACAGTGAGTAAGAACAGCCTGCACATATATACTCCCTTTTCACATACAGATACAAAGACACACACACCTGTATGATGGGAGGAAGGCTCCCAGATGGAGAGTCAGCATGGCGTAATGCCGCCAGGGAATGTCTCCACAGTTGAGCAACAGAAGGCCGACTGCTGCAGCAGGGTTTAAATTTAGACTCCTTGCCTGGCAGCACTCAACTCAACTCCTGTCTCTGTTTCCCTCTGCTTCTCTTCATGTTTTCTCTGGATAGAAATCAGTACAAATCTCAGGCTCCTTTCTCTGGACGTGTGTATAGTGCATGTTGTCACTTTCCTCCCCCACAGTCCTTCTCCGGGTCCTGCTGCTATTTTGTACTTTGTAATCTGTTCAGACTTCACTTGGTATATTTTGGCAGTGGTATAGTCAGCACAGTGGCTCGGTGGTTAACATTGTCACCTCACAGCAAGAAGTTCCTGGGTTTCAATCTTAGCCCTTGATCTTTTGTTTTCTCTAAGGGTTTGGAACTTTCCACCTATATTTGTATTTCTATGTTGGTTTTCTACCACACAAAAAAGCTTGCAGGTTATACGGTATATAAAGCTCAAATTGTAGTTTGTGTTCACATAGCTGCAAGTTTCTGTGTGAAATCATGTCAACTGCCCATGTCTGCGGGGTTTACCCAGACATCTTGCCAGATGCCTGTGTGCTGCCAGAAAATGTAGGACCACAGCTCTTTTCCTTCATCTTTCTCTCCCTTTCCCTTCATCCCTATCAGTGATAATAATAATGTACTCACCAAGTTGCTAAGATCTTCAAACTTGCAACATCGCTAAAGAAGTGTGATGGGTAAAGAATCATGAATAATCATTCAGACAGGTTGGTTACCTCAAGTTTGGCTAATCCCCAGGTATGTCAAACATGGGGTGTAGGAGCCATGGGTACATACTTTTATTTCCCCAGTACCTTTATTGCTTGGTCTGCTTTTGTTTTCTCCTCCACATTTCTGATGCTCCTGGAAGTTATTAATAGTGAAGACAACATTAAGAACATCTCAGTAATCGTTCTTTCAGCAACGCTACTCAAATGGAGGCATAGCCACTGGAAAACTTATGCTTGCCTTATTCACTACTGTATTTCACAGCAAAGTATTTCATAGCAAAGTCAGACTGTTGTCTCCTATTATAATGAGGCAAAATGAAAAAGGTTATCTGAGTGTAACTCCAGTTCTGTAAGGACATCACTCCTCTATAGCTCACAAAGTGAATAAAAGAATGTAAACACAGTTACATCTGTGGAGATTTCAGTGGGAGGAATCTGACTAAAAATGTAAACTTATAGCAGAGATGTCTATGGTGGGACCGTCTTTAACCCCTTGCATCAACTACAAACCAAGGTTAAGACACTGAATATTGGGTTTTCTTATCATTTGTCACCATTCTCTAGATGTGTTCCTTGCAACAGCCTGCTCATCACTCTACCCAGAGCTACCTCCTCTCCCTCCTGCCATGCCAGTTTCTGTCACCAGCCACACTGCACTAGATCCTGACCTCTTTTCCCCTTGCTAAGCAAGTCACTGTAGCAGCAGCTTGTTACCTACTGCCCCTGGCTTCCAGCCTTGGCCTCTTACCTGAACCAGGGTTGGTATGCTGCCACCCTTGTCCCAAAACTTTAAAGTCGGCAGAAATAGTTTCACAATAAGTAGATACACAAGGACTCAGACATTTCTGGTAAAGAAGTTTTGTATCTGTTTTTAAGAGTCAGAAATCTCAGCACCTGGCCAAGTCCTTGCCAAGTTAACCAGCAAGTGATATATTTTGGCCATTACAACACAATGGGGCAGGTGAAACCTTATTTAATACTTGATATATTTCAGTAATCAATTTGGGAATTTGTGCCTTCATAAAACCAGTGTTTACTTTATTCTTATCCATGTTGTCTTTGCTCAATCTTACTGCCACAGCCAAGTTTCCCCACAGGCTTTGATAAAATTAAATCTACTCTCAATTTCATTTCCTGCCTCTCTGTGTCTTCTGTCTGCTTCCTACCTGTCTGTCTCTGCCTCTCCTCCTACGTTTTCCTGACTCAAGCTGGGCTTCATCACCAGTCATCTGTGACTCAGGAACTTTCCATGAGTCATGACACACACCAACCACAAACACGCTGCATGACTTCTCTGCAGTCTGCACCATGGCACGGATTCAACTGTGTTCATTATTTTTCAGCATACGCTCTGTTACATAATTCCAATGACATGAAAGATAGTCAAGTGCAGTGATATGAGTTGTGTTGTCAAGAGTTCTTGTATTATTTAACAGCACTAATTTGTGTCAAAGTTAATAAAAGTTGACGTAAAATTCACATTTCCTTTGCAAGTGAATACACCGATTGCCAGTGATGCTGAAATCGCCGTATAGTATTTATATGCCCATCCCTAGCGGTTTAAGCCTATCCCTGGGTCAGTATGCTGCTTGTGTTCAACCAGCATACACAATTTTCAAACATTTGGAAACTGTATGTGCCTGTGAAACATGAGAAGCATACCACTCCCAGAATCAAACTATGTTGCTGAGGGATCGGAATATGCAGCTAAACAGCCAGTGGCACACCATCATCCACTTTTTGATCTTGGCACTACTGCTGATTGCAGCAGTCTAGTTGGTAGAAACTAATTTTGATCTGAAATTTTACTGTAATGAACTTTTCAAAGAAGCTAAATTAGTTGTGCACATCTACCCTTTACAGTATGTCCCTCTGGCGTTGAAGTACCTCAACTGGTCAGACTCGGCTGTTTAAACAGTCATGACAAAAGCAAAAAAAACTGAAAAGACACCTTCATTCTGTTGTTTCCTGCTACAGAAATATGTGAATCAACTTTACCACATCTGCTTATAGGCATTGTTGCTTGTATTATAATAGCAAAGAGATTGATAGACAACTAGTCCCTCAACCTTTCTGTCTAGTTTTATATTTCTGGAAAGGTCTCAGATATAAGGAGAGAAAAACTAAGGTCCCTGAGAACTGATTCCCCAACACTCTCTCCTACAAATTAGGTTCATATACATCTAATTTGCATTAGTACATGTTTTCAAGGAAATGCAATGCTACTCAAAGGTATTGCTTCAGTATAAGGAGGAAAAGTTTATATTTTTATTGCAAAATGTTCACTGTCAACATAAAATGTTTATATTGAATCTATTGCCAAATTTTAGCTACTCTGCTCAACAAACTACTCTGGTAATCAAGCACTCAGTCAATGATCTCTTCTTTCCTCCCTCTCTTCTCTTTCTGTTTGTCAATGCCCCCCATGTTTCAGGTTCACATCACTGTTGTGGACAACAATGACAACGCTCCCATCTTCTCCCAACCTACCTATGATGTCACCATTTCTGAAGACACACCATCTGACACTGAGGTGGTCCAGGTTCTGGCGTCAGACCGTGATGAGCATCACAAGCTGACCTACTCTTTGCAGAGCTCCATAGACCCCAATAGCATGCGTCTGTTCCGCATCCACCCCACCCTGGGCACCATCTACACTGCTCAGAGACTGGACCACGAAGCCTGTGCCCAGCACATCCTCACTGTCATTGTAAGTCTATGTTTCTGCCAGTGACCTATATTTAGGATCTTGTGCTAACAGCTGAGACTCTCTGAACACCTCAGTTTCCACTGAGAGGGTCCAGTCTTGTCTGCATTGTTGTGTTAATAGAACTATAGTCTCATCTGGAGGTCATTTGGTCATCCCTGATAGTTTCCAGGCTGGTAAGTGCAACAGGCAATTATAGCCGCAAGCTATAATTAGTTGTTATACTGCAGAACAGGGGAATCGCCAAAAATACTCTGGAATATCTACTCCTGCACAATGAGGAGCATCCTAACATGGAACATCACTGCCTGTTACTGAAACAGGACCAGGAATACAAGGCCCTGCAAAGAGTAGTTAGTTCAGCTGAACAAACAACAGGCACTGCTCTACCATGCCTAAAGGATATTTATACCAGGCGCTGAAAAAATAAGGCCAGGAAAGTCATTAAGATCCTTACCGCCCACATTACGGCTTTCTCTCCCTGCTGAGGTCAAGAAGAGGGTATCACTTACACCAGGCTGGCACTGAGAGGCTCAGGAAGATATTCTACCCTTAGGCCACAAGAATCCTAAATGAAGACACTGTTTAAGACTGTCCAATCATATATTCATTATTACAGTCACTTTTTTAATGCACATATTAAGGAACTGACCCAAACTGAAAGTGACATCTCACTGACATTGTATGTTATATATTGTAATGTTACAAATAAATTGATTGATTGATCATTATAATGGTACACAAAATCCATGGCTCAATATGTACCTCTTTGTATAGGTTTTGATGTGTTTTCAACATAGCACGGAAAACAAAAGAAACACAGAGGATACAACTTTGTTTATATGTTATATTTTTGCCATAATTCTTAGTGTAAAAAAAGTGGCTCATGGGCAATGAAAAACTGTTCAAATGTCACTACCGTTTAATTCTTACAAAAGATTTAACCTGCCTATTCTTAAATATAAAAAAAGATTTTAGATATTTGTCCAACAAGACAAGCACAGCATATCATTTACTGAATATTAAAGCATGCAGTGCCGTTTAAAACACAGTTTAGAAGCTCTCTGCTATCCAGGAGGCCTAGCTATTGTTGGTGAGACTGCCAGGGCACAGGATAATTCCTAAATGACATCAGCTTGTGCCTGTCTGTATGTTTTACATGTAAGGGAACATAATAGAGGGGCTCATTCCCTGTAATAGATGCATACTGTGATGGTTTCGCAAATAGTTAAACCATGTGTAAGCTTGATTGTTTGTGTTTAAGAAACAGCCATAGCAGGGAAAACAAAAGAAACAGGGAAAGTAACAATTCATTACATGTTATTTATTTTTGCCATAAATCGTAATGTAAAAATCAGTGGCAGATGGACCATAGGAAAAAACAATCAAATGTCAATATCTCAGTATTGTTCAAGACTCTAACCTGTATATTTAGGATGGACAACAACTGTTGGACTACTGTCCAACTGCCAAAAGTTTAGAATTTATGTTTTGCATACCCCAGGATCTAGACGTGATTGTGGTGTATCAGGCTAATTTGACAGTAATTATTTGCTACACATGGTGTACTGTAACAAATAAATTAATGCACCAAATCAAGGATCTCATGACCCAGTGGCTTCATAAATATAATTAGAATCACATGATATCTTGTACAGTATATATAGTTACGTTTTAATTTGTAACATTCAACACTTGTCGTAGCTTTTTTATATCTAGAAAAAAATGTGGTCTGAAGGCACTAAAGCACTCATGGTTGGACCTGATATACTGTGGTCATACCACAGTATAGTGATTTGTTTCATTTGACAAATACCTGGAAAGTGCAAGGGTTTTATTCAGTAGTTTTTAGTGGTGTACATAAGCTGCCACATTAACTCCTTCTCACTGTCTATTGCTGCTTTTTTCTAAAAGGAGGATATTGATTTTCTTAAAAATACATTCAGACATTACATTGAGGTTAATTGAGTCTTTTACTGAATTACCCAGTGTTCTCATCAGGGAATGTTTTGGTTTATTGTTAAAGGCTATCTTAAAATCAAGAAACTTATTGGGTTTGAACACTGGAAGCATTTTCCAATTCTTTATTGGGCATTCTTCTACTTTTTTTATTGTTCATTATTGCACTCACACTACTATGATCCAACTCTTTTAACTTATTCATATTTCACCAACTTCCTCTATACGTTTGTTGGTCTCTCACTGCTTCTGCATACTTTTAGCTAAAGAAACAGTTTAAATGTCAAAATTTTAACTATGTAAAGACATTTAAGCTTCAAGGTTAAAGCTATTTGTTTATACTCGTAAAGTATTCAGCTTTTTCCAGCAAATTTTTATAATGGGTGTGAATGGATAGAATGTACAAATCCTCTTCAAACATACTCCAATCTGAACTTCCACTATTTACACATACTTTCAGCCACAGAAACCATTTAAACTTTAAATGGTTATGGACTTGGAATTATTAAATTTACACTCAGCTTTTTGATAAGTGGTTGACATCACAACTAGAAGGGGGAGGAGTTGTAAAGTCTTCTAAAAAAAATCTCGAAAACATGGTCCCATTCCCACAATTTTCATTCCTCATGCACAATTTTAATATCACAATGTAGATAGATAGACAGGCTTTTCAGCAGTGCAATGCATTCAAGCTTTCAGATTTTTCAGGCAATTTGTTTCATATTTCTGCATTTTCAGTAATGCTTTGAGATGCATTTTAACTGTCAGCATTCACATGCATTTTCTGCAGGAAGTGCATTTTCTAGTTGATTATTGGCCTTGAATGGTCAGAACAAGAGGATCCCTTTTAAAGTAGAAATTTCTCAGGGGAAAATAATTCCTAAGTCTTTCTATTTCTTATGTAGAGCAGCAGGAGAGCCTAAAGCAATATTCAAGTCTGTACTCTCATTCAACCTAAACTCATCATTTAGCAATTAAGCTAATTACCATGCAGTGAACCACTATCTACACATCATCAGTGGAGAGGAGAGATGATAATTTTAGACTGATTTGCATATCCAATAGTAGTCCACTCTTATCAGAAATGTGAAAGTTAGGGAAATACATGTGGCAAAGGAAAGTGGAAAAGTGAGAGTTCTCACTTGATGATATTTTGCTTTTTGTTTTTGTGCTTATCTTTGGTCAATGATGTCACTGGGCAAATTTGAGATTTTCACTTTCATGATCATCAGGTATCACTCTGTTCATAGTACATAGTGTTCATAGAACATAAAGGATGACTTTTTTGTGTTTTTTTTTGTTTGTTTTCTTCATAGGTGAAGGACCAAGAATTCCCATACAGAAAGAACCTTGCTCGAGTGCTAATAGAAGTGGAAGATATCAATGACCATGTACCCATCTTTACTAGTGCTCTGTATGAAGGCTCAGTCTATGAGTCAGCAGCAGTGGGATCAGCTGTGGTCCAGGTCACTGCCCTGGACAAAGACAAAGGCGAGAATGCAGAGCTACACTACTCCATTGAAGCAGGTAGGAACCTCTGAAATCCTGCTCTTTTATGTGCCAATATTTAATACATTATTGCCCTTAAAATAATTACCCAGTTGATGACTTTTTTTTTTTTAATTTCCAACAGGGAACACTGGGAATGCATTCCATATTGAGCCAGTTTTGGGAATCATCACTGTTGCACGTGACCTAGACTTGTCAAGCATAGGACATTATGTTCTCACTATCAGAGTCACTGACAATGGCTCCCCTCCACTGTCCACCACCACTATAGTGCGAATTGCAGTCACTCTCTCTGACAACGCTGGCCCAAAATTCCCTCAGCCTGAGTACCAGGCTGAAATCACAGAGAACGCTGTTATTGGGACCTCCGTCACTACAGTCAGTGCAGTTAGCCAGTCCACCCTCACTTATGACATCAAGCATGGCAACACAGAGCGTGTTTTTCAGATAAATCAGTACAGTGGAGTGATTACTACTCAAAAGCCTTTGGACTATGAGACGACAGCATCTTACACTTTGATAGTCCAGGCTGCCAACATGGCTGGCATGGCCTCCAATGCCACTCTGTTAATCCAGGTAGTGGATGAGAATGATAACCCACCAGTTTTTCTGCAGCTTCACTATCATGGCAGCATCAGCGAGGCAGCACCAGTCAACAGTGTGGTCTTGAACTCAGATGATTCACCTCTGGTAATCAAGGCTACTGATGCTGACCGCAACCAAAATGCTTTGTTGGTCTACCAGATTGTTGAGGACACTGCAAAAATGTTCTTCACTGTAGACTCAGGAACTGGCTCCATCAGAACCATTGCTAATCTAGACCATGAGACATTTGCCACCTTCCACTTCCATGTTCATGTGAGGGACAATGGCAGGCCACAGCTAACAGCAGACAGTCCAACTGAGGTCACAATACAAGTGATTGACACAAATGATTCACCACCTCACTTCACCCAGAATGCCTATGAAACAGTTTTGTTACTCCCCACCTATGTGGGAGTAGAGGCTTTGCAGGTTTTAGCCACAGACCCTGACAAAGATGCCACTACAGAGCTCACCTACTCTCTGACTGATGGAGTGCTGGAGCACTTTGCCATCAAGCCTTCGAGTGGAGTCATCACAGTTAAACACAACAACTTCTCCAAAGAACGTTTCCGCTTCAGTGTCAGAGTTTCAGATGGGAAATTCTCCAGCACAGCTTTGGTGACCATTCTGGTTCGAGAAGCTCTGGACTCTGGTCTCAGCTTCACTCATAGCCTTTATTCTTCATCTATTCAAGAGAATGTATCAAATATCACCAAAGTGGCTGTGGTCAATGCTGTGGGAAACCGTCTCAATGAACCACTGAAATACACCTTGTTGAACGCTGGCACACGCTTCAGAATCCGTCCAACTTCTGGCGTAATCCAAACCACAGGTATACCGTTTGACCGTGAAGAGCAAGAATTCTATGAACTGGTTGTTGAGGCGAGAAGGGAGCACGACCGTCTGCACGTGGCCAGAGTTATGGTTAGAGTCCAAGTTGAAGACATAAATGATAATGCCCCTGTGTTTGTTGGACTTCCTTATTATGCAGCTGTTCAAGTAGAAGCTGAGCCAGGATCACCCATTTTCAGGGTCATGGCAGTAGACGGTGACAAAGGGATTAATGGAGAGGTGTCTTACTATCTCAAGGATGACCATGGTCACTTTGAGATCAACCGGCAGACAGGTGGTCTCAGCCTTAAGAGGGCTTTTGAGTCTGACTTATCCAATGTGGAATACCAGATGGTGATATATGCAAGAGATGGTGGTTATCCACCTCTCTCATCTAATATAGAGTTCCCTATCACAGTGGTCAACAAAGCCATGCCTGTCTTTGACAAATCATTTTATTCTGTTTCTGTGAATGAGGATGTGGCTGTGCACACACCTATCCTTGGCATAAATGCCACTAGTCCTGAGGGTCAAAATATCATCTACACTATTGTTGATGGAGATCCGTCTCTTCAGTTTGATATTGGTTTTGATACTGGGGTCATAAGTGTTATCCACTCTTTGGACTATGAAGCAGCATCATCTTACCACCTGACCATCAGAGCCACAGACTATCTGACTGGTGCCCGTGCTGAGGTTGATGTAGATGTAGTTATCCAGGATGTAAATGATAACCCACCTGTCTTCCAGAAAATGTCTTACAGGGTTGTTTTGTCTGAAACAGCCATGATCGGAACTCCAGCACTTCAAGTTATTGCCACTGACAAAGACTCAGAGAAGAACAACATTGTTCGTTACCAGATCTTCTCAGATGTGCATAACAGCACAGACTACTTTCACATTGATAGCAGCAGTGGATTAATCCTGACAGCACGTATGCTAGACCATGAACTTGTCCAGAAGTATGACTTCATTGTCAGGGCCACGGATAATGGCTTCCCACCATTGAGTAATGAAGTATCAGTCATAGTTGTGGTGAATGACATGAACGACAATCCTCCAGTTTTCAATCAGCTACTCTATGAGGCATATGTGAATGAGTTAGCACCTAGGGGTCACTTTTTAACCTGTGTTCAGGCCTCAGATGCTGACAGCTCAGATTTTGACAAGCTGGAATACAG
>JAPZEB010000024.1:455181-465922 GCA_029783705.1 Chaetodon striatus
AAGCCATTGGACCGTGAGACTGTGAGGATACACACACACGCACACACCCACACACACACACACACACACACACACACACACACACCTCACACTTTGACAGTTTGGTCTCAAAATAACTGTAGAGAAGCTTTACACAGCATCATATCTTTGCACTACTTCAACACTTGATTGTAGCTGTGCAGTGCAACTCTGTATGAAAGACTTCGCGTGCATTACAACACTTTAGCCTATAGCTATAGCTAGGATAACAGATATAATCACAACATTAGATGAGCAGCAGCAGAAGAAGATACTTTTAAACCTAGTAAAATAGGCAGCTCTAGCTTATGTTTCATGAACTACTTGATCCACATACTGGAGATCCTGGCTCAAGACATTTAAATTGATGAGCTTTAATCAATCCCTCCAGGATTTTGCAAGCTGCTCTGGGATTGTTGTGACCTAAAATGTCTGATTTCATGGCAGCTTTTCTAAAAAAAAAAATCCAAAAAACTGGATGTTGCACTGTTTGTAGGTGTTTTTTTCTTCAGTGAAGAAAATTGCAAAAGTAGTTGTGATGCTGTCACTGATTAGGAGCCTAATATTATTTGCATTCAGTGTTTCCCACAGGACTAGAATCTGTTTGTGATGGTGGAGGTGCAGACAGCAACAGCTGATTGCTGATGATTATCTACTGCTGCCATTCAACACAGCGCTCTCCTCCTGCTCTTTATGGCTGGTTAGCACAAACTAACACAGAACAACAAGATTTTATCACTATTGGTCATATTTTGCAGCTTGGGCAGAAGCCCCGCCGCAGTGGGTAACATTTGCAATCAAGCCGTTAATCTCCCATCAACACCAAATGGCTCAACTCTGTTGTTGAACCTGTTAAACACTGTTAGGTAATGTTAGCGTGATGCTAACAGTTATGCCTATGTATGTGTGCGTGTGTGTGTGTGTGTATGTGTGTGTGTGTGAGACTGTCCCGGGCACAGAGCTCTAGTCCTGCAGCAGCAGTCTCATAAACAGCAGCTCTACAATGAAATGAGTCTTTATGCAGTTTAAATTGTCAAACTTGCAGTAAAGTTGCGGTGATTGGACAAAATTGCAAGGTTGCACAGACAGGGGCATAATACCAAATTCTGGGTGCTATGCATAAGCAGCATCTACGGGCCCCCTGCCCTTGCCGTTGTTTATCAATGTCTCTCTTGCACAACTTTAATTTTTTTTTTTTTTACAAAGTCAGTTTGCTGTTTGTCTTTCTTTTTTGGGAACCCAGATTTTCTGTTCTTGGGGAAAGACATGACAGTGTATGTTAGTGCTCCAGAAGCATGAGCAGTTGCATTAAGAGATAAAGGGTGCCAAGTGGCTCAGTGGGTAGAGTGGGCACCCCATGTATAAAAGCAATGTCCTTGTCACAGCCACCACAGGTTTGGTTCTGGCCCATGGCTCTTTGCTGCACATCGTACCATGTCTCCTCTTTCACACCTCTAACTGTCCTGTCCAGTCAAAAGCCCGCCCCAAAATAATCTTTAATCAAAACAAAAAAAAAGAGACAGAGCCTAATACAGGGGCAGACTAAAACGCTTTTTGCATGTTTAAGGGGTGAGAGCGGCCTCAGAGAGCTTCCACTGTTCTTCCTAAGTTCAGTCTTTCAAGCAATTTATTAAACCAATTTTGATTTAGTTTTGGCACTTATTACTTAGAAAAAAATGCAAACAAAACCAAACTTTCTATTCTAGGCTTTTCGTGGGTCCCCCCTCCCATTGAAGCCCTTGGTAATAAGTATTTTTTCCTTTTTCTCCCACTATAACAACCATGCATACAGAATTAATGGGAATTGAATGAATTTGCATGAATTGTTGCAATTGTTGTGAACATCCTGAAGGGACTGTTTAATCATGTTTATGATATGAAAGTTAACCTAGGAGATTCAGACTCCTGAAACTGACGTGATGCAATGTAATCATATTATCTTTATTGACATGAATGTTGATGTACATTCATTGTAAAATGTATGTCTATTTAATGAACCTGGATCACAACCTAACACTTATGTTGTATCAAAATAACTGCAGCAGTCTACGATTTATGATCACAGTTTTTTATTGAAATATTTTATCTTGCAGCAAGCTAAAAATCTAGCTCGCTACATTGTTTTATTCAACAGATTATGACATCATGCCTTATATTTCCAATGCAATCTATTGGTACATTCCTTATGATATGCAGCTGTATATATCAGTTGACTGTCTCCATGCCAGCATAAACAGGCAGTGTGTGAAATGAGCTGCTCTGGTGTGTGCTCTGAGTGAGTACCTGCAGAATGTGAGCTCTTATGGTTGCCTATCTTTGATGTAAGGAAGGAGCCTGTTGGCAGCTGCTGAGCTCACTGGGAGATGGTTTTCTGTGAGATGGATCCCTGACCAGATGGCAACTAATCACACTTGAACAGGAAGCACGTGCACAAAGCAGCTCTGAATATGAGCTCTTTAATTTGCAGCAGGAAAAAAGATGGAAGGCATGAACACCCCCTGCCTGCCTTCCACTCCCCCCCCTGCTCTGAGCTGTTTTCACACCCAGCCTCTTTCTTCTGCTTCTTCCTCATCTCCTTCTCCTCCGCAGTGCTTGAAAACTTCAGAAATGTTCATATTCCTATCATAAAGTATTCAAGAGTGCGGTCGATGAGCTGTCTGAGCGTGCTCAGAAAGAGAGTGCAGGGGCGTGTGGGGATCAAAGCTTTTGGCTGATGAAAGTGTGTTTGGGGTTATCACACAGGGAGCAGCAGCTTTCTCTGTGTGTCAGTGTATACGTGTGTGCAGGCGTGCATGTGTGTGTGTGTGTGTGTGTGTGTGTGTACAGTGCTGATGTGTCCGTCCATGTGTCTATGCATTAATACTTCGATATGTGCGTGTGTTTACATACGTTTCCTCCCCTCATTTCCATACTGGTTCTTCTATTTTCTCCCTCTGTCTCTCTGCTAAGCAGGTCATAGTTGTTTACTACTGAGGTTTATTTTTTTGTATGTCTCAGGCAGCAGAATATTGCTTTGTTGCTGCTTTTGCATTTTTCCTCAGCATGCTTCATTAGTTCTTAATAAAAAAGTAATATGGAGAAATAGAAAAAAAAAATCCTGCTGTGGGTTTAGAGAAGACTGAACGGCATGCCAGGGGAACAAGACGTATATGTGTGTGTGTGTGTGTGTGTGTGTGTGTGTGAACTTAAACATTCTCAACTCTTCCTCAGACAACCACATACACAAGCACTTTTTCTATAATATGAAAACTTTGATCCAGTGAGTCTGTCATATCACAGCACAGTTTGGAAGGATCAAAGGCCTCATACCAATCAAGACGCCTTTTATCTGCCAATCAGAGCTGTTTTGTTTGACACTTATCCAACTGATTGTAGACAGGCAATGGAAAATCATACTTGATTAGCATCTCTTACTATTACTTGATATGTGATTAAGTCAGTATGCATTTATGTATCCTGTTATGCCAAATAAAATATGATCACAAATTCAACCCGTCATGTGGCTGCAAGTGGCTATTCTGGGGACTGGGGACATGGACTGTTAGAAGTTGAAATCTGCAAAGGATCAAGACCTTTGACACATTCCAACACCTGCATTAAAAATAACTAATAGGTTTTTTTGTTTTGTCTTTGTTTTGTTTTTTCAAAGATTTTTTTTTTCTGACCTTTTGCCATTATTTGATAGGACAGGTTAAGAGTGACAGGAAAGAGGGTGAGAGGGGACATGACCAGGTTCCCAGGAAGTGCACCCAGCTTTGAAGCCAGTTGTCATAGTGGCCAAACAGTGGTACTGCAATTCATGGTCCATCACGTGATGCCCAGAGGCTCGAAATGACTTTTCCCCATGGACTCATATTGGAAAAGAAACATCTATATATCTGTAGATACATTTTTTTGTCACAACCCCCACAAATTGACTCTATCAAGATTGAATTCATACCAAAAGTCTAAAAGAGCCACAAGATTAAATTATTTTATCCCCATTCAAGTTGCTAGGCACTAAATTGGAAGTCAGCCACCCGATGGGTAGAAGTTGGTCGCTGAGCCGCACTCTGCCTTGCTTGGTGGTCATAAGTCTTTAGTGCGCTGCTCTATTGGCTCAGTGATGTGGAAGCAGCACCAATCATCTGAGTAACTTCATACCTAGGAAACAGAGCTTTTGTGGCTTTCTGCGCCACACAGCAATGTTAATAGGAATGAATGGGACTCCTCTGTCAATGCTGTATTCAGGTCTCTTAATACATCCAGGGGGGTTAACATGCAGCAAAGGGCTACAGGTTGGAACTGAACCTGGGCTGGTGCAGTAAGGAAACAGCCTCAAGGCACTGGGTGTCTGTTCTCCCAGCTGAGCTGCTGGGCG
Organism: Chaetodon striatus; assembly: GCA_029783705.1. Lineage (NCBI taxonomy): Eukaryota > Metazoa > Chordata > Actinopteri > Chaetodontiformes > Chaetodontidae > Chaetodon > Chaetodon striatus. Next base: position 459,560 of record JAPZEB010000024.1, read on the forward strand.
CCCAAAATAACAGGTTTTACGCTTATTCATTTACGACCAAATCTGTGCAGGGCCATGCTCTTTTTCAGCAATGTTGTCGCCCCCTGTTGGTCAATTGTAAAAACATCTTGGGGACATTATTCAATAGCGTTATTCAAAATCCACAAAGCTTGGTAATGTTTGGACAAACTGTCGTTGACTTATGGCTAAATTTTGCACCAGGCCAAGACGTTTGTTTGGAACTTGTGGCACCCCCTATTGGGCAATTTCAAAATAATTTTAAACACATGGTTGAACATTGTTATAAAACATATCCTGCAAGTTTTGTAGAGATTGGACAAACAATTTTTGATAGTCTGATTTGTGTTATGACATGCCCATGTTTTGTAGTTGTAGTGTGCAGGTTTGAGGTCCGGCAAGAGTTAAGTCTATTTATGCGCTGAGCTACGCCTGGGGGGGACTTAGGAGACTCATCCCCTTCAATGTTTAGAACATGTGCATTTTTCCCATCCATCCCTCCATTTTCGTAACCGCTTATCCTCTTGAGGGTCGCGAGGGCGCTGGAGCCTATCCCAACTGACTTTGGGTGAGAGGCAGGGTACACTCTGGACAGGCTGTCAGACTATCGCAGGGCTGACACATAGAGACAGACAACCATTCACAATCACTTTCACACCTACAGCTAATTTAGAGTCACCAATTAACCTATCCCCAACCTGCATGTCTTTGGACTATGGGAGAAAACCCATGCTGACACGGGGAGAACATGCAAACTCTGGGATTGAACCACTACACCACGGTGCCGCCCGCATTTGTCCCCACTAATAGAAAAATTAAAGTAGCTGAGGACTTTTATTTTGAAAGAATTTAAGACATTTACACCTTAAACGGATACAGAAAAGGCACTAAGTGGTCCACAAAACCAGAATGCAGAATATTAAGTGTTTAATGCTCAAAATTTTCTGTTGGAAGACCCCTAAACCCCAGTTTCATATGGAGATGACTAAGCTGGCAGCTAGCAGCAAACATTGTGAACTCGGCTTAACAATGGCGACTGTGCTGACAGAGCTAACGGTGTTAACCAGGGGTAACTGGAGGGTGGAGGCTACATGAAGACTACAATGTTGTATATGGTTACTGCCATGATGGCAGATATCCAAGCTGCCAGACATTTCTTCAGAAAACTATTGGTGATGTAACATCATGATCCTTTGTTTTGTTCTTTCATGGTATATTTATCTTCCATTATGTCCATCCTTCAAGGTTCCTAGCTACTCTTTGACCATCAGAGCTCTGGATAGTGGAATCCCACCCATGTCCTCCACTGTGATGGCCAACATAGACATCTCTGACATCAATGACAACCCACCTACCTTCTCCCCAGCCAACCTAACTACTGTCATACAGGTAAACCTCATCATTGACATTAAATTGACTTAAACATAAAGATAATAAAGTGATGTATTAATTAAAGATAATGGCCAAAATATAGCCACTCAAACATCATTCCAAATGAGTCTGCACCAAGTTTGAAAAAGAGACTGAAGAAGTAAGAGATACATAAAAAAAAAAGTAACCATCATAACATTTTCTCTGGCCTCCATGCTCCTTTCTACTGTTTACTAGCTTCTGGTCTGTCCATGACATCAAACATGACACACCAGTTTTAAAAAATTGTAAAGGTATGCTGCAGAACAGTGTACATGTCTATAGACTACTGGCAATGGGAGAGGAGTCTATAGCTGATTTTTAGCAGGTCTTTCTGTGTCTAAAAAACCTATGTACATGCACTTAAGTTGGTGAAAAAGGGGTATTTGTAAAGCTTTTACGATGACATTTGAGAGAAGTATTGAACATTATTTCTGTGCCTTTAGTTTTTAGGTCTCTAAGCACCAGATGGAGAGCCAAACTACTTTTTGTCCAGCCACCTGCAGGAGTGGACTAACCCTTGTGCAGACCTTAATCTGTGGTACTATTTATTGAGCCAACCGTAATAGTTTACAGTTTACAGTTTATATGGATGATAACATAAAAAAAATTTAAAACACACCTTTAATTCCAGGTTTTGTTGATTTGGAAAGATCAAGTGTATATCTTCCAAAGTTACAGTCTTTTTGGTACAAATTCCTTTCTTTAGTTTCCCTGGACAGTGTTTATGTACTGAGCTGTAGAGGGATAGTAATACAAAGTGCAATGATATTGAAATTTGAAATTGCAAGAACTGAGCAAGGTTTAATAATGCAGGGAGAAGTTGAACCAAGAAAAAAAACAGTCAACCAATTTGAAATTTTGCCATCAAGATTTCCTGTAGGGACTGCAAAACAATATGTCAAAGGGGAGTGGCAGGGTTACTTATCAGTACCAATGACTCAGTTATATGACCAGGTGCTAAGAATTCTGGCTTTGTATTTTCAAGGTCGTAAAAACGAAATGACTATCCAGTTCTCTTGGGATACATCATTTTGCCAAAACAAACATCACATTGTGACCATGCATTATGTAACCCCAAACAGGTAGGACTAAGCGATGTACCCAAATCTAAATACATTATTTTGGAGAGCACAAATAATGCAATGGAGAAGATATTTATTCTACCAAAAGCTGGTCCCTGTAATTCTTAAGAAAAGCCACCATTGACATGTCTGTTTATTTAAATTGACTCATACCATTGTGGATGACCACAAGATAAAAATGCCCATTCTGTTTGCAACATTGGACTTTAAATTTCATTAACTAGACATTTAATTTATTACACATTATTGAAAAGAGATAGTACTATATCCTGATAACCTTCACCAAGTCAGCACACAGCAGGCAGCAGGCTGACAGCTGACAGATACTGCTCATTCCTCCAATGAGAAGGAGGAGATATTGTGCAGGAGTGGCGAGACAAAAGCCTGGTGTGGCAGCTGGATTTCTTTCAAATCCCTACTTATTATCCTTCAAAATGAAGCTTAGAACCTGTAATTTTTAGCTGCATGTGTTAATTCCCCCATTTAAACAGCCCAAATAAAGTATTGGGGAATAAAATGATGTTTTACCTTGTATCTTGATCAATGTTCATCAGGTTAAGATGTAACATGCTGTATGTATCAGCCATAGGTTTCATGGAAATTTGACTTAGCGTCCACTAACACCAAAAAGTAACTAAAATAAAAACCATTTTATTTATTTAACTTATTGAATGATTTATGTTTACATTTGTTTGTATATATTTTTTTTTTTCAGGATATATTTCATAGCTGTATTTAAAGAGATCAGGAAAGAGAGATAAATTAATTTGATACTTCGGAGGCACAACATTTTCATTGCCAAATTTCAACATTTGCTCGATTAAGCATGACTTCCAGTATAAGTCATGCCCATGACTGGTGCTCTATCTGAATACAGATCCAGAGAAAGATAATTTTGTTGGTTAAACAGACAGAGATTTTGATGTATCTGCACACCTCTACTTTCTAATGGTGTATCTCCTTCCCCAGGAAAACAAGCCAATCGGCACCAGCATCCTGCAGTTGTCTGTCATCGATCAGGACTCCTCCCACAATGGCCCGCCCTTTGACTTCCGCATCCTAACGGGAAACGAAGGTGGAGAGTTTGTGCTGGAGAAAGATGGAACACTAGTAGCCAATCAAGTGTTCAGGAGGGACCTGGCCACTGAATATGTTATTCTGATACAGGTAGAGTCACACTGCTGTTTCACATCAAACCTGCAGAGCTGCTGTTGTCACTCTTCTCAAGCATTGCACTGGTTTCAAAAATAGAGCTGTGAATCTGTGAACAACAGCTACTAGCAAAAACAATCATGGCCTGTTCATTCTGGACAAATGGAAGCTCTAACTATACATCATGTCAGACTGCAAAAATTAAAACTTTTTTTGGTGATAGTGCTGTTTGAGATTCTAGCAGAGCTGACAGTGAAGCAATACCTTCTTAAGATGGAAGAAACAATCCTAAGGCCTTATTACTGTGTGAAAATATGCACCAAAGTTCAGCTGAAGGTTTTATGACTCTTTGAAAAGCCTACAAAGTCTGACAATTTTTTTTGCAGTACCATACTATCACTATACTATATACTACAAATTTAAATTACATGACAGCACAACTGGAAGCCAGTTCATTCTCTTAATGAAAGTAGTTAAGGCCATAAGATGAGCTAGTTTAAAAGATGACTGGTGTATTCATTACAACTCAGCTTGAAAACAGAATACCTTAGTGAGGAAAGCTGAACATCCAGAATGACAGCTATACTCATCATAGCCTACACCAAGCATGACTGGCTGGACAGAGATCACCTGAGAAGAGATGAATAAACACATACGTAGGATCCATGTTTTGCTCTCCTGATGATGTTGGGAAATGAATTGAAATGAGACGAAACAGACTAAAGCCAACGACTAATTGTAAATGTCACAAAATGGTCCAAATATCATACATTATGGCACTTTTTGTGCACTATTAATCACATATTGTATATAGGGCAACATTATCGTACAAATATGATAATTATCGTACATTTGTCAACACTGTGTCAGTTTAAAAGTAGGAGATGAAATCAGTAGAAAAAGTTGATTGAAATATAAGTGACGAATGAAGTTGAAATATACTAAATATCTCTTATCCATTTCATAATCTCTTGATTAGATTATCTGCCTCTGCTTGTATCGCTGTAGTGTAAAGACATTTTTCAAAACATTTTTCTTAGGTGGTTATATAATGTTAAAAAATGATTTGGCAGAATATCAGATATGGATGGACCATGTCTAATATGTCAACAAGTAAAAATAAACAGTGTCAACATGTTACAGTGTCCTTAAACTTTGATAGTTCCAGGATAAATTTCTTAGTTCCAATCACAGACACCCACAGATCGGGTGTCAGTCCAACACATCCAGTCAAATGTATACAGCAAGACTACAGAAGTGGCCAAATCACTCTGTAATTTCAATGAAAATGTCTAATATCAGATGCCTCCTTAAAGCTAATGAGGAGATAAGGATGTGACGTTTCATCAATAATTGCCTCATAAATACAGATTATGTTCACCTCTTCCTTTTCTTCAAAGACACAGCAACGTTAGCTTGAATATTTACATTACACCACACATCTGGAGGACTTTTAAAGCATGATATAGCCCAGTGGCTGTATATAATATTAACCTTTAAGCACTGACACAACAGAAACACTTACTGCTCTGTGACAGTTCAGTGACAGCATGGCTGTCTGCTGACCTTACACCAGCTCGCTACACTCTGCACCATTAATACTAGCGCTATTTAAGGCCATACTGACAGTGGAAAAAGAAAACAGTCAGGCCAGGGATGCTTTGTCTCATCTGAACCTCAGAGTCATGAGGGGGCATAGCTGCTGTATAACAGAGCATCAGTAGATGTGAGATCAGCAGACCTCCAGCATCTAGAGGTAATGTGTTTGAATGCATAAAACAATATATAAACTAAAATAACTGATTGTCTGCCTCTGTGCACCAGTCAAGTTTCTCTTACGATTTACGTCCATGTCTGTGAAAATATGGATGCTTCACACCCATCAGCCCCCCGACAGCACAGAGGATTTATACAATCAGCACAGTTTTAAGGTGGACACCCAAGATTAGTGTCACCAATTCAGTATTTGACCAAACTTCTGTTCCTTAGATATTACGTTGGCCAGAAAGGTCCTTTATGCAGAACGTCATGATGTCACAATGAAGCTGACCTTTGACCTATTGGATATAAAATGTCATCGCTTTGTTAATTCATCCGAGACATTTATGTTAAGTTTTGTCATAATAAGCATAGCATTCTTGAGTTATATGACTTACATTTTGTGAGGTTACACTGACCTTGACCTTTGACCTTCAACCACAAAGTTTGTGGTATTCATGAGAATGACACAGATGCAAGATACCAAAATCTAATCAATTCATCGATCATTCATTCATCGAGTCCAAGTGAACGTTGGTGCCCAGAAATTCCCTGAATTCATGAGAATGAGGCAGACAAGGTCACAGTGACCTTGACCATTGACCTTTGAGGACCAAAAACTAATCAGTTCATCATTAAGTCTAAGTGGACATTTGTGCTGAATCTAAAGAAATTCCCTTAAGGTGTTTACTTCACCACTAGATGTCACTAAATCCTACATACTGGACCTTCAAATACATTTAATGGAGTAAATGAGACTCATTAACCTACCTCCGCAGATAAGAGCTGTCATCTGCATTAATGAACTTTTTGACCAAATAATGACATGACTGAGATCTGAAGAATGTAGAGATGTTTCCAAATACATAATACCAAGTAATTTCTCTTGTCCTCCTCTTCTCTCCTTTTCTTAAATCCCATTTTATTTTTTCTTGTATCTCTTCCTGTCTTTTCCTATGAT
>JAPZEB010000024.1:478722-492805 GCA_029783705.1 Chaetodon striatus
GTGCATGTGTGTGGATATTCTCAGGCCTGTGTGTATATGTGAAACAGAGTGAAAACTTGGAATAAGGGTATATAAAATAAAAAAAAATATATTACTCTACACAGAGAGTCATATCGTAAAGTAACACGTCACTTTCAAATAAAGGTAAGTAGTAATATGTAACAAATTACATTTTGAGAGTAACTTGTCCAACACTGCTGATGTGTGAATGACATTAAACAGGCTAAGAACTGAACTGATGAGCAAGAGCTGTCCTCTCCAAAATCAAGTATTAAACTTACACTCTCTTTGATTTTGTTAAACACTAAATGCCACTGCAAATTGTGTAGATATCCCACACACTGCATTTTAATCGTATCAAAGACAAAGGGATTTTGTTGTGAGCCCTCACAGGGACAACTTTTTCTGCAGTCTGTCCACAGTGCAGTTCATCTTATTTTCCCCCTCTCTGGCTTTGGAAAAGCAATCCACCTGGGAGCAGGTAATTGAGCAGTCAGGACCTATTCATACATTATCATCTTACACCAGTCTTTTCTCCTCTCTCCTCCATCCCTCCATCTTGCAGCTGTGAGGAAGATGTGAATGAATGTGACCGCAGCAACCCAGAGGGTGAGTGTGAGAATGGCGGGGTCTGCGTCAACACTTACGGCTCCTTCTACTGTAACTGCACAGCAGGCTTTGTGGGTGAGCGCTGTGGCCTGCGGCCCGTTGTTGTCCCTGACATGCGGGCAGGTCACACTGTGGTCGGTAAAGAGGAACTGATCGGAATCGCTGTGGTGCTTTTCGTCATCATTACCCTCATCATCCTCTTCATTGCTTTCCGCAAGAAGGTTTTCCAGAAGAACTACTCGCGAAACAACCTGTCTCTGGTCCAAGACCCAGCCACTGCAGCGCTCCTCAATAAGGCCAATGGCGTTCAGTTTAAGACATTACACTGCACACCAGGCGACCCTCTCAACCTGTACTCAGAGCCAGGGCTAGGTGCTGTGGTGGGAGGGGGTGGGCTGATGGGACCTCCACAGGTACCTGTGAGGCCCATGGCATACACGCCATGTTTCCAAGGAGATCCACGGTCCACACTGGAGAAGATGGTGGATGGACGCAGTGTGGAGCATACAGAGATGAGCACCTTTCACCCGGAGTCACCAAGGATCCTGTCTGGAACCACCAGAAGGGGGGTGGTGGTGTGCAGTGTGGCCCCCAATCTTCCGCCAGTGTCCCCCTGTCGCTCAGACTGTGACTCCATACGTAAGAGCCCATGGGACAGTGATGAGGGTGAGTGTGTGTGTTGTTTTACTTCCTGCTACAGTGAGAGTATGCAGTTAGAATAAATTAGGCATAGCAAAGTGGTAGTGTGTAGAGATAGAGTACTTTTGTGTGAGTATCTTGGACTTTCTGCCCATGAGGTAAGTTTGGGCCAATATCAAACTGCAAACACATATATTCCACAAATCAAAGAATCGTTTTTTTTAAATCTGTAGTTCATGATTTCAAATTGGCATCATATAACTAGCGGTCAGAACTTAAGTTACAGTTTTCTGTGTTCTCCAGGGAGGAATGTTAGCAGCAGACTTGGCTTTGTTTAGGTATTTTGATAGCTCCAAAATATTGAAATACTTACTTTAAAGGTCTGGGCCCGTATTCACAAACATTCTGAGAATACTCTCAGAGAGCTCCTAACTTAGCCTAAAAACTTTTAGTAAGGAGTCCTAGCTTAAGAATGATTTAGGAAAGTTCTCAGAGCAACTCTGGGCAAGGAAGGGACAGAAACTTTTACCTTAGTGAAGAGGTGTGGTTGACCGCGTTGCTAGGTATGATGCATTCTTTTAACAGGTGTGATTGGTTGTCATAGACATGCCTTTTGTGAATCTGCAAAGTGTGAACAGCCAGTGAAAATGAAATGAAATGCTAACTGTGAAAGTGCTCTCGTTGTTTGTGTCATCACTCTGCTGATGGAAGGTTGAGACAGATCAGTCATCACTGCTGCACTGTTGCATTTTTCCAGTTTTCCAAATATCTTAGTGTTGTTATTATTTTATCTCTGGCATTATAGCGTTGGTAGGAAATGTGTACGTATCCTTAATGAGATCGACCACAAATATTATCACTGTCACTGTCATCCAGGGTTTGGAGAATATTTCTCAGACCTCTTTATGTTTCCACCATGTTTAAGAAACTCTTAAGCCTCTTAAAACTCCTCCTCCTTACTCCTAACAGTTTTCACCTTAGGAGCTTTTTAAGGTCTAAGATGCTCTGTGAATAACTTTCATCTTTACAAGGACCTGGTCTTAACTTAAAGGGGAAATTCTAAGAAAATGTCACAATTCTAAGAATTTTCTTAGAATTTCATCACTAGGAGCAACTCTTTGTACTAAGAAGCTTAGTGAATATGGCCCCTGATTGATAACATTTTTACATAGACAAGTAATTTTAAAAAAGTAATACATCCACAAAGCTTTCAGAAAAATACAGGATAAAAAATACTGCTTTTCTTCTTAAAGTATCCTTGGGCAAGATATTGAACTCCAAATTGCTCCCAACAGCTGCTCTATTGGTGTGTGAGATTATGTGAATGGTTACTGAGTAGCAGGTGGCACCTTGTATGGTAGGCTCAGCAACCAACATGTGAATGTGTGTGTGAATGGGGGAATGCAACTCAGTAGTGTAAAAGCACTTTGAGTGGTTGGAGGACTGGAAAGGTGCTATACAATTGCAATCCATTTACCATTTAAACAATATTGTTCATCATATTCTGCCAATTTTTGCATGTAAAAGCACAAACTACTACTTCCCGTACACTCATTAATTTTTTCCCCACCTTAGACTAACTGGAGTTAATGCATTTACAATGCAGAGTTATTACCATTGTTATATATGGAAAAACAAAAGTTCTCAGACTTGTTTTTATAATGTTTGAAGAGATATTGCTCTTCAGTTGGTCAGATACTAATAGATTGTGAGGCTTCCTCAACCTGTCAAGTCAAACTTGTCTGTCTGCTGTATGCTCCAGAAATAGTCCTTTTCTTAACTCACTTATTTCAACAGCAGGAACGCACATCACATGACAGTATGAAAACAGCCACATAATTAATGTAAAGTTACGGAGGTTAGGTTTGGGCAAGAGACAGTCCCAGGGGAAAGTCCGTGGTTTTTGTGACCCATCCACCACCTCAGCCTGCCTCCTTACAAGAAAGCTCAGGACTGCTTTCTTGTTTAATCCCATCAGCACATGGGTCATGTTATTGCATACTTCCAAAATATGTGGGTTATGCATGAATTACTGGCTCATAATTTTTTATTTCAAAATATACAAACATTTTGTGAGAACACCCTGGTATAGAAAAGCGAGCATGCAAAAATCCAGTTTTCATTTTATACACATGCTTTCAGTTCTTAAAAATGCAGTTTTTCTACTTTTGTGTCTGTTTTTAAATCTGGCCCTCCTGACCCCTTGAACCTATCCCCACAGGTAAGATGGTTGACATGGCAGAAGAAGTAACGTGTTTTTCAGGAAGCAACAAAGGCAGTAACTCAGAGGTCCAATCACTGAGCTCCTTCCAGTCTGACTCCTGCGATGATAATGGTAAGACACACCCCTTGCACCCACAGCAAGAATGGTTCAGGATTCTCAGGATACCCCAGTTCCTTAGCATTTCAGTTCTTTTAAGTATGGTTATATTTTAAAGGCTTTGTTTGCTCGCTTATTATTTGGTTACACTGGGTGTCTTTCTTCTGTTTGAAAGTTTTACTCATCAATATCCATGCAAAACCTTTGCTATCCCTCAGACTTTCTATGATACATTTGTGAGAAAACGGTGAATTATTTGGACTAACTTAGAGTGCTGCATTATTTGTTTCTAAAATGTTGCATTCGTTAAGTATTGTAATATTACATAAATCAAAGCGAAACCACTGGTGCTTTTATTTTGAAGCACCTGACTCGTCTCGGGCCAGAAGATGTTTTTGCTGTAAACTTGAAGGTTCTGGTCAACAGTTAGCTGTTAGCAGTTAGCACAAACTTAAACTTTTGTCTTTTTGCCTTATCCATCAAGATTTACTCATTGTAAGCTGGAAACACACTAACAGCGCTCCAGTTCATATGTTAATAGTATTTACAAGTTGCACTGGTGCTCCGTGATTGCAAAATGTCACTAAAGACTAAAGAGTCCAGAGTGATCTGGAGCAGATACAGATACCTGCAGATACAAAAACACACACGCTACGTCTGCTTGCACTATTGTTAATCTCATTAAGTTGAAGTGTTACCAAGGCACCAATAAACCTAATGATTTATTCACTGTAAGCTGGAAACAAACTAACAGCTCTCCAGCCTATGTATTAATAATATTGACAAATCGCAGTGGTGCTCCATGGTCAAAAAAATGGGACTGGAGCCCTGTAGATTTAATAACACGTCTCACCTTCTCATACAGTATACTGAGGAAAAATTGTGTGTGATGTATCATGTTTGTGAGTCTTTTTTTTGTGGTCGTCTGTGAGATGGAGCAAAAGAGAAAGAAACAAAACACTGAAGTGAGTCTCATGTTGGTGACTTAAAAAAAAAATGACATGATTATTTACACTTGATGTTCATGATATGGTCATTATATATATCCCCCATGGAATAATAGTATTAGAGTATAGTAGGATTTATTGACTCTATTCTGTGACTCTAATGTGCTTGAATTTATATATTTTGTGCAAGAATAGAAATATAAGGTCTTGAGATATATTCTGCCATCACTGCAACAGCATACCGAGGAGTTCTAGCCTCTCTCTTAAAGTGTGTGGGTGTGGTGTGGTGTCCCAGTGAGACAGGCCACTTTGTAAGTAATGACTTTATTTACGTAAACTTTGTTGTGGGTGTTCTTTGTTTCCACAGGATAGAGCTCCTCTTGTACCAACATCAAACCAAATTTTCCATTTCCGCACAAGAAATCGCATACACCAATGGACAGATTGCAATGAATTTTGCTCAGCAAATTCATGTTTGAGGGTCTCCTGGTTTTGACCCTATGGTCATTCCTCAGGCCAAACAAAAATGTTAAGGCTCCCCATTTAGGGTGGTTCAAGCCAAAGAGCTTTGTTGTGGTTTGTACACTTGTCTCTCTCCTACACTGTCAATTATTGACTGAACTATAAAAAAATCATAGAAATAGTTTTTATTTAACGCAACTACAGGTAATGCTCTAAGATTGGCAAAATTGACAATATGTCATCAGTTCTCTGCAGCCTTTACATATTCTAGAGGTTTCAGGTTATGTGGTTACATATATTTGCATGTATTATCTATTTGCAGAATAATGCAGGAATGCGTTCCCAAGAATTCACAAGCGTTTTCTCACAACTGTATATTATAATGATTTCACAACAACATCCTTGAAGAGGCTAAGAGGTTTTGATTGCTTCACAGCATAGTATTGGTGGTCTTGGCATTTGTGCTGGAGCTGTGTGTTTGGTTTTGTGTTTCATTTTCATTGCATTGTCCCGTTCTCACTAGATTTTATGTGAAATCCATGAGAGTCATTGTTTTACTTTTCATAATGATCATAATTCAAAGATGTCAGCTTTTTTTGCCCCTAGTCACTTAACTAAATATGTGAGTTTTGCCTCAGCTATGTTAACACTGTCACCATTGTCATTGGTCTGCTTAAAGTCTGACTGGTGTCACTAGATGAGAAAGTGTCTGTGTTAAAATGGAAAAAGCAGTAGTATAGTGTTTTTTGCTTTGATTTTGCTTTGTTTGGCAGTTTTCTTTGCTGATTTTTTTTTTTTAAACTTAAGTATCTCCATGTATATGAACAGTATTGTATGCAAATTTCCCCCAAACATCAAATTCAAATTCAGCAAGATGTCATGATTGTGCCAGAGGCAGACAAGGTAGCCCTCTCTGCAGAAGGGACTGGCAGTAGTGGGCATCCATAAGCAATGCCACAAGTGTGAGGGGATACCCCTGTCTAACACCATAACGAGCATTTTTCACTTTGGATGACTGTATTTCAAACTTTATCTCCTCCTTTTTTCCCTCCACAAGCCTCCATAGTGACCGTCATTCGACTGGTCAATGATGCAGTCGACACAATCGAAAGTGAAGGTACCATGTCTCATCCCCTTTGTGTCTCTCTCCTCTCACTTTTCTTTGATCTCAGTCTGGTCATTGCAGGATTCTGAAAGAGGTGTCTCCAGTTAATACCCAAGCTACATACACTTACTGTGTGTTATATACTGTATCGTCCAGTAACATAACCCTCCTGAGCACTGAATTTGCTCCCATCATCTTTACAGATTATATATTTTCCCCTTTCTCTCACACTCTCACAGTCACCAGTTAGTCAGTCCAGCCCACCTCCAGGTTAGCTTTTCATCTGTTAGCTCACAGTATATTTTTCCATAGAGCACACTTAACTTCTGAGATCCCTTTTAATTAGTGCTGCTATGTTTAACAATCTCAAGAATTTTACATTTGTAAAACTCACTTTAGAAAATCACACTTTAAACAGCAGACACACTTATGATCCAGTGCTAAAGGCATCTGTGTTATGTTGTTCTTCCATCTGACAGTGTCAGTTATGGACCAAGGTCAAACCTACAACAGAGGTGACTACTAGACCCCCTTCCTTTACCCCACCCCTACCTATCCATCCATCCATTTGCCTGTCTATCTATCTATCTATCTATCTATCTATCTATCTATCTATCTATCTATCTGTCTATCTATCTATCTACCTACCTACCTTCAGTGAGTAGACAAAATAACAATTACTCAATGAAAATGAGTTTAAGAGTGCAAAAACACAATCTACATTGTAAAGACTAATAAAAGGTGAAAAAGGTGGGTCATATCAGGATGTATGTCAGTAAACAGCATTACTCATGTTCATCATCCCCGTTTGTTGTCGACACAGTGTCTGTGATGCTGTTCAGCAGATTCTTTTTAAGACAGATGTTCTGGATATATTGAATAATGTAGCAGCGCTTTTGCCCTGCTAACACCAAAGCCTAATGATGAAGATGCTTGTAGGTCAATCCTGGTCCAGAATAAGATATCTCGACCAAAGTTCCATTGCATTTGCTATTGACTCACTGACCTGTCTTCTAGTGTCAGAATCAAGCCAAAGCTTCCACTTGACTAACACTTATGTCCCTGACAGGGGATCTTGAAAACTTAAGATTTGCTGTAGGGGCCAAAAGGACTAGTGTGTCCTGGTGCAGCAACAACTGCACAGAATGTTAGTGTCAAGTGTCTTTTGTTTTTTTTGTTTCCATGCACAGCTTTAGAATTTTTGTCTTGTTCAGTGGTTGCTCCTACAGTTTGAGCTCAGATTAATGATTCTGAGCTCAATGATTCTCTCTGACTGTACAAAAATACTTTGCTCAATAAAGTGCTCATAAGTGTTATAACCAACATGTGCTGCTAACTATCATTCAATCTATTATGACCCACCTTTAGTCCCAGTGAAAGTTAAGCCAGGAAGACTCTCCCCTACTCCTTCAATATACATATACACGATAGAGAGAGAGAGAGAGAGAGAGAGAGAGAGAGTGTAAACCACTTACAGTGATCATGCAATAATGATCAACTGCTTATATGGATCAAAAAGCTTGGGGCAGAGTCATTCTTATACAAGTGCTGTTTAAATATTTGCTTATAGTAATCAAGTAGTCCTCATACACTACATTTGGGACAACATTAACATAGTCTTCTCGAAGCTTATGACTGCTATTGATGGAGACAGAAAACGAATGGGCATGGGGAAAGCACCTGTGGTTGAGCCCTTATTAAGGGGATTGATAATGTAATGCTTCCTTGAGCAACCCTTGGTGAGGAAAATGGCAGAGGAATTGGCAGCAAGCCTAGAAGAGGACAATTTCAAAATTTCCATAAGCTGGTTTGAACGATTTAAAGAGAGAGAGAGAGAACATTATGTTCATGAAACTGCATGGGGAGGCTGCTGAGGCTAACATGGTGAATGCAAATAAATAGTAAATAGCGAGGCTGTCCATTTCATTACTTTACATTTCTTGAATAAATTTATAAATGTAAATTACATGGTAATTTGCATGAGAAGAAAAGAAAAAGAAAAAAAATGGTAATAATAATCATCTGGTTATAATGATCGATTTGACAGACAGACATGACAATGTAAGCAGTTTCCACTGTAACAAATTAGCTGCACCCAGGGTGTCCCACTTCACCATGCCCCCAACACCAGTAACATCAAACACTATCTACAACCTGATGGTCACAACGGTTCTTTTCACCTCTCAGTTATTTTGTCTACCCCCTGTATCTTTCTACCTCTATGTATACCCAGCTGTACTTGAATATTTCCATACTTTGTCACTGATAAATTCCTCTGCTCATCCCCTTCCAGAGTCAGTGGTTTGTGTGCGTATGCGTGATGTGGTGTGATTTCCCACCCCTCCCACAGCTTGTTTGCCACTCATTGTGCTGTGCTGCCTTAGCAGCCCAGGGCTATGACCGTACCCTATTCCCCCACCCCTCACCCCCTCTTCCGTACAGCTTTTTGCCTGCCATTATCACCTTACTACATCCCACCATGTCACTTTGTTTGGATCTTTATCTCCAGCCCAGTGATGGTACTGTACCAGTTGTTGCGTGATGAAGTTTTCACAGCCTCAGTCTTCCCATGGTTTGTGTTCTGCTTTGATGCATGGATGTCTTTTTGTTTGACTTATCATTGCTTTTGTTTCAACTTCACTCACCTCTGAAATGAAATTTGCCTTCAGTTAAATTAATCAATTAGTTTTTGGTAGATTGTCCTTTTGGTCAGACAAACCTTTATGATGACAGTTATCATTTATGCTATGTCAGTGGGTTGTTGGCTTACATCCTTAGCATAGTCCAAATGGGTCCCATTTCAGATGCCCACCCCTCAAAACTTTCTAATGGGCAACATTAGAAACATTAGTCTCCCCCTTTCCAAATGCTCTGCCAGATGTGGTCAAGAAATGTAGCCTTGTTTAGTCTGAATTGAGAAAGCCAATGTATTTAAGACTGTAAGATTCCAAAAATGAATTTCTTGCCAGTCTTTATGCTGCATTACGTCAGTCCTTATCAATTTGTAAAGTCAGTACATCAGATAACACCTCATATTTACCTTTTTTTTCCATTTTGGTGGTCATTTATCACCAGTAACTGCTTTGTTCAATGCAGGATTAATTAGATGAAAGCAATGTAAGACGAGCATATACCATTAACTGCTGTTAGTAATCTGGACATGTTCGGCACCAACTGAGGGTAGGCTGTCAGAATCTCTTATATATGTTATGATATGAAAATAAAAGTAAAAGCGTCATTTAAGGGGGCTTCTTGGTACTAGATTCAGACACCACCAGTGTTGGGGGATAATGTATTAAGGGTACTCAGAGTACCTGTTTTGTTGTAATGAGTAATGGAACACATCAATGTATTCTCATAGAGTGGTGCGTATGATATTTTTAATTTAATTTAATTTTTTAAATTTTAATTTTTATTTTATATACCCTTATTAATCCCGCGAGGGGACCCTCTGGTTCCCAAGCCAAGTCCCTATGGACTGAGCTACTACCGCCCCTACAAAGAATGCATGCACAACAGTTTGTAAGATATCCTATGGATTTGTGCCCCACCAATCATGTTAGGTGTTAAGTTATGATGGTTAGGTTTAGGCAGTTAAAGTTATTATGGTTAGGTTTAGGCAATAACAGTTACTGTGGTTAGGTTTAGGAAGAGAAACATGGTGAGGACATACCTTAAAATGACTCAAAGTTCACACTGATCCGAACATGTGACTCCAACAGAAAGTCCCAAACGAATGTCTGTTTTTTGTAACCCATCCACCACACAAATATGCCTTCTAACAAGCACTTGGGACTGCCTCCTTGGTTACTGCTGCCTGCACATTGGTCATGTGATTCTAGCCTTTCAAAATACGTGTGATATGTACGCATTTGGGTTAATTGTTTTTCGTAGGAAAACATACAAAAAAATTGTGAGAACAGCCTGAACACATCAGTTTGGGAATTCAAATAAACATCACTAGTTATGTTTTCAAAAAAGTTATCAAGTACTTTTAAAATATTACTTAAATTTTAATATTTCCTTTTTTCTTTTGGGTCATAAATTGCATGACTGCTAAAACTGATGTACTGTACACAATTTAAACCCATGTTTTACCATAACATATCCTCATAAAACAGTTTGTATGATATCCCAAGAAAATGCAAACACAATGGTTCATATGATATCCTACGAATCAGCACCCCATGAATAACGTTATGTCCAGAATGTAAAGTTACATCATTAATATTAAGTTACAAAGGTTAGGCTTAGACAAGTAAAGTTACTGTGGTTAGGTTTAGGAAAAAAAACATGGTGAGGACATACCTTAGGGTAAAAGTGCGGGGGGGAAGTCCAGCGTGATGCATTTTTCTTGTTATCCTTCCTTGAACTTGCACAGTTGCAACATCACTTAATGTTTGTTGTTTAATTTGGTGGACATTTTGGGTTTTTTGTTTTTGTCAAAGGTGAAACAACAAAGATATGATGGGTTATAAAGTGATTTGTCATGTCCACCCCATTGACTCCAACAGAAGTGGCACCAAATTCTGGCTCCAGTGCAAAACTAGAATGTATCACTGATGTCATGACCTTTCCTTCTTTTATAGTTTCCCTGATTTACTCCCGTCGGCACACTGGTCACATGAAAGCAGCCTTCCAAAATATGTGGGATATGCACAAATTAGTGGATAGTCTTGCTGTGGTTGCTGAAATGTGACACAACTACTAAGCTGATAATTCTGGGCTAAATCTTTGTATTCATTAAGTTTAGTATTATACTCAGTAAGTACTTGCATGGTGCTGAATTGGTGAGAATGGAATCAGAGCTAGCAACCCACATATGACAAGAGTTTGTTATCACCTTGCTACACTGACCATTAGGAAAATCTACCAAATATTTGCAGTATCCCTCTGCTGTGTTGCTTTGTTTTCTGAGCTCGTCAACATGAGCGCTGCAAGTCTTCATGAAGCTCAGCATGCTGTGACACCTGCGACTCCAACTCTCAAAGGCTCCTGTTGTGCATGTCACATACCCTGAAAGACCTAACATGTTTTCTGTACAGGTTGTGCCTTGTCGTGTATTTGACCTTCAACACCTCTGTGTATTGTTGATGTAACTGAGTGTAACGTACCTGGTGCATACTAAGGCATGTCTGCTGCACAGCTCTCTACATTGTGGAGACTAGGTTGTTGTGGTCTTGTTTCACAGCCCAGATTGTTACTAACCATCTCCCCCTCTATTGTCCAGCATATCACTGGGACACATCAGACTGGATGCCAAGCACCAGGCTGTCAGACATTGAAGAGGTGCCGGGTTATGAGGCAGGTCCTGGCAGCGATGCAGCAGGCTCAGCCCCACGCCTTGCAGGAAGCACCCGTGAACTGGAGTCAGACTACTACCTGGGGGGATATGACATTGACAGCGACTACCCCCCTCCCCATGAAGAAGAGTTCTTGAGCCAAGACCAGCTGCCACCTCCGCTGCCCACAGGCGAGGACTATCCTGAGCCCTATACGCCACTGACCACCAATCCACCGGTCTCCAAGGAGAGCACCCTAAGCTCTGGCAGCACCGGGCGTAAGCATGCCAGACCTAACTTCCACCCTAGCCAATACCTGCCACCCCACCAGCTGCCCCTTGGGGAGGCACCCCATGGGGACTTCAGCACTTCATTGAGCGGCGTATCCCCAGGAAATGGGGACACCGATGACTCTGTATCGCTAAATATGCGACTGTCTGTTGGTGCATCATCAGCCTCGGACATGTCTGCCCCCTGCGGGCTGGATGACTCTGAACATGGCAGCGACTTTGACAGTATGGATGAGCTTCGTCGAGGGGTAACCATCATCACTGACTCACAGCAACAGACTGAGGTGTGATTGATTGACTAGTACAGGGATGCTATGGGAGGTATAATGGACCAGATGAAGCATAATATTGGAGCAGATGGAAGGAGATGAACAAGCGGATGATATCAAAGGATAAAGAAATACTTTGTCAAGAAAGGATACAACCATAGACAATAACAATGATTGCAAAATTTAAAACCACATTTCACTTGTTTCAAGTGATATCCTCCAATGCACCTCCGTCCAAACATGGGAGTGTTGAGTTTTACCATGAACAGAAACTTACTGTGTTGTAAGTCCTGTCCCCACTGTGCAGAATCACAAGTTTCCTCCCTGTTCCAATAGGAAGTCATATGAAATGTGAAAAGAATGGAGTAGAGAATGTGAATGAGAGACTTATCCAAAAGAGATTGGAATTTATAGATGCGGTTGAGAAAATTCGGAAAAAGAGAGGGGACAATCATGTAAGTCAAAGGGTTGTATGCTTCCCTGCTCCTTCACAGAAGCTCATTGGACCACTTCTTTCTTAAAAAAAATCAAAAAAACAAAACAGACACGAATTCCCATTTTCCTTTTTTCCTCCTTGGATTTGTAAACTTTGTAGTGCTCCAAACTTGTATAGACTTTGTAAAATAGTATGACCTTACTGGTGAATAAATATGAAACAACGTTCTGTTCACATTTAAAGAAAAAAAAAATTGTTTTAATGTGGAATGTGCTTGCTCCTTTCATCAAAAATCATGCCCCGCCCCCTCAAGCCATGACATTTCAGCCATCGTTTTATAAGCCCAAAATGTTCTGTGTGTCATTGACCTTCCACCTTTATTGGTTTTGGTGCAGAAGCCAAGAACTGCTGTAGTTGCTAATGTATTTATAGGGCTGATATCTCAAGATCACAAACTGATTATCTTATTTACAAAGAAGACATAGCACTTCTATAGCCTTTGAAGAATAATGACACAAAAAGTGCTTTACAAATTTTCCTCTACTTCTTCTTCATCTTGTTTCTGTTGTTGGCTCAGATTTAGAGATGGGACAATATACAATTTTATTGCAGATCGTGATAAAAAAAAAAACACTCACAGTAAGTTAATCATAGTAATTCCATCATCAGGATGGTAGTGAATATCGTGTCTAGTAAAATCCATGATGTTGTGTATGCAACCTATGTTGATGTGTATGCAGCCTGGACAACCAGGCAAAAGGTCTTTATAAAGTATTGGTATATTTTATATTGAATAATATAATGCTATTTCAAATTGTTGAAAAGCCTAGCTCACTGAGATTGTGTGATGTTTTTCTGTAAAAAGGATGTTCACTGAAAAAAGATGTGACTCCTATCTGTGAAAGCCTGGAAAGACCATCCTGATGTTGTGAGCTCAACCTCCTGTTTTGCTGTCTGTATCAGTCTGGACTCGGTGCTGCCCTGCCCTGCCTCGTATCCAGAAATTAAAATCCAACTGGGGCCAATCAGGGACTGCATTATAGTTGATCATGTAAAATGCAGGCCGCAGCTTGCAGAACAGTAATGGCTGCTCCTGCAGTAACAAGCACTAACTGTAACATTAGCAGAGTAAACACAGCAATAAGTGAAGTTTTAGCAGAAATAGAGTCAATAACAAGTAAACAAAAACAAGACTATGTACATGCAGGGTTTCACGCCTTTCCTCTGACTGGATCTGGCAAAGGCTTGATTTATGAACTATCTCAGTTGGTGATAAAGATGTTTCTGGTGTTTTGTTACCCTGATTGGCTGAAGGAGTTTGTTTGTCACCCCACCCACTGAAAGTGTTTGGAGCAGCAGTGATTCCAGACTGATACAGAAATAGAAAAAGAATGTTGAGCTCACGTCAGGCTACATCTGTGAATCCACAAAAAAATTCTTTCTCAACAAAAGTAAGATAAATTGATAATAGTATGTCTTACTGCCATTTTAGGAGTTTAAGCATATTTCGATGAATATTGGGATATCGTTAATTATTTTGGCGAGGATCATTTTGACATGAAATTTCGTGCTATGCATGCCAAGGATAAATATTTAACTCTAATATTACCCCAAAATTGTTTGAAGGTGGTCAGGACGAGAGCCCAGCCAACTCACTCTATTGCAGACTTAAGCGGAGGTGAAGATGAACTTACTGTTGTCTTATTTAATTACATAATGTTATT